>QEPC01001533.1:3559944-3703563 GCA_003113815.1 Sphenodon punctatus
AGATAAATGAGTAGGATGGGTGGTTGGACATTGGACTAAGAGAGTGGAATGAAGATGGAGGGATCTGTATTCCCTTAGGAAAGAAGAAAGAATTCTCCTGCAAATAAGGTTAAAGGGATGAATTTGTCAAATTCCGTTTCAACATAGTGGTCCTTTGCCCTTGGTGGAAATTTATCTAGTGCTTCATATGTCGACCTGCCCTTAATAGGTACAAAAATACTTTGTTAATAGATGAGTATGAGAATCGGGTTAAAGTTAGGATTAGTACGGTGTTGCATTTCTTATGTTATTTTTATTAGCAAGTCTGTTGCTTTGTATAAACTAGTTGGCTCGATAGATGCCTACAATATCTGTTTTATGTATATTTATGCTTTGTTATAACTGATGGTTAAACAATAAATTTAATTAATTAATTCATTCATTCATTCATTCGTAGTTAAAAATGTAATCTAAGGTGCTTGAACATTGCCTCTCAAGCCAGTGTAATGTAAACATCCTCCTTCCCTCCCACCCAGCCCCCCTAAAAAAAAGTCCAAGCCCCGAACATACTCTAAACTGCAAAACTGCCACAGTATATCTTGAATGCAGTGTAGCAGCAATTGTTAAATATGTTTTATGGAGTGTATGTTTTGTGGCAATATTTTAGCTACTGCATTTAGGGTTTATTTTCAGCTGTTGAAAAGAATGTTTTCTTAATTTTTTCTTCCCTGCTGCACTGTAGGTGTTCAAAGAAGTAGCTGACAGAGTGAGTGAGCTAGAGGCACACGTTCATCAGCCATGCCTTGTGACACAGACAAAGCCTTTTGGTGAGTGATGACTAGAAAACAAGCTTCTCATGCATATCCAGTTCAGTGTATCTTAATCCTGTTTACTGTGAACTCTTGGATGGAGTCGAGATTTGAATATGAAGGGTTTTACATCCTTGTACTTGGAATGGCTTTTATCTTATTGGGAAGACAACAATATTTTCATAGAAGTTAGCAGTGGTGACTGGAGGACTTTTAAGTTGGTGGGGTAGGGGATGGACCACCAGAAGGCGGGGCCACCAGAGACAAGAGGAATGCCATTAAAAGCAGGTAGAATGACAAGGTTCTGAGAGAAATACGAAGTGGTTGGGAGGAGTGACAACGAGACCGTGGGAGGCATTCCTATCATTCCATCAAGTTCCTTGCGTTTACACCCTATTCCCGTAGTCTCCACCCTGTCATTCCAGCCATTCCACTCACTCACTTTGGTGCCTTCCTGATCATTTCACTCCCTTGTCCTCCCTCCAAATGCAGCTCCACTGTATTGTTTTGCAGCCATTAAAGGCTGATATCATTTGCTAGTCCCATTATTATTGCCTTCATTGTTTCCAATGGCTATTCTAGATCATTCATTTCAATGTATCCAGAATCATTATGGTCAGGGGTGGGACTCCAGGGGGAATTTCAGATTTTTTGGTTATTTAGTAATTTTGGATCTCGGTTTGGATTTTTTGCATGCATTTTTCCCAAATGAAGGCAATGGGAACAAACTGCAATGTTAAAGTTCGAAATAAAAAAATCAATGTAAAAGATCCAAATTGCCTGAAACCAAAAAAGATCTATATCTTTGGATTGAACTGAACTGGCTGTTTTTGGGTTGATTTGGTTCTACTTGAATTTGAAATTCCCCTCCCTAATTATTATTGAGCACTTTCAGTGTCCTTCAGTCTTGAAAATCTCAATATTCTCAGTATCAGATTAATAGGCCTTCCACAACAACAAAAAGCCACCACTATCTCCTCCTTACAGAAAGACTATAAAGCAACACTGGGAAAAGCAAGTGTATTGAAGTATTACTGCTGCAGCAAAAAGACTGAACATAACAAGTCAGCAAAAAAATCCTTTTGGAAAAACTTTTCAATTCTGACTGCAATTTTTCCATTGCATTCAGTGAGCCTAGAAAATATTCATTCATTCATTTCCCACCCTTCCCCAAAAGCTAAGGGCAGTTTACAAAAGCAAAACACAAAATAATAAAAAATATAATATAAAAACCCTAAAAATGCCTACCCTCCCCCACACCCTTCCCACTCCCAACCTCTATCCCTGCTTGCCAAAAGCTCTGCCAAACAGAAAAGTTTTACACTGCCTCTGGCTTGGGCTCTGGAAGATCTCCGGGGGAAGGGAGTTCCAAAGTGCAGGGGCGACAACAGATAACACCTCTTGGCGGGCCCTTGAGGACAGATATCCCCCAAAATGTTAAAAATTAAAAGTTCAGTAAAAATGTTTCCTAAGCATCCGTTCACTCGGGGAGAGAGGACAAAATTCAACAGAGCTATTAAAAACAAAAAAAGAGCAGCAATTTTCCCCTTTCAGAAACAATATAGAACCAGTTGCATGCAAAACAACTATTTAAGTTTTCACACTGCAGTAGAAAGATTAAATATAAATATTTTGGAAAAACATCAGTTCTGCCTGCATTCTTTTCCCACTACACTAAGTGAGTCTAGAAGTGTCACCTTGCTGTGGGCACCATCTTGGAATGGTCTAAGCATGCTCAGAGGGACCATTTGGTCCTTCTGAGCATGTTCAGCTTTTTTTCTCTCCTTCAGACCTACCCGGTTTGGAGGAAGCCACGTGTTGCTGGAGCCCCTGTACTCCAGCCCCTGCTAGGCCCACACCCCAGGCCCATTCCCTCCACCTTCCCCTGGTTCACTCTAGCCTCTGACCCCCTCCTCAGCCCCTGCCCTTGAAATTTCCATATATTCTCTGAAGGTTCAAGTTTCAATGTCCTCGTAAAAAGTTCTGCGTGACAGCCAAGGACTCTGTCTGAGTACCTGGAACCTCAAAAATCATCACCAGTACTCGGAGCACCTATTCGGTGCAGCCCTAGAAGAAGCAGAGATGTACATCAGGAAGGGGCGAGTTCCGCACTGAGGGACCTGGCATAGTAAAGGCCCAGTTGCTCACCAACTTAAGGCTTGATGGAAGGCTTCCCAAACTGGCTGGTTACTGAGCACAGACAGCTATCAAAGTGAGACTCCAGGAGCAGTTCTTCAATACAGATCTGGAGAAGATCTCGCAGGAATTGTTTGAGGTACTTTAAACTCCTGTAATCTATTTGCAACCATATTGCCAACATGGATTTTACAGAGGCTGTATTTGGGACTCTAGAAATGTGGTGGAACATGACTGTAGCACACACAAGGGATGTCCTGGTCAGTCCTGATTTCAGGAAGACCTGGTACATTGTTAGTGTTCACCCTAGGACTGGAGTGCAGAACATTTCCCCTCCTGGGACCTCTTTGAAAATTAGTTCAAACTCTGGGTTCCGCATAGAACAGGGGTGGAGAACTTTAGGTCCTGGGGCCAAATGAAGCCCGCGGCAAGTTTTTATTTGGCCCTTTTCTGGTTCCTGGATCCTGCCCTTGTATTCAGTTCCTACCCCCCAAGCATTGAAAAACTGAGCTCAGTGCAAGTTAGCAGAGATGAGGGTACAAAAAGAACAGGGACAGATCAATGGGATACATATATTATATGGGCCCTCCCTTTCTTCAACAACCCCAGCACCTCTACCTCCAACGTCTATGTGGCTCTCAGAGCTTGTACTAATTTTCAAAGTGACCCCTGGGAGGGAAAGTTCCCTACCTGTGGCATAGAAGTTAGGGGAAGGAGTGTTTAAGGGCTGCATTCAGGAAGGGAAGTGTCCAGATCATGGAACTGTCTATTCCTATGTGCATGCCCTCAGCTCTGTGCCCTACCCTGAGCTCGGTCTTTTAGTGCATGAGGGTAGGAGCAGGATCCAGAAAATGGAAAGGGACTGAAATAAAACCTAGTCATGGGCTACACTGAAAGAGGGAACTCAGGATAAGGGCGGAGTGATGTGGGTATGTCCACAAGGACAGGGGATAGAGCCGTGAAATTGACCACCTCCTTCCTGAGCACATCTCTCAAGCACATCCATCACCAGGAGAAGGGGGCCAAACCTGGAAGAAGGAGGAAGCCCACATGGGTGGTCGTGGGGTGGAGAAGGAGGGGACTCCAAATAAGAGGGGGGAGAAAGGGGGTGGGGGTGGCCAAACAAGGGGGAAGGGAAGGAAGGATATGGAGACTCCCCTTGGTTGCAGCTCCTGTGGCCTTTTTCCTCAGCTGAGCTGAACTGGACTCTGGGGGAGAGGAAAGATGGAAGGTGTGGCTCCAGCCACTCCTGCTGCTCTTCTCCGCTGTGGTTGGCTGGATGTGCTGACTCCATCATCCTTCCAGCCATGCTATCAGTCAGGCTATTGACTGGGGGGCTCCATAGAGGACTACAGAGAGTCCAAGCCCCCATCTCTAGCCCCTCCCCTGCGCTGAACTGCTGCTTCTTCCTGGGGACAAAATTCTGAGCCCCACCAGCTGCATCTGCCCAGTGCAGCTCATGGGAGCCTTCTCTTCCTGCTCCTAGTAGCGCTCCCGCTGTCTGCTTCACCATTAAAGCAGGCACATGCGCAGAAGGCAGAAGCAGAGAGCAGCCTTCTGCGCATGTGCCTGCTCTCATTATGGTAGTGGAGGCAGCAAGGAGCTCACGGTAGGCTGCTCGTGTGTTAATTGTGCTGGGGGTGTTCTTCCAGCTGTGATGGTGGTGGCAGCTGTGGTGCGGATCAGCATCAGGGAACTGCAGCAGTAGGGTATAGGGCAGTCAGAGGGGCACAGTCATGATTATGTAAAATCTGTCTGCTGACGACTTAAAGACAAAATATTTGTTACCATGCTATCCGTTTGTGGATCTATATTTATTATTTCTGGTTCATATTAGATAATCAACTCGGGGTGGCTTACATCACCATAAAACACACAAGAACAATAAAAAACAGTAAGAAACAATATATCAATAAATATAATCAACAGTAATATAAAACAAATAAAACCACCATTCCCAAGGAGCCCTAAAAACAGAATTTACAACCAACCCCAGCCACCCACCCTAACCTTCCCAGTCCCCCCACCCATCCCCATCTCCCCCACCGAACGCCTGGCGGAACAGCCAGGTCTTACAGTGCCTCCTTAAAAGAGGAGGCAATCCCGGCTTCTGCAGGGAGGGCATTCCATAGCTGCGCTGTGGTCACCGAGAACACCCTCTCCATGGTAGCTGCACCAGGGCCCCGGGGAGTAAGGCAATCCTGCAGATACATGGGGCCCAGGCCATTTAGGGCTTTATAGGTAAGCACCAACACCTTGAATTAGGCCTGGAAAACTATAGGCAGCCAGTGGAGAGAATGGAGCACAGGTGAAATGTGCTCCAGGTGACCCATCCCCATAAGAAGACAGGCTGCTGCTTTCTGCACCAACTGCAGTCTCCGACCCATCACCATGGGTAGCCCACATAGAGCAGTTTTGAGGAGATGAAAGCATGGATGGGAGTGGCCAGGTCCAAGCCTGAGATGTGTGGCCAAAGCTGCCACACCAGATGTAACTGGTGAAAAGTGCTCCTCGCCACAGCCCCAACCTGAGCATACAGGTGGAGCTGCGAATCGAGGCGCACCCCCTGGCTACGAACTCAATGAACACCATCAATGATGGGAGACACCACACCCACCACCTTACCCACTAACATCACCACCGTCTTGTCAGGATTCAATTTCAGTCGGCTCACCTGCATCCAGTCCTCCACAGTCGTCAGTCACTGGGTAAGCACCGAGACTGCAGGGCCTGGGTCAGATGAAAAAGAAAGGTAGAGTTGGGTGTCATCAACATACCGATGACACTGAACATCAAACTGTCTCACAACATCGCCGAGTGGCTGCATACACACGTTGAACAGGAGAGGGGACAGGATTGAACCCTGTGGGACTCCACACAAGAGGTCTCGAGAAGATGAAGAGTAATCACCGAGCACGGCTCGCTGGGGTCTCCTGGCCAGGAAGGAGTGGAACCAATCAAGGACAATTCTGCCCACTCCAACTCTGTCCCACAGGCAAGTCACCAACATCTCATGGTCAGCGGTATCAAAGGCAGCCTACAGATCTAACAGAATCACCAGAGTTGAACTAACCAGATCTAATTCGTGGCAGAGGTCTTCAACCAATGCCACAAGCGCAGTCTCAGTGTTGTAACCCAGGCGAAAGCCGGACTGCAAGGGATCAAGGAAACCGACACGGTCCAGATGCCCCTGTAGCTGCTGAGCCGCAACCCGCTCAATAACCTTCCCTAAAAAGGGAAGGTTAGAGACTGGCCGGTAGCTGGCGAGGGAGTCATTGTCAAGAGATGGTTTCTTGAGTAGGAGCCGCACCACCGCTTCCTTGAGGCAGGTTGGCACCCTGCCCTCCGGAAGGGAGACGTTGATCACTTCCACCAGCACTGGCCCCAATGTCTCCCGGCTGGCCATAACCAGCCAGGAAGGGCAAGGGTCTAGTTCACAAAAAGTGGCTTTGATAGCCCCAAGGACATCCTGTGCATCGGTGGGAGATACCCACTGGAAATGATCCCACGAAATAGGCCAAGACGTGGCTTCTAGTTCTACTATTTTAATAAGTGCAGCATCAAAGTCGTGGTGAATTAGAGCCATTTTATCTACCAAATAGTCCACAAATATGTCGCAGCAGGCACCAGAACATTCCAGTTCCAGACGGCGGGAGGCCGGACTGACTAGCTCACTCACCACCCAGAAAAGCCCCACTGGATGAGACTTCGTGGACGCGATGGGTGTGGCAAAGAATCCCTTCTTTGCCACTTGCACAGCTACAGCATAGGCCCATAAACTGGCTCTATGCTGCAATCTGTTAGCTTCAACACAGGAGCGATACCACGGTCACTCTAACCACCACCCTTTGCGCTTCAGCAACTGTAGATTCTCAGTATACCAAGGTGGCCTGCGGTGCTGGCGCCAAGGGAGTGGATGCCTAGGAACTGTCCTGTCGATGGCTTCAGCTAATGAGGTGTTCTAGAAAGCCACAAGGCCATCAACTTTGACTCACATGTACTTTGCATTCTAGCCTGATTTAAATTTATACCTACTTGGAACTAACAGAGATGATAAAACAGGAGCAGGGGTAATTTATAGGTTCTTTTTGGACAGCGTCATGATGATGCTGATGTGCTTACTCAAGTTTTTTGCATGTTCTCAAAATTGCCTTGGTACGATATTGGATATTGGATCATGAGTTGCTCACGCACCACTCAGTCTGCCAAGGAAGAGGCTGGAGGTTGGTATTAACACTGATGTTCTTCCCACGCTTTCCTGCTGCCAGCCAATGCGTTTGAATAGATGGAGGGTCTGAAGCAGGTTTTGAATTGCTTGTGGCTAATGCTAGGTCTGGGTTGAGAAAGCTCTTTCATGCTTGTCTCCCATTAGAAAATGTGTGAGTGGATGGAGAATGCAGTGAAGAAATATTTCAGATCCTGAGAGCTGATCCTTGCTCAAGACCTCCTATCTCTATAGTGTTTGTCCTCTAATTTAGAGGTTTTTTTCAGTTCAGAACATTAATATATGTCAAATACCCATGAAACATATTTCAGCCTTAGCGGGTTTTTTTTTTTGTTTTTTTAAAGTTCTAGTTTTTATTTAAATGTTTGTTTAAATATTATTCTTCTACTGATAAACTGTCTAGTGAAATAATCAGTACTTTGTTCTAACTGCTGATGCATTATGTGACTTAAAACTACATTTGCTACACATTTGTTGTAGACTTTGGCAAGAATTCATAGATATAGAAAATACATGGATGATCCAATTCTCTGATATCCCTTTGTATTTGGTTTTTGTGTGTAAGAGGGCTGACTATATATTACTATTTTAGGTTATCCTGCTCCCCAAAAGATGGTGCTAGTATCCTCTACCTCAGAAATTCCTGGCCAGACTCAGCAGGCTTTGGAAATTTCTGCACCTGCTGATTTGGATAAAACTACAACAGAACTAGCTGATTGGTTGCTGTTGATTGACCAGATGCTCAAGTCAAACATAGTCACTGTGGGAAATGCTGAAGAGATCAATCGGACAATTGCACGAATGAAAGTATGTGTCGCTTCAAAGGCTAGTAGTGTTGAAAAACCTGAAGAGATCTTGCAAATAAATATTTTTCTTTTTTCTTCTTTTTCTTAAATAAAAATAAAACCCAACCTTTTTTCTGTTTTGTTGGTGAAAAGAAAGCGTAAAGTCCATTGTTCAAAGTGGTTGCTACTTTGGAAATGAGAATCTCTTTTGCATGCTCTCTTTCTGAAATAGTTCTTCCTTTCTCCCAGAATAAAGCCTTTTAGGCATATGCCTCTGTGTATACCCAGAGCCATGCTGCTATTAAGTACAGAAAAAATGATTTTTAAAGGAACTGCTAGGTGTACAGTGTGTATGTTACGGCGCTTGGGATACTACTTACAGTGCTCAGAAATGCTCATTACCTACAATAAAAATGTGGTCATGTTGAATGTTGAGTTAACTGATTTCCAATTGCAAATGCTGCATGCATTTTTCTGCTTTTGGCAGTTGTAGATGAGCCCATGTCAGGGAACAAACATTAGAGAGTATCTGCGGTAGCTTATAAATCCATATTAGACTGAAGTTAATAGGACATTGTTCAACTTGGTTTATCCTAACCAGAGAAATGCCAAGAAACTCTTCCTGTTGTTGATGTAACGCTGTCAGAAAGTGGGAGAAAGGATTTGGTTTCATAGGTTTAGGGAAGTTAATGTTTTCTTTCCTGTAAAAGCTGACATTCTTGGGTATGCCATTGGACCGCCTAGTCTGTTACAGTGGCTGTTACCAAATGACTTGGAAAAAATGTACAAGAATAGGGTGTATATGAAGAGATTCATCCTCAGTCCTTCACTCCTAGCTTCCAGAAGTTAGAGGCTTAGGGACACTCTGAATGTGAAGTTGCACCTTGGCTAACCATCTTGGCCAATAGCCGTTGATAGCATTCATAATATATGGTTATATTACTTCGTCAGCACTTTACCATAATCATTTTGTGTGCCCACATTAGATATCAGGCTCTCGTGATTGTGTTTAATGCACTGATTTTCGTTTCCCCTTTAGAAATGATCAGAGCTTAGTATTGGTCTTGATAGACTTTAAAACAAGAAACCAATTTACAAAAGAGAGGGAAAAATTGGCAGAGAAGAGTATTGTACAATAGCCCCACTTAATATGGTTAATCTTTGGAATTTACAACAGTAGCCAGTTAGAATATTCTTACTCCATAAAGTAGCTTTGTAATATCTTGATACTGTGAATTTTGTCCTTCCTAAACAGAGCAGGAACTATCAACAAAGTGTTCTGAGTGTTTAAATTCACATCTGTACTTTAATCCACAAAGTGTTTGCATCATTCTCTTATTGATTCCTAACAGATAACAAAAGAAGATTTAGAACAGCGCCACCCACAGCTGGATTCCGTTTTTACTTTGGCTCAGAATTTGAAAAATAAAACATCCAGTTCTGACGTTAGAACAGCGATCACAGAAAAATGTAAGTTTTTCTTTTTCTGAAGAGAAGTTTGGGTTCCGGCATGGTGGTTCAAATAGGCATGTAATGGGGTAACAACTCAACCTGAAATATGGAGAGGCTATTTCTTCTCCAGAGTACCGTGCCACATAAACTCAGAGGATAGTGGCTTGGTTTAAATGGAGAACAGCTGCTGTTGTCTGTTTCTCAGTAATTTTTCGTGCAGCTTTGTAGAGAGTGCCTGAGCATTCAGGAAATTCCTCTCTGTGGTTCTTTTAGTCTGCATGGAATGTTACCAGCGTTTTCACTCCTGCTGTTTTTACTTCTGCTGCTTCAGTGAAATGACTGATCTTCCCCCACCAACTGCTGGGTTGCCTTTGAACCTAATACTTGCACTATATACTAACATTTTTCATTTGCTGCTAGGGCTACTGGAATTCATTCTTCATCATTCTAATTTAGCATTACTAGATCATGCCTGAAATCCACCTATAGTTGCTTGCTCCTTGAGTTGAAAGTTGATGATTTTCTCTTGTATTTTCATGCATCAGTGAGAGAGCTTTTCTGGTAAAAGTCTGTCATTCAACAAGAGAAATTTGAAGCTGGGGGTTCAACTTTTTGTTTACCTGCTAAAGATGAGAAAAGAGGCCCTCAAGTGCTGATAGGTGACAGTTTGTAGTTTAGAAACTCTTTACAATGATAAAGTTTACTGAGGTGCCATTAGTTTAAACATTGTCCTTTTCTTCACTTCTGCTCTGATGTGTGGACAATAAAATGGCGTGAGTATAAAATGTTTGTTTCTCATTTATTTCTGTTTATCTGTTAATAAAAGGTTTCGGAAGATTGGGAAAAAAGTGCAAGGATTTTACCTTTTAAAAAAAATATTTCCCTATTACAACAGACGCTTATAACAATCTTGTTTGAAATGTCACATTTAAATTGTGCACATGAAAATGATTTATCAAAGAACAAATGTAATCAGTACTGTCCAAAGATGATGACAATAGTCTGATTTAAAAATTTTTTTTTTTTTCCATTTTTCCCCAGTACTGATGTGAAACTACAGAGGACAAAATAGAATCACAGTATTACTGAGTACAGATATTGTCAAACATTCGGTAGACTCTTTTTGTTAAGTGTGACAATATTTTTATCCATGTTCAGAACTTCTAAATCAGTTTACATAGCTCTTAAACCTCAGTGGAAGGAAATAGATATTTTAAAAAAAATAAAAATCTAAAAAACCCAGTCCCTCATACAAACTAATTATGGCCATATTCTTACCAATATTTAAAGTAACGCTCTCCAGTGGACTAATTTATATTGCATTTTGTTAGTGGCATGATATGACTTCAATAGTTTGAATATAGTCTATATTCAGAGAAGTGATTGGTACAAATTATATTCATTAAGTTTAGCAGGCTTTCTTGTGAGAATCGGATTGGAATTTATACCTGTTTTCTAGAAAGGAGTCTCTATTCAAGAGTGCAACCAACTCCTGTTAGTTACTCTTGTAAATAAGGTTGGTAAAACTGGCGCATGTTTGACTGTTGCTTAGTTTCCTTAGGCTACTAATTCCTTAGCCTAGTTCCTTCCTGAATGTAGCTGTTCACATGTGTCAAGAATTTTCTCAATTTACCATTTTACCATGGTACCGTGTACCTCTTACTGTCCGTGTTTGTTCTGGTAAATGCAAAGGAAAATATTTCTTTAAAGGCTGAAGAAAACGTATAAAATTGCTTTTGAGTAGAAGAATTAAAAAACCTGCACTGATTTGAAAATAATACTTGTCCGGTATTACTTTGTGTCCTCCTAGCTCCCAACAAAATGTTACTGCTGTTTCTACCTTTGAACATAGTTCAGTCTCCTTGAAAACTCACAGATAGATGAAAGATGTGGATGATAATTAAATATTACTATATTCAACTGCAAAAACTAGTAATATTAGCACTTTAGCCCTGTGTGGATGTAGCTGCAATTGAACTGTGATGTATCATATTTATACTTGCACCTTAACAGCAAAAAATCTTTTAAATTAATGCTTGCGGCTCTGGCTCACATGGCTAATCTATAAACTAGGGCTGAAATGAGAATCAGTTTGTTTCTTGTGAAAAAACTAGAATCATTACCAAGATCTTGGAACTATCTTAGTAATGCTTTAAGATCTTAGTCAAGAATTTTTCTCGACTTACCGTTCACCCTGATAAGACTGTAAAGAATTTTACTTGATTTACCATGATTTACTGTGTACCACTTACTGTGTACCGTGTTCATCCTGGCAATGTACATCTGCAAAATGGCCGCTGCAGCTGCTCTGCGCATGTGCAGCCATCTTCCAAGACGGCACCGGCAGCATCTCCACCATTTTGAAAAAGAGCAGCCATTTTGTGCATGCACATTTCCAGGGTGAACACGGTAAGCGGTACATGGTCAATTGGTAAATGCTAAGCTGTAATCGTGGTAAATGGTAAACTGAGAAAAATTCTCAACCAAGAAAGTGTCGAACTGTTTTTTTTCCTCTCAATTATCTATTCTTGCTAAAAAGGAGTTGAGTACTGTGATTCTCAGTGAGAATCAAGAAAACATCGAGGTCAAGTTTCAGCCCTACTGTAAACCCTTGTATGTGTTTTTAGTCTATGCGTAAATACTGCTCATTTAGATGAGAATAACTTTTTTTTTTACCTATCTTGTAGCAAATCTTCTGGTTCTAGATATGCTGTATTCTTTTTATTTATTTATTTAATTTTGTCAAAGAAAGTAACTAATAATGAAGTCAGTGTAGTACTATCCAGATGGTAACTTCTGATTCTAACTCTCTGCATTGCCTTCTGCAGTAGAAAAACTCAAGAACCAGTGGGACAATACCCAGCATGGTGTGGAGGTTCGCCAACAGCAGCTGAAGTACATGCTTTCTGACAGCATGCAGTGGAATGAGCAGAAGCGGGAAATGGAGCAGCTCATTGGACAGTTTGAGACCCATCTACATGCACTTCTGCAGGCCCCTAAAGAAATGCTTATCAAACAACTTTCTGAAAACAAAGTAAGATATCATGTATGCTATCTGAATGCTTCCTAGGGCTTCAATGAAATCACTCTTAAGTCTTCTCTCACTAAAAAAAATGTTACCATGAATTGATCTCTTTCTGTGTTTGAAACATGCACAAATGAGGAGAAATTTCAAATGGCTATCATACATTTTATTATTTTTATTATTTATATAGCAGAAGTAGTGTACCTGGCACTGTTCAATCAATAGTTATAGATGAGTCCCTACCCCAGCTTACAATCTAAGAGAGACGAGGAAGAGATGAGGTGAACATCAGGAGAGACAAGGATACATTCATGAGATTGAGAAGTTGCAGGTGCACGTGCGTAGCTTACTGGGAAGAAGAACTTAGTTACAGGGAAGAAATTCTGAGTGGAGGGAGGGGGGGGGGAGAGGATGCAGTTTCACTAATGACAAGCTAATTAAAGCATGTTTAGAGCAGCAACGGGGTTGTGAGCAAGCAACGGTGGGGGCAGAAGAGGAGCAAAGCTCCTCAGGCAGGAGTGTGGCAGGATACAAGAGTGGGGAGATATGGGGGAGCAAGGCCATGAAGAGCTTTGAAGGTGAAGACCAGGAACTTGTTTCAAATGCATCCATGTAAAGGGAGCCAGTGTAGGATGGAGAGGAGGAGATGAATATTATCAAAGCAATGGACAAGGNGGGGGGGGGGAGAGGATGCAGTTTCACTAATGACAAGCTAATTAAAGCATGATTGAAGAGGTAGGTTTTCAGGAGGGATTTGAAAGTTGGGAGGGAGGGAGCAGAACAAATGTACACAGGGAGGGAGTTCCAGGTATGGGGGGCAGCATGAGAGAAGGGGCAAAGATGTTTAGAGCAGCAACGGGGTTGTGAGCAAGCAACGGTGGGGGCAGAAGAGGAGCAAAGCTCCTCAGGCAGGAGTGTGACAGGATACAAGAGTGGGGAGAGATGGGGGAGTAAAGCCATGAAGAGCCTTGAAGGCGAAGACCAGGAACTGAATGTGCTCACGGAGAAGAAGCCACAGAGCCATTGTAGGATGGAAAGGTGGGGCTGAATGTGGTCAAAGCGATGAGCAAGATGGATGACTTCGGCAGTAGAGTGTTGAATGCAGATGAGCTGTGTACGCCTAGTAGCACTATAGAAATGGTTAGCAGTAGTAGTAGATGGGGGGGCGGGGGGGCAAGAACAGAGATGGGAAGACCAGTAAGGAGGAAGTTACAGTAGTCGAGGTGAGAAATGACTAGAGCATGGACTAGGGTTTTTGCGGTGGAAACAATAAGGCAGGGCTGGATTTTAGCAATATCATCTAGAGTAAAGTGACAAGATTTAGCAACAACCTGGATCTGAGGCATAAAAGAGAGGGAGGAGATGAAGATGAATCCCAGCCTGCGTGCTTCATGGACAGACTAGATGGTGATACCCTCAATGGAAATAGAGAGGGAAGTAGGAGGGGAATGTTTTGGGGGGAAGATGAGTTTGATCTTGGCCATATTAAGTTTGTGTTGGCGGCGATACAGCCAAACAGAGATGTCAGAGCGACAGTCAGCGATATGAGACTTGATGGAGGGGGAGATCACGGGATTGGAGAGAGAGAGTTGCGTGTCATCAGCACACAGGTGATACTGGAAGCGGAGAGATTCAATGAGTTTACCCAGAGAAAGTGTGTAAAGGGAGAAGAGGGCCCAGGACAGAGCCTTGGGGAACTCCCACAGAGAGGGGAAGCAACATAGAGGAGGTTCCAGCAAGAGAAACGTTGAAGAAGTGGTTTGCGAGATATGAAGAAAACCAGTTGACAACAGAATCACAGCAACCAAGGGAGCATAGTGAATCCAGGAGGAGGCCATGGTCAACGGTGTTGGAGGCAGCAGAGAGACTGAGGAGGACAAGAATGGAGAAGAGGCCCTTATACTTAGCTAAGAGAAGGTCATTGGTGATTTTGGTGAGGGCAGTCTCGGTCGAGGGCGGAAGCCTGATTGAAGCTGGTCGAGAGAAAAGTTAGAAGAGAGGAAATCAAGATAGCACATGTAGACAGCCTGCTCCAGGAACTTGGAAGTGAAGGGTGGGGGTGAAATGGGGCTATAGCTTGAAGGGTCGGAGGGGTTCAAAAGTGGTTGCCTTAAGGATAGGGGAGACAGTGATGTGTTTGAAAGCCAATGGAAATGATCCAGTAGAGATGGAGAGATTTGATGATGTGCAGGAGAGAAGATGCAGGGGTGGAGGGTAATCACTGTTAGGAAGCAAGAGGGGATGGGGCCAAGGGGGTATTAGAGGGATGTGACCTCATCAAGAAAAGCTAGGGAGCAGGAGAAGAGAAAGGTAGGCAGGGGAATAACAGGAAAGGAAATAGTGGAGGGAGAGGTTTGAGAAGCAATAGCAAGGCAGAGTTTGTCAATGTTGTTGTTGAAAAAGGAGAGAAGATCCTGTGCAGAGAGAGGGGGGGGGAGGAGGCGGAAGGTAAGACAGGGAAGCTTCAGAAGGGAAGCAGATGTTGAGACGAGATGGTGGGTGTTGCAGGAGTGAGATTCAATTAATGTGAGTAATAACAGTCTTTGGCCAGGGAAAGGCTATTGCTAAATGCAGAAAGAGCAAACTTAAAGTGGAGGATGTCAACAAACTCACAAGACTTCTTCTGCCAGAAGTGCTCGGCAGCTCGAGAGCAGGATCAGATGTGGTGGATGCTTGGTGTGAGCCATGGACGGGGGGTTATGCGACGGATAGGATGGCACGAAAGGGGCATGAGGGAGCCAAGGGTGGAGGAAAGGGATGAGTTGAAGGCAGAGACAGCAGAGTCTGGGCAAATGGTAGAGGGAACAGATGAGAGAAGGGGGGAGAGGGAGGAAGTAAAGTTGAGAGGGTCAATGGATTGAAGGTCACAGAAAGTGTGAGAGCTTGGGGAATTGGGAGAGTGGGAGATGCAGAATGAAACAAGGTGATTGTCAGAGATAGGAAGGGCATCAAAGGAGAGATCTGAGAGAGAACAGCTTTTTGATAAGACTAGGTTAAGTGAGTAGCGGTCATGATGCGGCAGGCAATTAGTCCACAGGCAAAGTTCAAAAGAATCAGTCAGGGAGAGAAAGCAGGAACCAGCATGGTCAGACCGGGTATCCACATGGATATTAAAGACTCCAAGAATGGGAATATTATTGTAGATGAGTTGAATGGTATAGCAGAAAGTCATAGGAACAGGCGGTACATGACACGGCCCCTACTGGCTCTGAAACGGTCAGAAAATGGCCAATGCTTTTTTGTGTCACCCTTTGGCTGCTGCCCAAAAGGCAGCACCTTAGCTTCAAATGGCTTCAACTCACCTGGATAGGAGATAACACACAGCAGATTTGAATCACTGTAGCTAAGAGAGTTCTCAGCACTAGTAGACAGAAAGGTTTCAGGTGTCAGCTAGCACTCTGATTCCACAACCACTCACGGGGGAGGGGGGGGGAAAGACGAGCCCCTTCCTCAACCCTAGTAGAGCAGATTGGGAATGAGTAGAACAAGATGAGGACCCCTCGCTATGCCTGGATCTTCAGGTTGTGGCAGTGACCAGAAGCGCTTTTCACCAACTCCATCTGGTGAGAAGGTTGCGGTCTTTTCTCTGATTCAGACTTGGCCAATGCTTTCATCACCTTGATGAGCGTATTAACTGCTGCAATGTGCTCTATGTGGGGCTGCCCTTGATGACTGTTTGGAAGCTGCATCTGGTCCAGAATGTGGCGGTCTGGCTCCTTTCAGGGATGGGCTGCTGGGTGCACATTACACCGGTGCACCGGGCAGAATTAAAGGTGCTGCGTTTGACCTTTCAAGCCCTAAACAGACCGGGCCCTATAGACCACCTGTCCTACCATTCTGTATCGCGACCCCTGTGGTCGGCCACAGGCGCTGTCCTGTGGGTTCCACCTATGACTCTAGTTTGTACGATGGGGGTCCGCAGGAGGGTGTTATTGGCTTCTGTCTCAATATTGTGGAACTCCCTCCCACTGGAGGTTTGTTTGAGTTTGAGCCTGGATGTTTTTTGGAGGTGGTGTAAAACTTTTCTTTTTAGTAAAGCATTTGGTGGGCGGGGATAGAGATTAGGTGGAAGTGGTTGTCGTTGGAATGGTTAAAAATAAAATAAAATTGTATTTCAGTGTTTTACTTGTATTTTATATCTTCGTAAGCCGCCTTGAGCCTTTGGGGAAGGGTGGGGTAAAAATCCTAATAAATAAATAAATAAAATTGCCTATCTGCAGTGGAAGCAAAATGCTTCATAATTTATTGGGATGCATAAAAGTTTAAATTCTGTTAATAAATGTACAACCAATAAATGTCACAAATAAAACACAAGGAATGAAAAATTTAGACTAAATATTTAATTTATCCACTAATTATGGATAGCCACCACAATGGAGTAACACCTTCTCCACTCTACAATTTATGAGCTTTGTGTCTGCTTTCTTTTGAAAAAGAAATAATTTAATTATCCCTCATGTTCTGTATATATGTTAATGAGTCGGCAGGCAGGCAGACAGATTATAAACTTTTCACTGTAATATACCAAGTTAAAATACAGTGTATCATTCCCCCTGAAGTGAGTATGCCTATGCATGGAGAAAGAAAATTCTAGCTTGCTTTGCTTTAAAGCTGGAAGGCAAATACCTGATAACGTTTTGGAGGCTTCGCTTGAAATGTTTTGCTAGAAAAATCACATGAATTCTTAAAATCATTCCTACCCGACTTCAAGATTTTTAGCCTTCTTTCCAAAGAAAAAGCAGCTAAAAGTCTCGAAGTTTGTGTCGGGAATAATTTTAAGAACTCTCCTTCTTATCTTTGGGCCATCGGCCCTGTTACCAAATTTGACTGAGGTTGTCCTGTGGACCAAAGGTTACTAAGGAGACACACATGCATAGTGCACATACACACATTAGGGATGGGCGAAGAGAACGTGGTTCCCGGTCGTTCGGTTCGAAACCAGATTTCGGGTTCGATGGTTCGGTTCAGCCGAGTTCAGTTTGGCCGAACATTCAAAAATAGCGATATCGAAACCGAAACGAAATCGAAACCAAAATCTATTTTTCGGCCCTGGAAAGACGTTTTTCCTGCCTCCTAAATCATCTCAACATGACTGAACTGTTCGGTCGTTCGAGAGTTCAGTTTGGATGTTCGGTTCAGATATCCAAACAGACCGAGTTCGGTCTAAACTCCGACCATCCAAACCGTGTTCGCCCATCCCTAACACACATGGTTATCCTATAAGCTACTTTGAGATAACCGCGCGTGTGTGTCCATAATAATGTGTGATTCCACCTGCTAATTTTAGCCAAATTTGAGAGCAAGTCAAAATACAAAAAGATCAGCAGGATCCACAAACTTTGTAACAGGAGGTACGCCTGCATCCTATTGACTTATACTGAGCATTGTTGTTGTCTGCTCTCTCTGCTTAATAAGTTTTGATCCTGCAGGCTGTTTTTAACAAAATTTGTTAGAGGGGCAAAAGGGCCAACCAAAATTTTGTAAGACTAAGGACCTGGACTGGGGTGAGAGAGCCTCTCTTGTGCCTGGAAAAAAATCCCCCCCCTTTTTTTTTTTTTTAAAAAAGAGCTACTTTTTATTTTTGCAGCCTGATCCAATGTCTGCTCTCTCTGCTTAATAAGTTTTGATCCTGCAGGCTGTTTTTAACAAAATTTGTTAGAGGGGCAAAAGGGCCAACCAAAATTTTGTAAGACTAAGGACCTGGACTGGGGTGAGAGAGCCTCTCTTGTGCCTGGAAAAAAATCCCCCCCCTTTTTTTTTTTTTTTTTTTAAAAAAGAGCTACTTTTTATTTTTGCAGCCTGATCCAATGGAGCATGTGCAGAAAGAGCAAACTGCCCTCCCTCTAGTTCTAGAAATAATTTATATAACAATTTCCGTACACCGAATACTTTACAATCCTTATCTATTTCACCCCTAGTTCAATCCTTATCTAGTTCACTATCTAGTTCTAGATAGTTGCTTGCCCAAAGCCATCTAGTAAGTTCATGTCTAAAATAGGATTTGAACGCTGGTCTCCCAGGTCACAGTGTACACCTTATCCACTCGGCTACCCTGGCTATTTTATTTACCATCTGGTAAATATGGAATGTGAAATGTAGAACTTATTTCATGTGGGTTTTTTCCTTCCCTCATTTTCTGTTTGATATAGTTCATTACTATCTATCAGCGTTTTATATTGTTTGTTTATTTTAGACAAGAAAGAGATGGACACATTTATTATTTTTAAAAAATCTTACAAGAGAACAAGGGGGTGTTAGAAGAAAATGCTACCATGCGTGGCCACCCAGTAACCGCTCAAATGAATGTTGGTCTAAAAGTAGAGTGGGCACGCAGCACCCACTCATGGCCGCTTGCAGGGCACAGCTGAAAAATCCAGAGTGTTCCATGCCGTGCAAGCCAAAAAAAAAAAAAAAGGTTGACAATGGCACCCATGCATTCTCAAAAGACCAGTGCGGTGCGTTTCCCCTCCCCAATGGTCCATGGCATTTGCGGGGGGAGTGCATGGCAGCTGCCTCAGTAGCCACGCTGGAAGCTGCCCATTAGAATGCCCCCCCCATGCCCTCCACCTGATTGGCTGCTCTGCAGCTGTGCCACTCAGCAGCCATACCCCCCACCCCCGGGCCTTGCTCATTTAAAAACACTCTAAAATTCAAGATAAGAGAAATCTCTCCTTGATTTCAGTGTTACTGTGATCGCTTCCTTGACCCATTTCTTTTTTTTCAATGACTCATTTTATTCCAAAATTGTTCTTTAGAAGTTCCTACAAGAGCTACATAAAGGGGATATCACTGTGAATGCATTCAATGACCTCTCAAATAAACTTCTGCGGGACTACAGTGATGATGACACAAGGAAGGTGAAAGAAATCACTGACCACTTGAATACTTCTTGGATTAACATGAATCAAAGGTAACTGAAAGTAAATATTCTACATAAAACTTGCTATTTTAAATATTTAAAATGCTTGCTGTTTTAAATATTCAAAATACATAATACGAGTTCAGATGGAGTTGTTAACTAAGCTTATTACTCCACTGCAGCATATAACATTCTTACCATTTATTCACCATGGTCACTATAGTGACTGGCTTGGGATTTATTTACTTTTTAATATTCTCAGTGGAAAAAACCACACAGCTGAGTCTGGGAGACTTTTCTATACACTTGCTCACATCCTTGTTGGAAATGTTGTTGAGCCACAATCCTTCCTTTCTGATAGCACATAACTTTGCCCCTAGTTATTACGTTTTTCACCACTTTGAACAGTTTTCTGTTGTTTGATATAAACAACCTTTGTTGATTGTTGTCAGCCTCCTTTCTTTTCTTTTTTTTGCATGGACATATTCAATTCTTTATACCTATTCTAATTCCTCACTGCCTTTTTTCATCTTGGGGATCTTTCTCTGAATTGCCTCCATTTGACTAGCACTTTGGAGTCCTTTTTTTTTTATTTTTCAGCTTGCGTATGTATCTTGAATTGCTGTATGAATTGTAAATTATTCTCCGCTTGAGGTTTACTTATTTTCAATCATCAGTGCAAATGTATATGCATGATAGTGCTGAAAGTATCCAAATGAAAACATGGTCCCCACATATACTTATCCCCAAAATACTATTGCTTGCAAGGTAATCAAATCTCTAAGCAATTCTTATTTTTAGTAGTTGACAGAAGATTAGAATGGTATGTGACTGGTAGATTCTGAATTTCAAAAGTTCTAAACCATGATATTTTGTCTTGGCCAATAACTTAGTGATGATTCGGCAAGGAGAATAATTGTTAATAGTGGGGGAGATCAGTGTATTTAAAATAAGTTTTAAATGAAGCCAACCAGTGCAGCTGCTTTTGTAGGTTAAGAAAGAAGACTGAGACACATGGCTAATGAAATTGTGTAGGTGACATTATGTCCTGGAGATGAGGAGGAGGAGACTGCAGTGACAAGCAGAAGGTTTCAAAGGTAATTAAGGTAGTGGAGTATAGAATCTTGTTACTCTTCCTTGGAGGAAAACGCCTGTCTTTGTAGTTCATGCTTTTGATGTGGCAGGTATTTTATACAAGTGGTTTTCTGGATATTTCTATTGAAAAATGACAAATGTAGTGGCATGAAATCCCTTTCAATGCATCCCTGGTGATGTGTGTGGGGAAAGGTACTGCACAAAATACTGTCATATTCAAATTTACCTTGATACATAGTCTAGGATTTTGTCTTGGATAGGAACCTAGTATCCAAGATTTTCATTGGAATTTAGGCAGCTTAGCTCTCTTAGGTTTCTTTCAAATGTACCCACAACACTGTGGGGAAAGGACTAGGTTAAGATCAGAGGTTTCCAGGCTCCCCTCACCCCCACCTCCCAGATGTGCAACATGTCATGGCATAGCTACGATTCTGAGTACCGGTTCACATTCAGGTTTGGGACTACTCATCTGCCTTGTGACAACTTCAGTTTTTGTCTCCATGGAAAAAACCAGTGTGTAATCCTTATTCATTGAAGGCAATGGGAGTTCTATTGACTACAACAGGATTACACCTTAAGAACCATTTATTTAAACATGGGACCCTTCTTTTTCCTTTCTCATCACACCCTCTTCTGAAGAGATTCCACAGTGCTTCCTCCTTATCCTCCTGCAAGAATCCCCTCCCTCCAAAGTGCTAAGGTACTTTGAGTGGGATACTACAACAGGGAAGGGGAACCTCAGGCTCAGGGGCCAAATGTGGTTTGTGGCAAGTTTCTGTTTGGCCCCTTTCCAGTTTCTGGATTGAGTCCCTACCATCAAGCGCTGAAATGACTGAGCTCAGGGCCAGGGAGTGGAGGTGAGGACAAGGAAACAAAGATAGAGGACAGATCCAGGATATGCAGCCCCTGGGAGGGAAATGTTCTGTATACAAAGGTGTGTGCACCTGGGGTGCTAGGTTTCCATAAACTATACTTCAAAATAGGGTTGTGCATTCAGGTTTCGATATATCACAAACACAAAAAGCCCTTTTCAGCTCTCTTATTTGAAACACAAAAACATTTGAAAAACGTAGTATCAGAGGTTTCAAACTGGACTCTAAAAACTGCAGCGTATATGGAGCTTGGAGCTTGGTTGCACTCCGATTCTCAGCGTAGCCGCCCATTTGCAGAGCCTGTAGTGAGCCTTCCCTGCATGCAAGGGCTGCCACTCTCTCAGAACTGCAGTTTCCAGCACTGCAGACAGGCCTAACCCAGCAGAGCCTGGCTCAGCCAGGGAGAAATGGTGAGTCTTAGGTGGACCCCTTCCCACCTAGGGATCCCACATACACAAGCCAGACACTCCCCTCTGAGTCAGAAACCACTCTACCCTCCCCACCAAGCCACACTTTCCTTCTCTCCAAGTCAGCATCCTTTCCTGGGCCTAGCCCATCCCCACTTCCCCTCCCCAGACCACTGCCCCCTACCAAAGCCAGTGACCCCCTGAGCCAAACCCATACCCTATTCCCCAAGCTACACCCCCCCCCCCCCAGTCCTGTGTGGGGTGAGAAATTAGTATTTGTTACCCAAAACTCATTTTTGAAGCTTATTTGCTTTCAATTCAAATTTATGTTCATAATATCATTTTAGAACACAATTCAGGCAGCATTCATGCATGGGGAATCCAGTGGTGTGTCCTCAGTCAGTTTAGTTGGAAGAGTCAAGCTTTTGAATGGCATCAGAGTAAAGCTGTGAACGCAGGAATTCCGGCAGTGAAACTTGGAACTGAAGCAGCTCATTTTAAAACTATTGGCTTAAAGAGATTTAGCTCTATGGTTTGATGTGGTATAAATTAGATATGCTGTACAATAGCTAATAACATTTTTATACTCCAGGACAAAGGCTATGGTAATTCATCAGTAACTTCACTACCTCAGTCATGCATTATATTTAGCATCCACAGCCTCACAGATGGTCTTTTCTGACACATTGTTCCTGACATATACACTGCAGAGTACAGATTTCCAGTTTTTGACTGAAAACCAAACTGATGAAATTTAGAATTCAGGCTGGGATGAGAAGAGATTAAAACAATGAGGGGCCCAATTTTGTTGGCTTTGTGCATACCTTTAGTGATAGAATTTGCATAGTTATTCTCTGCTCTGCTTGAGACCCATGAGATTAACTGCAATTTTATGGAACTCTTCATTTAGTAACTCCACAACCCTTGACGAACCTTGTTGCATCTTCTTTCTTTCATTCTGGGATGACTGGATTTGGCTTCTTCTCCAGCCTGTGAATGCTCTTGCTGTATCATCCTGAGAGATGACTCTTATCCTTAGAGAAGATGAGTCAGAGTTCCCCCCCTGCCTCAGTATTAGATTAACAGTCTTTGCAGAGCTCCTGGCCTCTACCCAGGGAATGAATGTGTGGTGTTCTGCTTTATGTAGGCAGTCACACAGACCCTAGTTTTCCCTTTTCTAAATGATTGATGGACAACTCCCCCGCTACCCACTTTGTGACACGGAAGCCTCTTTGTAATACTCATGCTGCTGGAATACAAAGAGCATACTTAATGAATGTTGTTTTTTCAACTTTGGTTCAAATATCCTGAAAATGATAGGACTATAATAGGATTGTGTTCTTTCCAATAATTTCAACCATGAAGAAAGTTTGAGAAAGTAAACTTTGGTGCAGAAGTCATCATTCCTGAATCAGTGTATCTAGATGTAAAGTTCAGGTAGCCTCCGCTTTTTGTCCAGTACATTAAGCTTATAGATCTGGGTCAGTTGTTTAGATTCATCTTCTGAGGCATGCCTGTTTCTTTGCAAGTCACCTTTATTTGCAACCTGTTCTTTCCACACTTCGTGTTGCTATCTTAGACCCCATGCCAGACAAGAGTTGCCTGAGTAATTCTCCCTCTCTTCAGAAGGAGATTTTGATGTCAAGAGTTCCTGGCTGTTTTGGCTGGCCATTCATTCATTCATTTTGTAAGCCGTTCACCTTAATTCTTGTTCTTTTTGTTTGACAATATATTTATCAGAGAACTCTAGCTTTATTATTTGTTCATCAGTACGATAAACGCTAAGGCACATTCCCACCAGACCTAGAGCCACAGGCAATGAGCCACAGAGCCAGTGATGAATTATAGCCTTCTGCTCTGTCTGTAGTTTTTAAGTTACTTGGCAGAAGGCGTAATTTGGAGTGTGTGGAAGCTTCTCTGTTTCTAAGAGATGGAAGTTATTCAGGCACTATAATTTGGGTAGGAAAAGACTAATGTTATATTTTAATGTGTTCAAATAAAAAATATGTAGCAAGTACTTGTGTTTTATCTTCCAGAATGCTAATAAACTAATGTTCAAATTATGACCTTGATTGTGAAAGTAACTGAGTGCTTGCAATTTTTTATTTTGAAAATCAGGTTCCATATAATAATAATAATTAATAGTTTTATTTCTATAATGCCAGCAGTGTACCTGGCACTGTAAATCAATAGTTACAGACAGATCCTTACCCCACGGGGCTTACAATCTAAGAGAGACAAAGGGGGAGGGAAGACAAAGCAGAGGTGAACGTCAGGAGAGACAAGGATACATTCACGAGGTTCAGAAGTTGGAGGTGCACATGCTTAGCTTAGTTACAGGGAATTAATTTAGTAACTTAGTTATAGGGAAGAAATATTGGGTATTTTCAGAAGTGACACTACCACACTTAACCACACTTTACCACACTTAACCCCACCTTGGGGTCACAACCATAGTCACTTCTGTTTGGCAGCTGCCAGATGTTCACCGCGCTTTGCCCCGAACCGTGTTAGCAGTTACCACCGGTTGTGATCTCGGAAAATGGTGGGAACAGCAAGTGGTAAGCGCTACCATGGTTCGGGGCAAACTGTGGTAAGGCATGTTACCCAAGGCGGGCTCTAGAACACGTGTTTGCGGTGTCCTAACCCTATTCTCGAGAAGTCGGGATCTTTTGAGTGTAAGTTGGCGGCGTCACCCAAGGAATTAAAAGAGGGGAGACGGATCTTAGGGTTCAACATAGGGTTCTCAATTTGTTGTGGGAATGAAAAGGGGTACATAAAAGCAACAAGGTGTTAGTTGGCAATAATCAAGCAATGAGACACTCAAATCAATTAGATAGCTACACAGGGATGCAGCATGGGTTGACTTCCAGAGGAAGTTCCTAACTTAGAACCAGAGAGAGGCGTTTGTGTTAGAGCACCAAACACGGGAGATTCAAAGGAAGAGGGAGAGAAGAAAGACACGGCGCTTCATCTTACCAAAAATGTACTGTTCTGAGGGAGGGTAAAGGAATGGGTCCTTTATAGCCCCTTTTCCAAGTCAGACACCAGGGCAGCCTCCCTGGCAATGAGCCTTTTGGGGGGCCGGGGGCTGGCGAAGTAGCGATCCGAGGAGAGAAGAAGTCTGTGGGCTCAGCCACTCAAGCCCAACACCCACACTCGGGGATGCCTTGTCCAGTGTTGCGAGGGAGCCTAACTGTGTCACTGTGAGGCAGACAGGCAGAAACAAGCAACAGCCGGGAGTTCTCTTATGCTCTTCCCCAGGAACCTTGCTCAGTGGCCGGGCAAGTGGATCTTGAGTTTCGGTGTGTGGTCACTCAGCTAGAACTTGGCAAAACAGCGGGTCCATCGGTATGAGACTCGCTGAATGCCCCTGTGGAAGAACAGGCACTCCCGGGTAGCCGAACACCTTCTGGGGCTTTTCCTCCCTAAAGCTCACTCAGTGGTCAGGCGACACAACCTTGCAGCCCAGACCCTCACCACTTAGTTGGGATGGTTGAACAGTGGGCCAGTTGGGATGGTTGAACAGTGGGCCAGGCAGCGCTTGGCTTGCTGAACGCACCAGCAGGGAGACAGGCAACCAGAGCGCTTGTCAGGCAAGATCCCTTTGTTTACCTGGGCAGCAATTTGGCAGAGGAACGTGCCACCAAATGTCCCTTCTGATTCTCTCTGGGCAGCAAAATGAACAGAAGGACTCGCAACCAGGTGTCCTTCTGTATTCTATCAGGACAAGCAAAACAGCATGGTGGTGATTTCAGTAAGAGTGGGAACAGCCAGTCTCAGACGGTCAGACCGACTGAATGAATTAGGGCTCTGAATGGACTGTATTTAAGCCAGAATTTTGCTCAACATGGTGGGCATGTGACGACCAAGAACGAAGTTAGATTAAGTAATAAAAGAAAATGCATTACTAAGAGGTGCCTCCTGCGTGACTCACTCAGGCCAGACCTGCCAAGATAGAGTTCCTGAGAAGCATTCCTGCTCGCTTCCATTCCTGATTGATTTAGGCTCAGGCTGTGCAGTCATCCTTTGTCTTGGATGCAGATCACAGCCTGATTAGATCACAGCCCTTCTCTAGGTGCATTGGGACACGTCCTTCCTGATGCTGCCCCACTCAACAGTGTAGGGTGGGTTCCACAAGCCAAGTTGATGCTAGTTACTATTCTGATGAAGTGGGCCTGCATTGTATAGCGCTCCCCCCTCAATCAGCCCAGGACTCTCATGGCCAGAGCTTGCCAGGTTCACACTGAGGTCAAAGACCAACTTATCTAAAACAGGGCAGATTTTTGAGGGAAGGTTACCAAGTACAGAAAAATCATCTCTCTCTCTCTTTAAAAAAAGGTCAGATGTCAAAACAAAAACTCAGGTAGTGCTGCTTGTAACAGGCACACAGTAATTTCTATTCCGGGTATCAGCCTACTCCGTGGTGGGATGGAGGCCGCTATCCCGGATTGGGTCTAAGCATGGTAGCGTCACTTCTGAAAATACCCTCTGAGTGAGGGGGTGGGGCCGGGGAAGAGACCGCTGTTTCACTCATGCCAAGCTAGGGAAGAGGTAGGTTTTCAGGAGGGATTCGAAAATTGGGAGGAAGGGAGCAGAACCAATATATTGAGGGAAGGAGTTTCTTCACCTTAATTTACGTACAATATGTTAGATATTGCACACTATCAGTTATTATTCTTGTTTACCCATTAGTTATCATGTAACAACGCTTTGCTTAGAAATTTTCATTTGGACAAGGGTGAAATTTTCATTTGGATAAGACAAGACAGGATGCTGCGCTCCTTATTTTGTGTCTTTTTGGAATCGGTTCTGTTTGTGGTGGAAGTGGAAATTTGCCCCGAGTGTCACCATCATTCGCTAGTGGTCAGTGCTTTACAGGTAAGCAATGGCCACCGTTGACACTAGTGCTGGAGGAAGGTGGCCATTGCGGTAAATGGTGATTCAAATGTGGCTGTTGGCCAAGGTCATTACTAGACTCTGTGCTGCCTTATTGGTCCTAATGTTGGTCCAGGCCTAACAACCCATTGCCTATCATTTTCTCTGTCAAATGTTGGAGGATATGCATTTACTTAAGTGTCATCCACTATCCTACATGTTGTTACGTGTAGCTCTCATAATGTTTATATTCTGTAGCAGTTTTACATTTGAGTTAAAATTCTACAGCAAAGAACTTGTTTGCCACACAGTATGTTATGGCTCTGTAATATACTCTATGCGCTACGTTGGGGAACTGTTTCCGTGCATTGTGAAAAACTGTTTTCCCATTCCCTTTTTAGATGGCAGTGGTGAAGGCTGATAACTGAGAAATGACAGCTTTTCACACTTGCAATGTCATAAGCTCATTATAATAGCACATAAAGGGAAATACTCGGCCTTATTGAATTATTTGTGACCTGTACAGCATACATGTAAATAGCTGCAAACTAAACACATTAGGAGTCAGTGGCATAACACATGATAAAAAATACACACAGGTGACTTAGGTGCTTAAAATGCCTTATATTAATTACTGTCCCTTTTCAGATTGTCTTAAAGTAGTTTCATGTTTGATGCACGCAACATATGATGATATAAAGGGAAAAACAGTCTAAAAATGCAGTCTTTGTTTCTTCCAGAGCTGGTGATAGGCAGAACGCCCTAGAGGCTGAACTGAAGATAGTGCAGACCTCACTCAAGGATCTAGAGAGTTTCCTCAAGTGGATGCAAGAGGCAGAAACTACAGTTAATGTCCTTGCAGATGCCTCCCAGCGGGAGAATGCTCTTCAGGATAGTGACTCTGTTGGAGAACTCAAGAAACAGATGAAGGTAAGAGCATAGGAGAGGAGGATGATTTTGTGTTTTCTATCCTTGTGTCCTACTCACCCTTTCCACGAGGAGAAAAAATACACAGAAAGCTTATGGGAAACTGGAAAATGTACATCTTGTTTAACAAAACAGCTTTTAAAATCATTGTGTTTGGAGGGAGTTGTTGACTTACTGCACAGTTAAAATTGTTGCTAGATGTTTAAACAAGTGTCAAAGACCAGTTGTTGCTCTAAACTGTGGCTTTTGGATAGTGACTGTATTAAAAAGAGAGTTTGTATTTAAGTACCAATTGAAAATGTTTCTTGAACCATTCCCAGCAATTTCCTGTAACTGAAGTTACCCTTGAGTAGTGAATGGAGGTAGAGGACTTGATATTTCTGCCTGTTTCCCTTCACTTCCCCATCAGTCCTATTGATATTGATCTCTTGGCCTTTTTGAAAATAATATGTTTACTGCTGAGGCTCAGAGTATGTGTAATGACCTGCAATATAAGACAGACTGGAAAGAGCATTTGGTGCATGGCCTGCTTCCCTGCCAGAGGGAGGAAACTCCAGGGAGAAAAGTAGAAGGTTGAATTGTTGTGCCTGGTCTGAGGGGAATTCTAGCAAATGAAGGCAAGGCCTGGAAAGGCGGAAGAGTATCAGAAACATTTCTAGGTGCAGTATGACACCTAGGAATACCTGCAGCAAATAATTGTTTATTAATTATTATTATTATGAGCATTTATATGGTGCCAGCAATGTACCTGGCACTTTACAAAGAATACGATAGACATGGTCCCTGCCCGAGAGCTTACAGTTAAAGACGGGGAGGGGAGACAGGGAAGGGGGAACAGAGGGAGAGACAAGGGATGCGACATTCATGAAGATGTGAGAGCTCTTGACTTGATTGCAGTAAGTTGGGAGGAGGGGATGGAGGAGGAGCGGAGTGCTCGAGCAGAGGTTCGGAGGGAGATCGGGCAGAGAGGTAGGGGGGAGCGAGGTTGTGAAGGGCGTTGTAGGTGAATGCGCTCAGGAGGGAACCTGTAGAGAGAGGAGAGGAGAGGCTGCAAGTGGTCAAAGTGAAGGGCTAGGTGGATGGTCCTGGCAGCAGAGTTTTGAACAGAGATAAGGGAAGGTGGGAAAGGAACTATTTCTACTAGGAGCTCCCTCCCCTTTCTCCCCTGTGTGGGAATCTACACTGGGGCCTGAAGGCAGTTTTCATTTTGACTTAGTGACAAATTTGGAGGAGACGGGCAGAGAACCTATTGATATTGATCTCTTGAAAACTATGTGTTGAGGCTCAGAGTATTAGACACCAGCTTTAAAAATACCTTGCATTGTGTTAGGAAGGAAACAGTTAAAATGACTTCTGCAGATTATGTATTTCTTTGCTTGTTCTATTTACATCATACGAACTCCCTTCACAGCTTTCCCCTTTCTTCCTGAATTTTTCAATACATTTTTTCTCCTTCAATTAGTTTGCTTCGTTATCTAGTGAAATGTATTCTGTTTTGAAATGTATTCTCTTCCTGTGTCTGAATAAAAGGGGGGGGAAAAACACAGTAGCTAGGTCACTTCTACCCGTATAAATGTACTGCTAGGTTTGGAAAAATAGAGATTAAACAGTCCCAAAATCGGTGATGGTAAAAGTCTAGAGTACAAACAGAACACTACAAAGGTACTACTAGGATTAGTTTTATGGCACATAGTAGACCCACAGAATATTTAATACCAGCAATTGGATTATTTCTTTCTTGACTTGTCGCCTGTTTATAGGCTGTCATTCCCAAGACTTATTTATAATTGTCTTCTCTTTGCTGCCATTTTCTATCTTCTGGAAAAAGACTCAAAAGCATGAGAGAGGTTCTGCACAATATGGATATGCTTTCCAATACATTTTATGTTAGTAAGAAATGTGGGAAATGAAGGGGGTCCCAGCAAGGTCAGGAAAAAGTTAATGATCTGAGGCAGTGTAGTGTCCAGCAAATCAGGACAGTAGGTCCAGCTCCTCGGTGCTACAAAGATGTTGATTCTCTACTGCCTTCTACAATGTATAGCTTTAAAAAATATCTGTGCTAATGGTGAAATGTTGCTAACTGTTTTGGGGTTTTTTACACCCATTCTGAACCAGTGCTAATAAGTATACAAAATATTATCTTTATTTTGGCTGCCATGCTAATGCATGTGACCATCTCTATGTAGCTGTGGCCAGTTTCTGTTTAAAATGGCAGAGTTCTAGTTTTACTCTTTTGCACAGGAGTTGGTGGGTGAAATGTTATGGTGTGACCTCTGAATTAATGTACAGGGCTTCAAATTTAAATTTTACAAATAAAGATAATTATAATACAGAGTTGGTTGCTTTAAAGGAATTATGGGTTTCATTTATATGATGAAAGTATTTGGAAGTCTCTTGTTTCGTTGTATCCGTAATTAGACAAAGGTTCTTTCTTTTGTAAATGTAAGGCAATATGGAAGGAAAGCTGAGACTACCCGTTCTGTTCATTCCTGTTTGGGGAGAGTTGCCAGTCGGTTTTTTGGGTTTTTTAAAATAAATTCTTTCTAAACTGATGATGTGGAAGAAAAGATGTGGCCATATCTCTGTTTGAAAATGTGCTTAAGTGTATATCTGTCAGATTTTCACATAGACTTGGAATTTCTCTCCGCATGACAATAGCAACATTGCAGGTTAAGTGACTATGTAACTGTGCTCTGTGTCAGTGCTTGATAAATAATAATAGGCCTTTTTAAATGGGCGACGGTTCATACGGGTGCACACCTATGGGTGTAGCATGCACCCCACCCATCCCCCACGGCATTCACATGGGCATCTCCACGCAGCGAAACTGCATGGAGATGGTTGGGAGCGTTTTGTGTGAAAAGGGCCTAACTTCCCTTTGGGGATCGAAAATGCCATGGAAGTGGAGTGATGATTGCTGAGTAGCAGTTTATAACGCAATGGGTGTTAAATGCTTTGAGAAGGCAGCATGTCGTGTGCAGTGGCTGTATGCCAGTTCTTCACTCTTGTCTGTGCTTCTTCACTCTTGTCTATAGCTGCTCATAAAATTCTAAAAACACATTATGAATTTCAGCTCCAATTCAGAGCTCTTCCCTATTACTTTTGCGTATGTATGGTATATGATTCTTTTGGCGCTTTTTCTTTACTAGCCACGCCAGGACTCGATCAGATATATTACTTTTTTCATAATAATAATTTTTTACATATCTAAGTTTTTTAATAGTCTCTGAGACGTCTAATGTGTTTATTAGCCCTTTTACCTTTATAATCTCCATTTTTAATTAGTGAGTTTGCCTGGTATTTAATCTTTGTTCTATCTCAGTTTTAAATATAGATCATTAATTTCTTCTCTCCTCTGTTTTTTCCAGTGTGTCACTAATGAGATATATTGACCCCTGAGAACTGCCTTAGCTGTCTCCCATAATATTTGTGGTGGTGATCTGGAAGATCATCATTTAATAGTCCTTGAATTGTTTTTGTATCCTATTTATTGTTTTAATGTTTCCCGGGCCCTGTTTTAATACTTTGAATTGTTTTTTGATGTGTTTTAAGTTGTTTTATATGTATTTTATATGCATTTTTTATTGTTGGAAATTCACATTCACACTCCACCTTATTTACTATCACTTCACTTATATAGACCATATTTTGCGATGATCATCGCTAGTGGTCTTTATCTTCGCCCCATCACGGAACCAATCCCGAGATTCCCCACCGGGATCACTCTGGCACGGCCAACAGATGTGCCAGGGGATCCCGGCGGGGAATCGGGGAGCGGACAGGGCTGTGCGGCACAACGTGTGACCACACGGCCTCGCTCCCCCACCGCTCGCCCTCTGGGGAGATGGGCAGGCGCCGCGGCCAATGCGGCCGCAGTGCCCGCCCAAAATGACCACAGCCTGGAATCCCGGCGGGGATTCCAGGCCGTGATCGCCATCCAGAAGTGACGGGCCCCCTCATCCCCGCTGGGAATCTCATTCACCACGCAACCGGCGCCAGCCCCACGGGTTCAGCTGATTGCGTGGTGTATGTGATTCCTGGCGGGGATTGAGCGTGGCTATCATCTGGGGGGGAACTTCTGGTTCCCCAACAGACGTTACGGGACCGTTCCCCATTACAGGGAATTGACTCTGGTTGAGTGTGATCTCGTAACGTCTGAAGATACCCTGTGTTTCTAGTATAGAGAAAAAAGTAATCGTGTATTAGTGTCCAGGGTGGGAGTGTCGCGGCCTGCCACTGAGGTGGTGTTTGCTCAAGGGGGTATATCTGAGGCTTCAGGGATGCTACGGTCACCCTGCCCCCCCCCTCCCCAGGGGCACTTGGCTTTACCATTTACCCTGTTCCCTCTGGGATCCCCCTGCTACTTACTGGTCTCCTGAGTCTGGTGCAGCTTCCTCCTGCACATGGGGCTGCTACTGGACAGCTTCCTGGGGCTGCTCTGGTCCTTGCTGTCCCCCCTTGCTGAGAAGCCGAGACCGATAGACAGGATATGGGTGAGTGGTGTGGTCTGTGTGGTGTCTCCAGGAGAGAAGCAAGTCCCAGACAGATCTGCTGCTACTGAGGAGCCGAGCCCACTGGCCAGGATGTGGATGAATGGCGGAGCTACGCAGCATCTCTGGGAGGGGCAAGACTTGCTGTTGTCATCCCACTGTGCCCTGCCGAGCCACCTACCTTCAGCAGCAGCCGCCCAGTCCCCTTCCCCCTGGGCCGGGAGGGGGGCAGTGGTGGTTGCCAAGGCCGCAGCCTGTAGCATTTATAGGCTTGTGAGGGCAGCAAAATTTCAGCCCTGGGCAGAAGTTACTGCAGATGGTCTCAGTTCCTCCCTGCTCAGTGTTGTCCTTCCATGTGCAAAGATGGGGGGGGGGGTTAGGCTGGGCAGGGGCAGCTTCCTTGTCCCGAGTGGGCTTGGGCAGGGGGAGACTGTGCAGCCCCGGGGGACCGGCCAAATAGGGTACATATGGTCACCCTATATAAACGTTTAAAGGATACCAAACTACAAACCAATCAACTTATAAACTTAATGGCGAATTCATATTACACTATATCATAAAATTTATTTACTTGGCCAATGGCCATCGTAAAAGCATAACATAACAATTTAAAAATAACAAACCTATATCAACAACAACCATCAAATCAAAATAAAATAGATTATTCAATACATTTTGTTTCTTTATAATGCTTTTAAAATTTCAGGACCAAACCTCAGATTTTCAGCGTGTACTCCCCCCTGATCTTTACCAGAATCGTATTTGAACTTATGGTGCTCTGAATACAATAATACAGAGCTACCTAATACTACCCATAGATCTACACCTTACTCAGAGGGGACTTAATTTTTTGTACCTGGAAGAGAAACTTTGCAACAGTTAGTGTAATCTTTGGGTTCTTGTCACTTAAGAGGAATACTTCTTTCTGGGTAACAGACTGAGTTTCCATCCCGAATAAGGGATCAATATAATTTTACCTCCAAAAATAATAAGCCGGGCAGTCTAGAAGGATATGGGCCAAAGATTCAACATGCTCAATTTGCTCTCCTTTGCAATGCGTACTTATCCGTTCATTATACGGGGTTCCTCTCTGTCTACCCTCCATATTAGCTGATGGAAGGACGTTAAATCTTGCCAAGGAAAAGGATACTCTAAAGGAGCCCATTTTGGAGTTAGCTAGGTAGGAAGCCCCATTAACCGGGGTTTTAAATTCTGGATACAATTTGAATATCCTTTGGGCATTTATTTGCATATTACACTATTATTTCATTATATCGAGCTCAATTATGTCTATTTGTCCATGTAAGCTTTTCCATTAAAGCAACATGCATAAGTGTGTTTAACCATTCTGATACTGAAGGTAGGTTGGGAGTTTTCCATTTCCTTAAATTTAATCGTGTAGCAACCAAAAATAGTATAGCTAGCCATTTTTTCATGGTAGCAGACAATGAAAAAAGAATCCATAATACTGGCAATGGTGCCATATTCATTTTAAGTGTCATAGAAAGTACTACACATATGTTAAGCCAAAAACCTGTAATTCTGGAACAAAAGAATAAAATATGGCTAAGAGACCCAAGCTGATTTCCACATCTACAGCAATAAACATTCAAGGGTAGCCCTGCTTTAAATAATCTGTCTGGGGTCCAATAAAAACTGTTTAAGATCTTGTTCTGATTTTAAAAAAAAAAAAAAAAAATTAATTAGATGTTTTACGAAGGGATTTCCAGATAGTTTTCCATTTCTCATCTGTTAATATCTGTAAATCCTTTCCCCATTTACCTTTTAATGTTAACATCTGTTGGATATAACAGTGTATTGAACCATTTGTATTATAAACAAAGTGAGGTTTATCCTTAGAATACAATATGCATTTTTCCAAATTTGAGTATGATAAATTCAATATTTATCTTATTCATATACATATGGAATGTTCATATACATATGAATATACATATGTATGCATATATGTATATCTTATTCAGCCAATCACAACGTTTTTTGTAAAATACCTCATGATCATTACATAACTGAAACTTATTACACAAAAAGTTTAAGATTTAGGGCCTTTTCAAATGGACTGGGGGCCCCGTGGGGGTGTCTGTGCGGTGGTTGGAGATGGGTGTGGGACTGTTCCCATGTGCACACACCCATCTCCACGCACGGAGGCACCGCTGTTTTCCCCAGTGCCTCTGTGAATGGGTGATGGGTGGAGTGTGGGCGTGTGCACGCACCTGCACCCATCAACCGCAGCATTCCCACGGGCACCCTCGACCCACCTCCAAGCAGCGAAACTGCTGGAGATGGGTGGAGATGTCTTGTGTGAAATTACCATCCATAATGATGAAATTTATTGTATCTATATCCTTTCTTTTCCAAATATATGAAATTCCTTTATTGTTTCTAAACTTGAATTGAGGGTGTCTCCATAAAGGGAGATCTTGTTAAGCCAGAAGATGTTAAAACTTTAATTTTCTGCAATACACTCCATGAAGAGAGAAATACAATATTTAATTTAAGAGGTCTAGGTAAGCTCTTAAGAAATGAAAATGAGTATAATGTGCCAAATTTAGAGGCATGACTTTTCTTTCATGCTTAGCCGTAGAGGTTTGTCCCCTGAAATAGTTTCATACATTTAAGTACCCTTGAATGAAAAGTCAGATAATGTAAATAGAAGTCTGGGACACCTTCTCCACCATGGCACCTTGACCTTTTGAGAGTTTTGGCCACCATTCTTGGTTTTTTAGATTGTCACATAAAGGTGAATATGATTTTATTTATACGCTTAAAAATTGATGCAGGTACTTTCAAGTCAATAAATTGAAAGTATAGTTAATTCTGGGACAAACATTCATTTTGATTATTTCTGTTCTTCCTATTAATTTTGTAGGAAGTGTTTTCCATCTTGCTGTCCTTTTTAATATTTAAGTTTTTTATCTTTATTTATTTGCACCATATTGTAAAGATTAGAGCATACCTGTATGCCTAAATAGTCTTACCTTGTAGTTAGCTGAGAATGGAAAAATTCTGTTTGATCTGGTCTCTTTGACTCATTCATATATGAGGATATATCCCAATGAAACTTAAGACCTGATAATTGGCCAAAGGACTCAGAGCTAACAGATGAGGTAATGAATTACCTGGGTTTTTCAACAGAAGTAGGATATCATCTGCATATAAACTGAGTTTAGAAGTTTGATCAAGAATCTTAATCCCTTCAGTGTGAGTTGATTTCCTAATAGCTGCTGCCAGAGGTTCAAATGGTAAACTAAGTAAGAGTGGAGAATGAGATAGTTGATATCCCTTATGTGTGCTTCTTTCCATACTTATTCATAGAGTGAAGGTGATAACATCCTGTTGGTGGACACTGCTGTAAGAGGAGACCTATATAAAGTTAATATCCAGTTTATGAATTTCTCACCAGAACCATTTAAAAAAATAAAATTAAAAGCAGATATTTGAATTCAGTCCTGTCAAATGCCTTTTCAGCATCTAGTGAGAAAAGAGTTGCTGCAACTTGTGTGTATCATCCAAGGCCAACCTACTCTAATATGAAGCCTACCTGATCCGTATGTGTCAAAGTTAGGATCACCGTACTAAGTGTTAGAGCTAATAATTTTATGTATTTATTTATTTAGACATATCCTTTCCTGAGGCTCAGGGCAGCTAACAATAAATACATACAACAAATATAAAATACATAATTAAAACCCATAAAAACGAAAAACACCCCCCTCAGCCTCTCCAAAAAACATTAACCCTGCCTGACTAAATACGAAGGTCTTACACTGCCTCCAGAAGACATTCCAACTAGGGCTTAGACGAACCTCCAAGAAAGGGAATTCTAAAGCTTCGCACAAAGGTTTTGTGAGAATAGTAAAATAATTAAAGCTGTTCTTACCTTTCTGATACACTTCCCTTTTGAAATATTTAATTGAACATATCTAATAGTAAAGTAAAGTTATATTGGACGTTAGCTTTCGCCATAGTCATCAGTTTGCGGTTAGATTAAGTACAGAATCATCAGCTATAAACGTACCTCTATCTATACCATAAAATAAAGCATTCCAAAGGATACTGCTTAAAATATAAGTAATATAAAATACCAACAGCCATTTCCAGCCCACTAGTACATCAACCGGCAATAATGAAATCCAAGACTGTAAATATCTAAGAAGATATCCTTTTTTAAACCCATCATTCACAGTCTAGGTTACAAGGGAAGGCAACACAATCCAGACTAAGGAACACCCATTCGTCCTCCCAGATTTTAACCCGTTGCCGACCGCAGCCCACCGTAAATTGGAGAGATTAATTACCAACCATCTCACCCTGCCTGAATTTAATAAAATCTCTTCTTCTAATTGCCAATCTAACAAATATGGCAATAGCCAAAATAGCTCCTCTCAAGTTGACATCACAGTTATCGGGTAACAACGGGGCCAACCAGGTCGCTCTGAACACAGTAAGCTGTGGGCAGCGTAGCAAAATATGCTCAATAATGTCTCTCTCTTTCAGGCTACACGAACAGTGACGTTCGTAAGGAATATACTGATACCTGCCCTCAGTGATTGCTGTTTTAACCAGCTGGAAACGCAAACTCATATAGCACCGACGTAGTCCTGAGTTATCAAGGAGATCGAGATATTTCTCGAACCCAAAAGTTATCTTGACAATACATATCTAATAATAATGGTGCCAGTCTTTTTAGAATTTTGTTCTTAAAAAATTCAGATGGAAAACCATCAGACCCTGGAGTTTTCCAAAATCTGGTGCAAGTTTGTTTTCTGTGAAGTAATGTTCTAAGTGCATTGATGTGTTTTTGATTAAGTTTTCTTTTTAAAAGTACTACTTTATTCACACAATGAGAAAATAGTCTAATGCACATTTCTTGAAAAAGGAAATAACAGTTGCACTAGAGGGGATTGCACAACAACAGGAAGTCCTTTGCAATAAATGATTACATATGGAAGAAGAGGAAAAACTAAGGAAATTAATTCTCAGAAAGCCATGTAACTGTCACGAAGGAACATAGGGTCACACACGTGGGATACTGGCCTACATGTAGGCTACAAGCCTAGTAAATATGTAAAGCGAAAGGTTCAACGTGTATGTAATGTTACAATTGAGACCTGTAGAACTCGAATCATGTACTGTAACACTGCCGAAACTCCAGGAAATGGAAAGAGATAAAGATTGTGGATTCACCCAAGACTGATAGCCAGAGACATTTATATGCTAATGCAGGCAGCCATTGCCTATGTGCAAGGAGACTCAGAAAGCTGATAGAGAGAACAAAAGGAATTCTAGAAACCTCAAGAAGATACTAGGGGTTTCCCCCTATGGATATAAGGAATATATACCAGAGTAAAGGAACTGCTTATTGAGTTGGGTTCATCTGCCTATTTTCTGCACTACCTTTTCTCACTTTCATAAGCAAAATGCTTTTCCTCAAAGCAGGCAATTGCATGGTGGAGGCCACAATGCCAATTAGTAGCCACTTCCTTCCAGTTGGACATAGCCATATCAACCTTCTTACGATACGCCTTCAGTATCTTCTTGTAGCATTTCCTCTGCCCTCCACGTGATCATAAGAGAGCTCTGAATAGAGGGCCTACTTAGGGAGTTGATAACTGACCTTTCACACAGTATTCAACCCAATGAAGTTGATGCATAAAAATGATTACCTCCAGTGTTGGTGCAACCAGCTTAAGCAAGAACTCTGGCATTGGTACAACAGTCTTCTCAATGTGTAAGATATTACAAAGGCACCTTGGGTGATAGCTCTCCAAGCTTTTAAGGTGATTTCATCCAAGTCTCTCAACTGTAAAGGAGTGTATCAATAACTACTTTATAAGCATGGATCTTAATATCTTTCTGTAAATCCTGATCACTAAAGACACATTGCAACAACTTCCCGAAGGAAGCACTTTTACTCTGAATCCTGTGCTGGATCTCAATATCAATATTTGTCTTCTGAGACAGATACTGAGATACAAGTAGTATTTAGTAGTAATAAGTCTCCAAATGAGGTAAATACACCCCATAGTCATACATAGCAGGACACCAGGACTATATCAAAGTTTTTTTAATCTATTGAAGCAAGACATAAGCAGTGAGTTAAACAAATAACAGGAAGAAGGACGAAGGTCACATTTAGATCATAAGTGTAGACAAGTTATGTTGGATAGTCTGCCACTATCCAACAATTTAAAAACGTAATGTGCATTTCCCCTTCTTAAGATCCCCTCCATTAATCCTCATTAGTATTGTCCGATTACTACTGTGTTTCACTAGAGTTGGATCCTGAGAAGTTCCTTGAAATAGGATAGGATCTGTAGCAGTCAGTATCGGTATGGAGAAATGAGTGGGTTTATAGGGAAATTAGAGCTGAGCTGTGACCATGCAAAGCAGGAGTTGACAAGGAGATATCAATGAAAAAAGGTGAGAGACAGCCTTGATAAATGGAATAGAAGGTAATCAAGAGAAGAATACAAATCATTCAGCTAAATTTTCTAGTTCAAGCAGTATCAACAAAATGTATTAGGGTTTTGTTTTAACATAAGAACCATCATGCTAGGTTGGACCAGTAGCCCATCATCCTCTCTCTGACAGTAGCTGGTTTTGGTTGCTCAGAGTTTATTTACTTTATTTTGTTTGGCTCCATCCAAGAAAACTTTTAATGAAGGGGGCTGGAAAAGTAGGAAGGTACAGTAGAATAAGCAAAAGGGAAACTGAGTGAAAAGTGGAGCATCGGGAGGAGAACTGGAAAAGAGTAATGTTGTGGAAGCCAAAGGGGCATTAATTAAATACCTAGCTGAGATAAGAGAGATGGGGCGACAGCTGGAGAGATGGGGCGATAGCTGGAAAGATAAGTAGGAGCAAGCATGAGATTTTCAAGATATTTATGAAATGGTGACCAATCCAGGTCTGAATTTAGAGGGAAACTTATCGGAAATGAGTGAGAGGTTGAGGAGGTGATCAGACATGTAGGGATGATGGGGTTGGAGGTAGAGAGCACATGAGACTCCAGAGGTCATGACAAGGGAAAGGTTGAAAATCAAATGGCAGAGGAATGTAACAAGATGGTATTGGTCATGTTTGATCTCCTTGAGACTATTGAGATCTTACATATGATGAGCTAAGATCTAGAAGGGAGTTACATTGTTATAAGAAACCAATGTTCTACATCAGGGGTGGGCAAAGTTTTCGTACCACAATGAGTTCAAAGAGCTGCATGTGGCTCTAGAACCACAGTTTGCCCACATTTGTTGTAGGTATTCTTTGAATCAGGTTCATGGCTGCCTTGGCTGTTTTGTATTCAATAGAGGTGAGAAGACAGTACTGTTTGATAAGGAAAATGACCTGGTTTAAATAGGAGAGGGCAGATTGATAGTGGAGAAAATGTTTGGCCATGGGATGTTCTCCAGATGTGTTTAGCGACATTCAAGAGAATAGATATGAAGTAAACAAACATTGAATGTAAACCAAAATTGGCACTGATATCTATGCTTTTTTGTATCTCTCGTCTATTGCAACATCTAGAAGTGAAAATGGAACATCAGGAGTGGACTACTGAGCCATTTGAGGGGTGAGAACAAAGAGCAGTGTATAGGGGACTCGGGTGGTGAAATTAGACGTAGTTGATGGCATAGAATTACTAAAGGTCTGAGTAGAGGAACAGTGGGTGGAGTAGTGTCTGAGTTCTGGAAAAGGAGCAGTGATCAGACAGAAGGAAATTGGGAAAGATCAGAGTGGTGGATAGTGTGATGGAGTGTAAGAAAGTGGTGATTTTGTCAGATTGATTCCCTAACTGAACATCAAATGGGGAGATGACACAAAAGCATCAAACTGAAGGCATGATTATGAAGTAGAGGGAGGAAAAACAGGAACTTCAAGAGCATGATCACAGGTTCTGTGGGAGAAGAGGTGAGTACCAGGCAAAGAATTTGCATGTCATCCTAGAACCAGAATAAATGCTGGTTCTATCCCGAAGATGACACAAGGTACAAGAGAGGAAGTTGGCATTATTATTATTATTATTATTATTATTAATAATCATTTTATATAGCTTCAGTAATGAGCCTGGCTCTGAACATTCGTGAATTGGAAACAGGTCCCTTCCTACCATCTATGAGGGTAACGTGCACACAGAAAATATATTTAGCAGAGTCAATGCATCTCTTCCCACCCCCCACCCCTTTCATTTTGTGAATTTTAACTATATTGTGGTGATGGTAATTAATACTGATGTGCTCATTTAATGTATGTGCTGCCACCTACATTTTTAAAGTACTGCTAGATAATTTTGCAGAAGAGTGATATTTTGCTGCTCCAGGTTTCTTGGCTTAATCCATGCTAGTCCCAGTTGCATCTGGTATGTAGTGAGGAACAGAGCAGCCCTACATTTACTCTGCTTTTACTAGGCCTCCTGTGTTGATAATGATCCTTTCTTAGCTATCTGTCTTAGAAGCCCCTATAATGAAAACTAAAATCAGGCGAACTACATTGCTGAATGTTATATTGTATAATATTGCCACGCCTAAACATATGTCGGTTGTATAGCACATTCAGTATGAATTTGGGGAATATGATGATAAGCAAAAGTCTCCCCACACTCTTGAATGACTAGTTACTGGTGTTAGATATCTTTCTCAAATAATGTATTTTGTGGTCTGGAAAACATCAGGGTTTTGATTCTCAAGATTCCAAAGACTATCTAAAATGTGGAGTGTGACTTGAAAAGTTCAGCTTGCCAACATCCTATTCTGACTTGCTTAATCATTTTTCTAGTAAGTTACTCAGGGAAAGGTTCTAATTGGAAATGGCTTCTGAAAAACGTTCATGCTTTCAGGTGTGGAAATTTTTCATTTGGGAGTTCTCTATGTGAATTAGCTTTTTAAGAGATTTTTCAGAAGAAAGATTTGCCTCCTGCAGTTTTTCCTTTAGTCTGAGATAATCTAGCTTCGAGACCTGCCTGTCTGTGATTTATTAGCCCTTAACGTATGTCTGATATAATTAGGGCAGGTATCCCTCTGCTCTTCTCACAAGATTTATAACAGAGTCTGTTATTCACTCACTCCACAGCTCTGCCAGAGCTGCATTTAGTCTGAGAGCGAGAGCATCCTTCTTCAGTGTGAGGGAATGAATGCCATTCTGTTTCGTAATATAAAGCAGCTACAAGGGAAGAACTATTGTGATATGATGGAGCTGTCGTCCCAGGGGGAGTCTGTTTTGCTTCTGCAGCTTTAATGATTCAGTTAATAACATTTTTTGCTATTTAGTACACTCCTGTACGGTATCAGGCACTCGGCAGCTCAACAACTTCATCCTCTGTACATACTGAGCTGAGCAAAATACTGGCTAGGAGGATTCATGAAAGCTTCTATTTTCTCATATTTCAATTTGCAAATTAAGAGATACTTATTCTGTATTCAACCTTCTCTGCCTTTGAAAGATGTAACGCCTGTAGCTCTCAAAAACAATCCTGGAAGAGAGCATGCTCAGAGAGCTGGCAAATCATTGTCCAGTGACCAGGAGGAAATGATAGTTGCTCTTCATTTATAATGCAAATTTTGAGGTATCTTCAGAAGTGTGGCAAACTTAAAATGATGGCTGTGGTGAGAACATCTCTGCAGAAAGTTGTGGTGTTGTTGCATCGCTTGCAGAGAATGGCAGTCTCTTCCCCACGTTACCAGAAGCTTTGCAAGGTGAGTAAAAAAAATTTTAAAAATGGAAAGTGCTATATTGGTAATGTGCAGAATTTACTTTATATATTTTTTTAAATGTTAAAAGCTTAAAAATGGAATGGCGGGCAGCCAGCTATTCTAATGTTAATAGTGATATTTTAAAAGAAGGTTGTTGCAATCAGTTTGTACAATATATGTACCTGTTTTTTGTGTTGATAATGAGTATTCTTTTCAGTGTATTCAGTCTGTTTTGTAATTGACAGCAGGCTATTGGGCTTGCCCTTTAAGCATGTGTAGAAGGAAAAGTCTATCATTCAACTAACAATCTTCCTTTAAAGTGCACTTTTTTGAAGTGTGGTGATTACTGACAAGTGTTCGTTTTTTTAACTCCTAATGAAATGTATCCACTCTGCATATTTTTAAGAATAGTTGTTGAGTTTAATGAAACTTTGAGCGTATATGGTTTTAGCAGGTTAGTAAAGTTAACACTTTAGCTTCCACATCTACTTTACATTTTCTGTTGCAAAAGTAAAAGGTATAGGTTAGATGAAAATCAACAGATTTTACAACTTTGTGGTTATTAATAGAGCGGCTGTTGTCTCATTCTTGGAACTCTGTTTCTGAATCTAACAGGAGAAATGTAGCATTGTTGTGCCAGATGCTCCAAAGTGATCACTAAAAGTCATTTTGGAGGGAGACAGCTTGCAGTGGCAATTTGTGTTTTTGTTTGTTTTAAATAGAATGGTCACTGTTTAACTAAAAGGTAACTGTGGCAGCAAGTTTGTTATGTTTCTTCAGCCATTTCTTACGCGGTTAAAGCTACCAGGCTATCATGTGTTTTCTGTGCATGTTTGGTGTATGATATATAGTGTGTGCCATGTAGAATGGTGAGCTCAACAGATGCTTTTTGTGACTTTTGACAGACAATGGGAGATTTCCCCTCCCCCGCAAACATTTTGACATTACTGTGAAATCTATTTGTCTCAGAGCTATTATTGCTAAAAAGATAGTTCTACTACTTCCATTGTTTACGTGTACCCACCACACATCAGTGCACACTGAGAAGTCCAAAGAGTACTCAAAAGCCCATTTTGTGTTATAATGGAAAATTAAATTATGCTAGCTAATCTCTTGTGGATGTATGTATTGTGGGGGAATAAGGAAATTAAATAAAAGCATTTCCCAAACGTTTACATTTTGTCATTAAGTTTTTATTACTTCCCAACTTAACCACAAAACTATAGAAGTCTTACAGATGTTAAGGTTGTGTAGGGAGGTTTTTGACACCTCTGGAATGATCATATGTGCAATAATTCCTTCAAGTGGTCACCAGTACAAGGACATGAATCAGTGAGAAAAGCAAGTTTGTTGTATAAATACAAATTGTGTTGACCATAGCCGCCTTCAGTGATATTTTTGTTTGTCAATACCAAGAATGAATAGTCTGTGTTGGTAAAGAGATTTGGCATACAAATTAGGCAATTCTTATTAATGGAGGAGAAAACATGTTAAGTCTCACTTCCTTTAAGAAATTATTTTTATGTATGATTCATATAGCATATCCTCAACATTTTTGATCATAAGTTTGAATATTAATTTCCTTGTAAAAGAATGTTTGTCCTTTAACGCAGGCTGCTGAGTAAATCCTTTAGAAGGCATGGAGCAGCAGTAATAATTGCCTGAGTGGAATAGATGAGTATAAGCCTATTTGCTGTGTTTTAAATCTACCAAAGGGATATCCTGTTACCAAAGAATACTCTTCTGAGTAAACATCCATATTGTGGTAGGCACTGGGAAATTTGTACACTTCAAAATTATGCATTCTGTTGTCTCCCCCGCCCCCCCCCCCATAAGTGATAGAATTCTTTGAAACCATTAACGTTCTTGAAGATTTTGTCAATTAATGTGGAGTTTTCCTGTGCTGTTTGCCTGACTCTAATTCTAAGTCAGCTACCAGTAGAAAAAACAAGAAATATTTACAATCCCAGCTTCTTCCAGTAGGTGTCAATGTAAGGCAGTGATATATGAAAGACTTGGTGTTGGGATCTGAATGCCCAGAAGAGAGAAGGGCATGACAATTATAAATCTAAAGCAGCTTTTAAGGAAACCATTACTTAGTCTGTTAATTCTGTCTCTTCACCTCATCATAGCTTACAAATAATATGAAAATATATACTTCATAGTTATAGGATTATTCTGTACGTTCTTCATAAGAAAATACATTGTGACAACAAAGACTATACATGTTTTTTTTGTTGACTATTCAAATTGGACACATTGCTGTATTTTTTCTATTGCATAACCCACCAATATTAAATACATTCAGTTCAAAAAGAAAGCACCTCATAGGGTAATAGCAATAAAATGGAAGTCAGTGTTATAAATAAATACTTAAAAAGACAGGATACTTTAAGTGCAGGTTTATTCTTACAGTTGTTGAATTGTCCTTTCTCTAATTGAGAAGCTTCATAAAATAACTTAAAAGCAATTTTTGGACTGTATGTTTGTTAAAAGCAGAAACACAACAAAATGCAGTAGCAACTATAAGGATTCAATTCTTCAATTAAATACATTCAAAACATTGCGTCTCAGAAAATGACAAGGAGTTCTAAGTTAGGGTTGATGCTGCATCTTTCACCTGTGTGGGGTTATTTTTCCTCCTCCTGTACACTTAAGATAATGTACGAGATGTGTTTTGTCAGTACTTATTCTGTCAGATAACCAACTGCTCATTGAAAGAAATAGTATAATAGGACATACTTGGTACACTTTGTAGCACACTAGCTATATCTTCTGATGATTATATGCTTAGAATGGCAGTAATCAAATGGTTAATTATACATAATTTGGACTTTTGGCATATAGTATTATAGAAATGAGGCAATGGACCTTCTTGGACATCTGCCTGACACCCCTGCCCTGTCTACAACATTTTCTTGTGTTCTGTCCAAATAGGTGTGGAACTGATGGAATTGACTTCATTGGTCCTGAAGTAAACGGTGATTTTTTTTCAAATGCATTCCAATGTGTTATGAATATAAATTCTTTTGACTTGGGTAGTTAACTACCCTTAGTGCACTCACTACTTCTAAAATAAACTAGCTGTGCACATGCAACTGAAAGGACAGAATGGGAAATATCGCGCTGGTATTTGCGAGAGACTTAATATTCTGTTGAAGGATGTGCTTTCATCACAAAATAAATGAGAAAATATTCTAGAAAATATATACATGAAATATCTGAAGGCTCAGGCCTGATATGAGATTAATCTTCACTCCTGAAGTGACATATGATAACTTACATGAGTTATCAGCTTCCTCAGTTGAGAAGATAAATGACACATCAGAACCAAACGTTCTGTGGGGTATTTTGTATGAATACATATATTTTTTTACAATGTAAGACCTAGGTTTTTTTCCCGGCTACTGTATTCTATTTTACTAGAGACTGTAGTGTTAAATGACTAAGACACAGTAATGTTAGAAGATTAATGAACTTTCAGACAGGTCAAAATGTCCTCACTTCTTGGGGTGGTGATTGCCTTGAAAAGGAAAAGGAAAAATACTTGCATAATTTTGAAAGTCTACATATAACTAGTACTTTTCTTTTGGAAGTTTGAAATACTTTCATTAGATTCAAGGGAATCCAATAGGGATGGTTTGTGACCAAAACTTAACGTTTAAATATTATGAGCTTGCTAAAGAGTGCTGGTGTGTGTTAGAGCTGATAAACTATCAGAAATCTATTACTGGGGGGAGAAATTATAGCAGTTAAGCTGAAAGAGCACTAGGAGAGCAAGTCAAGAAATTGCTGGGACGGGGCAATAAAATTTAAGACTAAAAGGGAAACATGAAACTTCTTTACCATGGTGTAGCAGGGCTGTGTCCACCTGTGGTTTTGGCAGGATCAACCACAACATAGTCACTCTTCTAGGGAATTAAGTTCACATCATATTTGTTGTAAATCTCTTGCTCAATTTCCACCGTATATGCTTCCTTTGGCTTCCCCAAAGTCTCTGTAGGCATACAATACCCTCTGGTTGCACTTGTTGTCCTTTGCCTTAGGTCGAAGCTGCAAACTCCTTAGTGAAAAGATCTCAACCCTCGTCTGCTTTTCTAATGGTTCTTCCAGTTCAGCAGCTCCCTTTACGCTGAGCCTGGCTCAGCTTTTATACTGTCTTCGGATAGCTCCTGTCATGCTCTCTCCCAGCTGTATCAAATAAAGCGCTATCCCTTCTTAAGCAGCGTGCCTGAAGCCCATTCGCACCTGCACATGGGCTGGTGCTAGCACCTTTTAAAGGGCCAATAGCCAGCAAGGACTCTGTCCTTTCGCACATGGTCAATGAAAGTTTGCGTTTACAGAATGCAGAAGATGATTAAAATTCAAGAGAGAGGTTTTTTTTTGAGGCACCTAGAAATGAAGTGAAATTATGAATATCTAGAACTGGCGCTTTATAAATGTTTAATAATAATAATAATAATAATAATAATAACAACATAACCGGGCCAGATCACATGCAACTTAGAGTATTGAAGGAACAAACAAATGAACATAATGTACTGCTGATAATTATCAATATAGATTCATGCAATATTAGGCAGATGTCTGCATAATGTGAATAGTTCATTATTACTGTTCTTCAAAGGAAGGCCATGTTCTGATGAACAGATACTTTACAATAATTAAGCATCATTCTCTGTTCACATGATGTTTAGGAATAGGAAGAGAAGTATGTATTCCTGAAAAATGAGTGCGTACTCCCCTTCACTTTACTTTGAAGTAACTGTGGTATGAGTGTTTTACTTTGAATTAAAAAGAGAAGGATAAGATTGTCATGAGCATTAGAGTTAGATTGCAAAGTAACTAATGCATTATGAATATTACCAAAGTGGAGAAGTCTGTCTGTTGAAACTTGCCCAAAGAAAAGTCATGCTGACAACCAGGTCTCATTTTTAATCTCCATTCCTAACAAAATCATGGCGCAAGAAAAAACTTATATATGCTGCCAACATTTATCTTGTAGAACTAAATTAATTGAAAATGGGTACTATTGCAAAGGTAGAGAATGCAGGGTTGCAGTATTGATCCCAAATATAGGCAATAGAGACATAATACAGAGTTGGTCCAATAAAAGGTATCACCTCCTCTCTCTTCACTGGCTCCCCCTTCCTGAACGAATCCTGCACAAGCTCCTAGTCTTCACCTATAAAGCTCTTCACAACCTTGCTCCCCCCTACCTTTCTGCACTAATTTCCCTCCATACTCCAGTCGGTGAACTCTGATCCTCCTCTGTCCCCTCTCACACTCCCACGCCTCCTCTGCTCCCCTAAATGCCTTTTGTCCCTTCTCCCTAGCTGCCCCTCATGCTTGGAACATCCTCCCTGCCCACATATGCCTCACCCCCTCCCTTCATACTTTAAAATCCCTCCTCAAGACCCACCTCTTCCACTCTGCTCTCCCTGACTCCTCGCTCCCCTCTCCTAACTCCTGCTGATACCCTCCATCCAGTACAATCTGTTACCTAAGATCTGTGTACTCATATCCTCACTACGTGGACCAGCCAGCCATCATTCTTGATGTAGCCAAGTACATGCACCTGAGACCTCATATCTTTGTGAATGTTACACCCCATGTCTCTCTCTCTGTTCCCCTTCCTTTGTCTTTCAGACCTCAGCTTGCATGCCTCCACCAACTGTAGTTGGTCCAATAAAAGATATTGCTGTACTACTTGGTCTCTATTGCTAATATTGCAAATGCAGAGTCAGTGTGCTTGGATTTTTGTTGAGTAGTGATGAAGTATCATAAATTGTTTCTGACAAGTAATTGAGTATTTGGTTTGTGAATGAGTCTTTTTTTGGATGGATCTGTATGTCAAAGAATCAAACCGGCTAGGGCATTTGGGCTAAATTTGCATAAATACTGTTACGGTAAAGTGACAGACTAGTCTTCGCCTGGATTGTGGTGCTAGGATCTGCAATCTTAATTCTGTCTCTGTAGCAAACTCTCTCCTCCCAGCTCAACATTGATGAGGCAGAGTTACGGTTGTGGTGCATGGTTTATGGTAACTGTAGTAACGTTAAGTGAATGTTTGTGGGTGAAGGGAAAAAGGGTATGGACTATTGAGTGGCTAAACTTTTCATTTCCTCTCTTCTGTGGGGTTGAGTAAGGCATGATAGATGGGTGGCAGCCACTTCGTAAACTAAAACCAAATAAAAGCAGTTTAAAACAAAACTACCACAACCCATCAACCCCATCACCAACAGGCCCACAAACGCCCCACTAACAGCTGCTGCCTTTGGTGCGGGCCATCGGCAGGAGCCTGCAACTTCTTAGCTTGGAGGGTGAGGGTAGGGCAAGCCCCGGTGTTCCAAAGTAGTCCTTTAGCAACATGAGAAAAGGCTTAAAGAATTGGTTATGTTCACCCTAGAGAAAACAATACTAAGGGTGCGATGGGACAGGAGAGCAGTTTTCAAATATCTAAGTCAATGCCACAAAAATGATAGTGCATATTTGTTCTCTACTGTCACAGAAGACTGAGCAAGAGGGAATGTGTTTAAACTGGAGCAATGTAGATTTCAGTGAAATACTAGAAAAAACTTCCTAACTGTAAGAACTGTTGGGCAATGGAATAAGTTGCCCAGGGAGGTTTTGGAGTCTCCTCCTTTGATATTTTCACCCTGGTTGTACAAGCATCTGTCTGCAATGCTGTAGGCAGAGGATATCCTGCCTTGGATCAGGAGGGTTGGACTAGAGGACTAGATGACCTTTGCATTCCAAGATTAAAATCACGTGATTCTAATACCATAGACACCGCCTTCACTGAACAAGCAGTACCTTTGGAATTTACAGTGCCATTCTATAACCGGTCATTAAGAAGTAAGAAAGTGTAATTAATGTATTCTGTAATGTTCCATTCCCTTGGTGTCCTATTCCTTTGTTGAGACAGAAAAAGAAACCCACCTCTGACAGTGAACAACTCTTCAAAACACCTTCTTGAAGTAGCAACTGCAGTCTTTTCCTGACTTGAACTGTTAATATACACTTAACGTATGGCCTTTGCTATAGTCAGGAACTATGAGTTTTCCCCATTGCTGCCAATGGGTACCTGGGTATAGTTCTGCTTCAGAATTTCCCATGTTATGGCATAAGTAGTGTTTTTCCTCTTATATTTGTGTGGATGTGTATAAGTTTAGTTTTGGTGAAAGGTGTCTGAATGACTTCTCTGTAGACTGTGGGTGGATGCTTACAGTGTGTCAATAAAGAAACAAATGCTTATAGCAACAGAGGAAATTGGAAGTTATTGAAACAGTTTTTGTTCTAGGAAATATTTCTGCTACAGTAGCAAACTGAATAATGCTTTAAATATTTAGCATCCAGTGGCAACCATTCTAACTGCATAAAAGTTCTACACCAGCAGGGAAACTTCCCGTAGTGCTAACTCAAAGTAAATACCTTTACCTTTTTAGGGAAGATTATTGAATGGGCTGTGGCACGGCAATTCCAGGAACATCTGGATCGCACCGGATTCCTTGATCCCTCCCAGTCTGGGTTTCGGCCTGGGTATGGTATGGAGACGGCATTAATGGTCTTGGTTGACGATCTCCATCTGGCGTTGGACCAGGGTCGTCAGACCTTACTGGTCCTGCTAGATCTTTCAGCTGCGTTCGACACAGTCAATCATGAGGTGTTGGTGACTCGCCTGCGGGACTGTGCCGGAATTGGTGGAACGGTCTTCGACTGGTGTCATTCGTTCCTGGCTGGGAGAACTCACTGGGTGGTCTTGGAGGAGTGTACGTCTTCCCCACAAGGCCTCACGTGTGGAGTCCCGTAGGGTACCATTCTGTCCTCCCTCTTGCTTAACATCTATGTGCAGACGTTAGGGGAGATCGTGAGAGGGTTTCAGGGCATGCAGTGTCATCAGTATGCTGATGACACTCAGCTCTACCTCTCCTTTTCCATCGACCCAGGCCATGAAGTCTCCTTATTTTCCCAGTGCCTGTCAGCTGTGGGGGCTTGGATGAGGTCGAGCCATCTGTAATTGAATCCTGACAAGACGGAGGTGATGTTGATGGGCGAGGGCTTGGGAGGCCTGGGGGTGGTTGAATCTCCTCTTGTTGGCGGGGTTCACCCTCCTGTGGTCTCTCAAGTGCGGAGTCTGAGTGTGCTCCTCGATTCGCGGCTCAGCCTGGAATCTCAAGTTGTGGCTGTGGTTGGGAGTGCATTTCGGCATTTACATCTTGTCCAGTGGCTTCGGCCATATCTCTCCGACTCCGACCTCACCACTGTCATCCATGCCTTCATCACCTCAAGGCTGGATTACTGCATTGCGCTCTACGTGGGGCTGCTCGAGAAACTGGTCCGGACGCTGCAGCTGGTGCAGAATGCTGCGGCCCGTTTCCTTACGGGGGCGGGTCGCAGGGAGCACACGACACCAGTACTCTGGGCTCTGCACTGGCTGCCTATAAAGCACCGGGCCAGGTTCAAGGTGCTGGTTTTAACCTTTAAAGCCCTTCACGGCCTGGTCCCTACTTATCTGTGGGACCGCCTCACTCCCCATGTGCCTGTGACCCTTGAGATCATCCACGGGAGCCTTTTTGGAGGTTCCCCGGGCGAGGCGGGTGGTCACCGATGTTAGATCTTTTTTGGTGGCCACCCCTGTGCTGTGGAATTCGCTCCCGGAGGAGGCTCGGTTGGCTCCCACTCTCCTGCTGTTTCGGCGTGTAAGAAAGACCTGGCTGTTCCGTCAGGCTTTTGGTGAGGGGTGGGGGATTTCCCCGCGTTGTATTGTATTTTTAAATTTTTTTTAAACATTTTTTTTACTGAGAGTTGTTCGCCGCCCCGGACTGCCCTGTGGGCAGGAGGGGTGGGATATAAATTTTAAATAAATAAATTAAATTACTCTGGAGAAAAAGCTCCGGATCTGGAATGTATATAAGAATACACTCATCCTTTCTATGAGAACATGTTCTCATGTGCATACCTGAGACAGGGTGTTACTGCTGAAGAGTTACTTGCAGTAACAAACTCCCTCTGCCTCTGTTCCCACAAATATAGGGAAGCGGGAATGAAATAGCTCTTCAACCCTCTTCTTCTAATTGTCCTTCTTGGGAATTGTAGGGAACTGCCACTGTGGGGCACAGGATAACCAGAAACCTTTTGTGTGAGAGAAGGAGGAAGTACTGAGGTTTGATGGGACAGCAGAGCACTGTGTAAACAAGGGCATTTCCACTGAACAGCACACACGAGTACAGCTCCTGTATTAGGAGAATCCCTTCCCCATTTTAGCACGGCTTGTTTGGCGAGGAAGATTTATTTATTTTATTTATTTATTTAATAAATTTATACCCCGCCCCTCCTGCCATGCAGCCCGGGGCGGCTTCCAACAATTTAAAAATACAATAAAACCATTAAAACTCACATAATCAAGATAATACTTATAAAAATATTAAAACAGGGCTAAAGTTGTAAATATAATAAACTCCCCCATCCTCATTTTAATCGATGTATGAATACTGGAGGTTAAAGTGAGTTATGAGGCGATTACCTACAAACAAATGCTTGTGTGAACAAACCCTAGTAGTAAAAATAGTGGGGAAACTCTTGTCATTTCTCTTTACATACAATATTGAAGAAGTCACTTAGGAAAACATTTCATTACTGAATGGAAATTTACGTGCTTTACATGTTAGTTCCTTCAACTAACGTGTAGAGCAGGTAAATTTCTAATCTCCCCAAAATCCCAACATCATGTGCTTACGATTGTCTACTATTTCATTTATCTACTTTATTTGCAAGCAACCATTTTTTCTCATTTGGAAAGAAAAAAGCTCCTCTAATGATGGTGTTTGCTCCATAGTGTCATTGACAGCCACTGGCAGCTGAACAGCAGAAGCTTCCGTAGTTGATTTCAGTACTCAGTTGACAGCCGTTACCTGTATGTAGAACAAGACTAGTCAACTCTGAATTGCTTTGTTTCTCTGAAAAATTAAGGACTCATTGACACAATACCCTTTCCTATGCAGATTCACTACTTGTTCCTTAATCTGTGCGTCCCTTGTCCTGTAGCAATGTATTCATGCAGCTGTGTTCAGGGGTCTACTGCTGGGATCAAGTGGCAGGGAACAAGAGATCATCAAGGAGTGTACAGGAAGTAGGTGAGGATTTCACACAGCACTCTGTGCCACTATACATTCTAAAAGTGTTGTGTGATTGAGCCCTAATACACCCGAAAGGTGGTGGTATGGGGCAGTATGATTTTCTTGAGGTACGTATTGTGGATTGTGTTAGGTGATTATTTACCGTAAAGGAATGAAATCTCTGCTTTGCATAAGAACACGTGTAGAGAGGTGGCAGATAACTGAATTTTGATAAAAGGTGAACCTAGACCTGAAAATTTGGATCTGAAACTGAACTTGCACAAAAGTTCAAATTTGTTTTGATCAAGACTTTAGAGTCTCTCTTGCTTTTTAAAAATTATCTTGATTTCTGGAATATTTTTCTTATGACTTTTTGTATGTGATAATTTTGTGATTTCTTCTCATACATGTGCACGTGCATGCAATATAATGTTCTCATCCTTCGTAATGCCCCAAACTGCAGTTCTGTGCCACAGGACAGAGCTCTTTGGTAGTGACAGAAATGATGAGCTGCATGTTTCCATAACTTTCATTGCAGCATGCAATGTGCAAAGCAGGACATTCATGTCTCTTTTACAGCGCAGGCTTATTTTTCTTACCTTCTCAGGAAAAGGATGCCAGCCTTCCTAATGGGATAGAGATATACACCCTGCCAGAAAAATTGAATTCTGCTGATACATTATTTCTAAGCATTTCAGACAATGGCTGTATGACTTCAGTTGGGCTTCATTCTCTGCTGAAGACCCTTTAAAATGTGGTTAGCTGTTTATCCAAAGAGATGAGGCAGCATTTTCCCAGAGGTTAGAATGAAAGGACTGGAATTAAGACTTTGTTTTTACCATGTTTTTTTAAAAAAAATCTTGTAGACAGGCTCATTCTATTCAAACTTGTCTGAAAAACCTGCTTGTAAAGTACTTTGTTATGAAGGTAAAAGAACTAAACTACAAATTTTGCAAAATCTTGCAAACTAATTTTTTTAATTTTTTTTTACAAATATTGGTAATTTGTAAGCAATTGCTAAAGTCTGCCACTGTGCACGAGCTTTGGAGGGTAGTGAATGTGACACCAATATTTAAAAAGGGTTCCAGAGGCAATCTTGGATGCTACAGACAGCTGAGCCTGATGTTGATGCTGGGCAAACTAGTGGAAACAATTGTTAAGAACAGAACCACAGGCCATATTGATTATCATGACATACTGGGGAAGAGACAACATGAATTTAGCAAAGGGAAATTGTGCCTCACTAACTATTGGAATTTTAATTTATTTATTTTTTATAATAGCATTTTATTATTTGTTTTAACGTAAAACAATAAAACATACATTAATCAACAATATACATTCCTAATCTACTAACCAAGTAACATTTTTTTTTTGGTCAGGCTGTTTGTAGTGTTCTTTAAATATTATAGTCTACCAGGAAAGATCTTGATTCTTCTTTGACTGTATGTCCTTGAATGTTCTCTATACAGGAGAACCACCTTGTGGTGATTTTTTTGATTTGTTGTCCTGTGTGGCTGCAATTTTCTCCATTGAATACATGTACCAAAGTCTCTTAACCCATTCAATTTCTGTCAAGTTTTTTGCAGTTTTCCAATTTTGTGCTATGATATTCAGTCTAGCCAGTGTCATTAGCATACAGGTCTCTTGATAATGTCACATTAATGGGATTTCCAGGTATAATCCCAGAAGTGCGGTCTCTGGGCGGAAAGGAACAGTCAAGCCAGTGGCTTTTTTCATGTATGACCAAATCATACACCATAATTGTTGCACCCTGGGGCAAGACCACCAGCAGTGCAGGTAGGTACCTGGTTCCCCGCAATCCCTCCAGCACAGATCGAGGCCCGAGCCCTCTAGTTTTTTAAAATGGGTCGGGGTGAGGTAATATCTTAAAATCACCTTAATTTGAGTCTCTTTAATTTCTAATGAACTTGCACAAACTATTGGAATTTTTTGATGGTGTAAATAAGCGTGTGGATAAGGATGAGCTGTTCAACATAGTGTATCTGGATTTTCAGAAAGCGCTTGATACAGTCCCTCATAAGAGACTCTTGAGGAAATTAAATAGTCATGGGATTGGAAGCAGTGTCCTATCGTGGACTGGTAAAGGGTAGGGAACAAAGAGTAGGAAATAAATGGTCAGTTTTCACAATGGAGAGAAGTAAAAAGTGGAATGCCCCAGGAAACTGTACTGGGACTGGTAGTGGTTAATACGTTAATGATCTAGAAAAGGGAGTAATGAGTGAAGTGATCAAATTTGCAGATGACACAAAGGCTATTTTCACACAGACTCTAACACTGATAAAATAGGTCACATTTTATTATACATGTTGCAGGGCGCCCATAGAGCACACCTGCAGCCCTGCAACATGTATAATAAAATGTAACACCTAAGGATGAGGGGGTTTGGTTTAAATGGAGAGTGGCCGATAATGCCACTCTGTTTCCCTCCGTCTTCACCGTGGGTCTCTACGACCCTCAAGGCTGCTGAAAAAAATATATCATAAAACTGTTCTGGCAAGCCTGAACTACTACTCCCCCCCCCATGTATTTCTCAAGAAGTGTGAGGTCAACTGTCCGTGTTGTTTCATGTTCCTCCCCCCTCCCCATTTAAAAAAAATGGACGTTTTTATCATTTCATTATCTGGGGTACTTTCTAACCACAATGTAAGTCAATAGGAAAATGAAAGCACTATATGCCCTTTGCACTCGGGGTCTTTTTGACCCCTCGCACATATATTCTTAAAATACATGTGTCTTTTAAAGAAATGAAACTTAACCCAGCACCTGCTCTCCTAATTAAAACCCTCCAGGTGGGTGAAGGAAAAAAAGTAGCACTTAGTTTGAGTTCACAAAGGTCATTTGTGGTGTGTTTAGGAAAATATAACAATAAACTGCTTTGGGGGATTACATTGACCCCCGGTGAAAAGTCAACTTGCCAACTTGTATTGTTCCTTATCTTTACACAGCAGTTAAGACCTATTTAGAGTGAACTCTTGACACTGTTTTTTTATCACAGCAATTAGCAGCTTTGTGTTCGAACAATAGCTATTCATTCTGTATCGGGGGTGGGGGGGTGTGTGTGTGTTGATGACCGCTGCATTAACTGGGAGGTTTGGAGCTCACCTGAAAACAATGAAGCCCTGCAACTCTTTACACAGCAGTTAAGACCTATGTAGGGTGAACTATTGACACTGTTTTTTTTAATCACAGCCATTAGCAGCTTTAATCACAGCCAGTAGCGGCTTTGTGTTGGAACAATACCTATTCATTCTGCATCAGGGGTGGGGTGGGGTGTTGATGACCCCTGAATTTACTGTGATGTTTGGAGCTCACTTGAAAACAATGAAGCCCTGTATTTTTCATAAATGTCCTCTCGGGATATCTGGCCATCCTACTGTGAACTCAAAACTTTTGACATGGCTCCTCCTCTCCTTTTCTGGATTGGAAGGGGGGGTCAACAGTACCCCCTGTACTGTTTTTGTTAGTTCTGCTGCTTTACATGATGGGTCATGGTGACCCCCAATACCATGGGAGAGGTGATTGTTTGTTTCTGTTTTTCAGTTGTTATACTAATAAACTGTCACTTTAAAAAAAAAAAAATCTGGAGTCCATTTCAAATCAATCACATTCATTCTTTTTCAGCTATTTATTTAATGGGGGTCAAATTGACTCCAAAACAGTTATTAGTCACTCAGTTACTCAGGCGCGCAGGAGGGTTAAACTGAGAGATCTGAGAATTGAGCCTTCTTGGCACCCGATTATCGGATCTCAGATCTTCCTATTGAAGTCAATGAGAAATCCTCCCCGTTGACATCAATGGTTAGAGCCCTAACCCACAGGGAAGCCACAGGCACCAACCCCACTCCTGGCCTTGTAGGGTGGGGTGTGTGGTTAATTACCCCTAACACCCCCCACCCACCGGGGCCCGACTTTACACCCCTCTCCCTTCCCCGGGGCCCCTGTAAAGCCTACTTACCGGTGGTCCTGGATCTGGGAGGAGAATGGGGGCGATGGTCACCACTGGCTGGGGTGCCGGCTCTGATGCCGGTGGCTGGGTCTCCTCCACTGCCAGTGAGAACAGGTTCTGCTGCCAGACCTGGCTGGCTGCCCAGCAGTGAAGCCGACTCCTGCTGGCAGCGGAGGAGACCCAGCCACCACCAGCAGAGCCGGCTCCTCTGTTGGGAAGCTGGGTCTTTTCTTCCTTTCTTCTTTTCTTCTCGGTCCCACGCCGCTCCCAGAACTCTGAAGAACGCTGCTGCCGCCGCCTTTACTGCACATGTGCAAAATGGCCACTGAGGCCATTCTGTGCATGTGCAGTCTTCTTCCAAAATGGTGCTGGCAGCGTCAGCACCATTTTGGAAGAGGGTAGTCATTCTCCGCATGCGTCCATGCTGCCGGTGCCATTTTGGAAGATGGCTGCACATGTGCAGAATGGCCTTGGTGGCCATTTTGCACATGTGCAATAAAGGCAGCAGCTTTCTTCAGAGTTCCGGGACCAGCGTGGGACCTAGAAGAAATAAGATTAGAAGAAAGGAAGAGAAGACCTGGCTGCCCGGCGGAGGAGCCAGCTCTGCTGCCGGTGGCTAGGTCTCTTTTGCTGCTGGTGGGAGCGGAGGAGACCCAGCCACTGGCAGCGGAGATGGAACCCCAGCTGGCAGCGGGCATCATCCCCACCCTCCGCCCGGACCCAGGACCACTGGTAAGACATTTTACAGGGGCCCCGGGGAGGAAGGAGGGGTGTAACGCTGGACCCTGGTGGGCGGGGTGTTAGGGGTAATTGATCCCCACCCCCACCCTCCAAGTACAGCAGTGGGGTGAGGGGATGCCCTGGGAGGGGTTTCGGTTTCTTCTGTGTTGGCTCCCCTCCATGTGTCTCTGAGTCGGAGGCTTTCCCATTGACTTCAATGGGAAATATGCAGCACCAATAAAACCGACACTGGTAGGGGGTCCAAAACAAAGGGGAACCAACACCGAAATCATTGTGGACAATATGCATTGAAATTCTCAGCTCAGTCAGTGGTGGTCATAAAAGCAACACAATGATAGGAATTATTTGGAAAGGGATAGAGAATAAAACATAAAGTATCATAATGCCTCAATATGCTGATGACACCCAACTCTACCTCTCTTTCTCATCTGACACAGAGCCAGGAATTGGCGGCTGTGGGGGGACTAGATGAGGGTGAGCCATATGAAGCTGAATCCCAACAAGATGGAGGTGATACTGGTGGGAAGAGTGGTGGAGCTGGCGTCCCACATCATTGGTCCCTCAGGTTCGCAGTCTGGGGGTGCCCCTCAATTCTCAGCTCTGCCTGGATGTCCAGGTGGGGGCTGTGGTGAGGACCGCATTTCACCAATTACATCTGGTACAGTGGCTTCAGCCGTTCGTCTCAGACTCCGAACTGGCCACTATCACCCATGCTTTCATCACCTCAAGACTGGACTATTGTAACACGGTCTACGTGGGGCTACCCATGGTGACGGTTCGGAGACTGCAGCTGGTGCAGAACACATAGGCCCACCTCCTGATGGGGACAGGTCGCCATGAGTACATTACACCAGTGCGCCGTTCTTTCCACTGGCTGCCTATAGTCGGCCTGCTATACAGTTTGGGTCCTACCTATTTGCAGGACTGCCTCACTCCCCAGGCTCTGGATTGACCCCTGCAGTTCACCGGGGGAACCTATCTCGAAGTCCCCCGGGTAGTGCAGGGGGCAACTATGAAGAGGGAGTTCTCAGTGGCCACAGCAAGGCTGTGAAACTCTCTTCCAGCAGAGACCTGTGTGGCCCTGGACCTCTTCCCTTTTTGATGAGTGTGTAGGACCTGGCTGTTCCGCCAAGCTTTTGGCGAGGGAGATGGGGTAGGGGGTTGATGGTTAGGGAGGGTTTTTTTCTTTGTTTTTGTGGTGCCCCATATTGTGGGTTTTATACAGTTTTATAATTGTTACTGTTTTATATTTTTATTGTATGTTGTATTTTTTGATTGGATTTGTTAGTCATCCCAAACTGCTGATGGCAGGAGAGTGTGGGATAAAAATTTGATTAAATAAATAAATATATAAAATATCATATTGCCTCAATGGTGTGACCACACCTTGAATATTGTGTGCAGTTTTGGTCGCTCCATCTCAAAAAAGGTATAGTAGAACTAGAAAAGGTACAGAGAAGGAGAACAAAAATGATCAAGGGAATGGAATGGCTTTCATATGAAGACAGGCTTGATAGGTTATGGCTCTTCAGCTTGGATTAGAGAGGACTCAGAGGGAATAAGATAGAAGTTAAAAAAATTATGAGTGGTGTGGAATGAGTCCATAGGGAGCGGTTATTATCTCAAATAGTTCTAGAACTAGGGGATGCTCCATGAAAATAACTGGCAGCAGATTTAAACAAATAAAAGTGTATTTTTTCACTCAACGCACAGTTAACTCGTGGAATTTGATGCCAGAAGATATAGTTAAAGCTAGTAGTATAGCTGGGTTTAAAAAATAATTGGATAAGTTCTTGGAGAGTAGGTCAATTAATGGCTGTTAGCCAAGTAGGTTTTGGGGGATACAACCTCTTCTGTCGGGAGCTGGGAGTGGACAACAGGGAATGGGTCGTCCCGTTGTGTCCTGTTGGGTACTTCCCCCAGGTGACTGAGATCGGCCACTGTTGGAGACAGGATGCTGAGCTCACTATTGATCTGACTCGGTACGGCACTTCTTATATTCTTATGCTTTTAATTTTTGGAGGCTGCATTATTAATAACTTCAGTCCTTGATAGGTTAGTTTTGGAACAGAGGGGAAAGTGTTAGACTTCCAGTGGTGATGGAGAAAGTTTGTAAAACTACAGGTAGTTATTCCTTCCTCCCCAATGTTCTCAGTATGTGATTTTAACAAGTAGAGTAAACCTGTGGTCCCTTTCAAGAAAACTTTGGCTTAGCTGACATGGGCTCTGGCTTCTGGGCTGTTCATCCTTCATAAAAAAATAAATTCATCGTCAGATTTTAGTAACGGATTGTAGTAGAGCCCCACCTCGTCATGTATATGCAGAATTAGACCCATAGAATTCCAGTAGTCACTTTGGGGAATCACCATATGGTTTATTTACTTATAGTTCTCAGGTCAGGCACCAGACCTCTGGCCAGTCTCATTCAAACATAAAGTCCATCACTTAACATTAGCGTAGCCACACACAGTCCACTGGCTGGTTATCCACACAATGCTATTGTTGGGCTTCTTATTCAGGTCCAGGGCTCCTTACTTCAGGAACCCTCCAGGCAGCCTCTCAGGAGATGTGTCCTCCTCAACCGTCAGGAAGAGACTGCCCCTTACTTCCTGTGCTCGCTTTCTTTATACTGGTAGCCATGCCCCCAACACATCAATTTCCTGTTGGTGGCCGGGTTGGGAGTTCTTCATGGCAGGCGCCATCTGATGACATAGCCCTGCCAGATGGATATATTAAAACTCGGTTATTAATGGAAGAAGAAAAGAGTTTTTAAGATGCCCATCTCTGATGTGTTCAAGTGTGGCTGTGCTCTAAAGACAAATATGGATAATTTATTCTTATGGTGGTAATCCACCAGAAAATTGTTAAGCAGGTAAGTAGTTATGCAGAAAAGAGGTTTAAATTTTGTTGAAACGTGTGCAGTTAGAAAACTTACAAATAACAAGAATGAGATGGCTATGGCCACATGGTGGAGAATCAGTATCTCATTAGAAAATTGGATAATTAAGAGTAACCTGATGATGATGATGATTAACAAACATTTATATAGCACCAGCAGTGTACCTGGCACTTTACAAAGTAATAAAATAGACACGGTCCCTGCCCCTAGGGCTTACAATCTGAGAGACAGGAGCTGGGGGAGAGACATAGGAAGGGGAACAGAGGGAGAGACAAGGGGTCTAACATTCATGAAGATGCGAGGTCTCAAGTGCACGTACTTGGCTTGGTTACGATGAGAATGACAACAGGCAGGTCCATGTTGCAAGAATAAGGGTAAACCGATCGTAGGTATAGGAATAGTGGCTCAGCAGAATAAAGAGTCAGACAGAGCAGAGCGAAAGAGGTGAGTTTTAAGGAGAGAATTAACTCATTCACCAAGAGAGGATTAACTCATTCACAAAGAGACCGTAGGATTCTGCAATTAAGCATCCATCTAGGAAGACTGGTGCAGTGGACTTAGTTAGGCCTGCAGTTTTGGGGTCCACATTAAAGTCTTGTACATCTTGTAGTGTACAGTAGGGTAGGCGGAGAAGGATTTGTCGTGTTGTCACAGCAGCTCTGACATTTAACAGTCGCTTTATCTAAACCCTGCAGTGAGTAATTTTAACTAAAACCTGTGAAAGGAGGAAGTAGTAGATGGTGAATTTGGAGGGTGAAAAATTAGCTTCCCTCTCTCCCCGTGACCGGATCAAACCCTCAAAACTCTAAAGCCAGCCCCCAAAGTGTTAACATGCGGATGTCCTTGCTCTCTGAGGCTTGGTCCCTGCTAGTTACCCATGATAAGTTAATTAAAATTCCATATCATATGCAAATTCATTTTCAAGTGCACCTTGAGGGCTAAGGCACACATGATCCAGAGGAAACACTAGTTTGGGGTATCAAACATTGAGCCATAAATCCAGAATTCTACAGCAACTGTACAAACATTGTACATGGATATAGAATATAGGAAAAGCCTTGACCAGTTTAATTCAAATTGCCTGAAGAATATGCAATATTAAGTGGCACGATCATGTGAAAAATAAGGAAGTAAGACTTCACACAAAGTAACATAAGGTGTTATGTATAACAGCTAAGAGAAGAATGAAATGGCTGAATGAATGAAAGACCCCAAAAAAGGCTAACTTGAAGGCCGCGTTAAATAGGGTGGCTTTGAATTGGTTGAGCAGACCTGGGGTAGGAAGCCTGCCAAAGTTACCAGGATCTCTGGGGTAATAGGTAATCTGGTGTCTACTCTGGGGCCCTTCTGGTACGACCAGGCTTCAGTCAGTTTACTTGCAAAGAAACCTTGGTCTGGGGGTGTGTGGCCTGCTAACTTGCTGGAAAAGGACACTGCTGCTAATTTGCCTGCTATTGTGGATGGCGTGAGGCCCTTTGTGCGGAGCAACATTGCAAACTGCAACAGTTGTGATTCTGGGATGGGGAAGCCTGGTCCCATCCCTTGCTTTTTCTGAATTCCTGAAACTCCGAGAAAGCCCTGCGATATGCCTCCCTGGTGCAGGGTGCTAAGGAACCTTGCACTGCCTTGTATAACTCTACTGTCCAATGTTCCACATCTGCGGTGGCATGACCTTGGACTCCTTGCTGGCTTCTGGAGCCAACAGGTAGAAGCGATCCATCTAGTGGTGAGAGAGTGTGTCGGCTATGCTGTTGTTAATTGCCGGGACATGCTTAGATGTAAACAGGATATTATTACTTAGGCACTGCAGCACAAAGGCTCTGACTAGTCCCATTACTCTGGTGGATTTAGAGGTCAGGTTATTGAGGACATGCACCACCGCTAGGTTATCGCACCAGAACACCACGGCTGTATTGGCAAATTCCCTGGGCCACAGGTGGACCGTGAGAGCGATGGGACAGAGATCGAGAAAGGTGCGGTCTCGTGTTACTCCCGATTGAGCCCATGTGTAGGGCCATGTTGCAGCGCGCCACTTTCCCCTGAAGTAGAGGCCGAAGCCCAGGGACCCGGCTGCGTCGGATTGCACCTGGAGGTCGGCCTCCAGCAGCAGAAGGTGGACAGGAATCGACTCCAAATCATGAGATCCTCCTTCGTGTCTGCTGTTACTCGGATATGATGTGTGTGGGGGGGGGGAGGGGCAGGTTGCCTGGTACTTTTGGCATAGAGTCAGGACAAGAAGGCCCGACCCAGTGCCACTATGCAGCAGGCAAAATTCAGGCTACCCAGCAAACCCTGCAGTTGACATACTGTGACTTTGGAGCAAGTGAGGCATTCCCCGATTGCCCCTAGGAGGGTTGCCAGCTTGTCACGGGGAATGCGTGACCACTGTATTTTCGGGGGCGAGGGGGATTCCAAGCTCTTTGGCAATGGAGTGGAATGTCTGAAGGAGCCTTTCGCATTTGCCCGTGTGCGCGCAGCCCGGGAACAGGAAGTCATTGATTATAATGGATAATGAAACATGACTGCACTTGGGGGCGAACCAGCCAGTCGAATAACGAGCTAAGCTGTTCAAAAGCCAACAGGAGATGGAACACCCCATCGGCATGGCTTTATTGAAGTAGAATTTGCCTTGAAATTGGAAGCCCCGTAGCTCGAAATCATCCGGGTGGACCGACAACAGGAGAAAGGCAGATTTAATATCGCACTTCACCAGGAGCACCCGCAGGCCCTGGCCATGTCGACTGCCACATCAAAAGAGGCGTAGTGGATGGTGCAAAGTTCCTCAGGGATGGTGTCATTGACCAACTGCCCCCTGAGGTAGGAGAGATGGTGAATCATGCAGAACTCGTCTGGGGTCTTTTTTGGCACTATTCCCGGCGGCAAGACATGCAGCAAGGCCATGGGTAGACTCGAAAGGGCTGGCAACCCTAACTTCCGCTATTTCCTTTTTGAGCTTGGTGTGCACCAAGTTCTCCTTGCCCTTGATGTGTTTAAGTTTCTCCACCCACTTCCATATCTTGACCTCTCCTGTGGGGATCCTAAAACCCTCCCTGAAACCTTACACTATGTATTGAACTCCCCCACACACCCCTCCCCCGCAGAGGGCAGTTGCACAAGGCTCTATGTAGGGCTCTGTGCTGTACTGGGGTTGGGGTTCTTGCTGCCACCTATGCCCTGGCCCCCTTGTAGGTATTGGGCTGGTGGCCTGTTTTTGGTCTGGGATCTAACCTTGTTACAGTGGCAGACTGAGTGGTTGCCTGCACAGTGGGAACAGGCATGCCTGTATTCCCAGCATGTTGCCCCATTGGTGGTGGTGGTGGTGGGGGCGGCACCCCTCCGACCAAAAGGGATCGTTCATGGGTGCCACCCCGTCTTTGACCAAGGTGTGGCTGCTGTCTGTCCAGGGGACGTTGTTGGCGTTGCTCATGCACTTGAGCCAGAGGTCTTGTGCATATCTGTCTCACCTAAACCCAGGGGTTATAGAGGCTTACTTCCGAAAAGCCTCGTCATAGCACGGCCACGCCCCTGGGTTGCCTGTGTCGAATGCGCTCCGAACTATGTCCTGATACTTAGTTCAGTGTCTCATTCAGGGGACATCTGGAGCATGACTTCCATTAGGACAGAAAAGGCTGCTGACCAGTTAGACCAGTTACGGTTGGCCTTGGGCCTTTTTAACTTCTCCTTGTCTATACCATCCTCCTTGGAGTTGGTGTCAGGGATGGGGTCGCTGAAGAGAAGGGCAAATACGTCCATGTACTCGTCCCTCCATATCTTATTCCTGGTGGCCTGCATCAAGTGCACTCCGATTGGGGCATTCACCTTCGCATAGCCGCCTGCCATGGGCGTCTCCTCCCGCGTCGGGAGGTAGACTGGCTGGCATGATGTGGTGTAGTGCCCCGGGTGTGCCTATACTTGAGCCACCTGCTGGCTGTTCCACTGCAGGTGGGCGGCTATGGACGTGCCCCCCCTTGGGGGCTGGGGCTCGGCTGGGCAGGCCATGGTGCCCATGAACCAATCCAGCCCAGCGGCTGCTGTGGGGCTGCCTCAGGTGTGCTACTTTGGCTGTGCCCAACACCACACCCGGTGCAGTGGGGGTCCCAGTCTCGTGGGTGGGTTTCATAACAGCACCGACCTGGGGGGCTCAAGGTGATCTTGAACCGTCGGCGGGTCCATGGCTCTGGGGCGGACGCTGTTGCCTTGTCCTCTGGTGCTCGGGGGTGCCTGGCCACCATTATGTGCACCGTGGCCTCGAGTGTCTCCATCCTCCCAGTGAAGCCCTGGAGCTGATCCAGTACGGCCCACAATGGGTCGTTCCTTGGGCGGTGCCTGGGCAGTGTCATGTTACCAGGGCTGTTGGGAGACAATTTGCGCTGCCCTCCCCACCGGGGTGGGGTGGGTGGGTGCTGGCTGGGGTCACCTGCCTGGGGGGAGGGAGGGAGTTTGGTCCCTGTGTCGCCTGGGTGCTGGGGGAGGGGGGCTTGCATCCTGCCTTGGTGGTTGGGGGGAGCCCATGGGGGCTCATCCCAGTACCATGTGTGTGGGGGGTCTCATACGTCTGTCAGCCCGTTGGGGTGGGGTAGCCAGGGGGGTAGCCCACCACTGGGGGGATCGTTCCCACCCCTCAGTCGGGGGCTCTGGGGATCCCTCTTTGGGGGGGGGGGTTGCCCCTCCTTTGGGGTGTGGTATGGGCTGGTTGCATGGCCTTCTGTCCCCTCTCGGGCTGAGGCTCTACCTGGGCCTGTTCCTGGGAGGACTGGTGCTCTGCCAGGTCCCTCAAGTCGTTCTTGCACCCTCCCATTCGTTGCTTCAGAGAGGCAATGATTGCCTCCACTTGCAGGTGCTTCTGTTCCCAGGCCCTTGCTCTGACCCTTATTCCTCCTTCCCATTTTGTGTGTGTGTGTGGGCACACTCGGGATGGAGGGCCGTGGCTGAAGTCCGCACCTGGCCTTGCTGGGGGGTTGTGGGGAGGCGTCCCTTCTTGGCTCCCTCCTATGGCAGCACAACCCTTGCTGCCTGTGGCGGCAGTGCTACTTGCCCGCCCATGCTCCCTCGCCTGCTGTGCATGTGTGTGTGTGTGTGGGGGCTTGGCTCAGGAGGGATGGTGTGGGATGGAGCAGGAGCCGGAGCCGCCGCTCCCTTCTTCCTTTTGGTGCTCCTCTTCAGCACCACTGGCTCGGACCCAGCTGCACCCCAAAATGGCACCCGCGAAATCCCGTTTTGCAAGACCTGGCACCTTGTGCTCCTGTAGCTGGTGACCCAACATCCCCGGCTTGTCTCCCCCCTTGTTAGAGGTCATGGCAAACTCCGCTCTCCTAGTGGCCGCCCCCCCAGTAAGGCGGGGCTTATGTGGAACGGGGATTCTTCAGGAGGTTTTAGGTGGTTTGATATATTGTGGGGAAAGTTCTCTCAAATATGCAGGTAGAACACCACTGAATTGGTGGTGCAAAAACTGAAAATTTCTGCACAAGTAGAACTTGCAAGGTAGGTTAGATATCTCTGGTTGCATTCTTTAGTCACAGGTGTACAATCAGTGGTATCAGTCATTTATAATTTGGCTTTTGTTTCTCTGACTGTTCGCAGGTAGAGTCTGGCCATTTTTTAAAAAAAAATTGAAGTCTTGTTTGGATGTTCATACATGGTATACTCACACCTGTTCTGTGAACAGGTTTATTTTTCCACTTAAGATCGTATTTCTAATAACAATAGACTTTTGCTGATTAATATGTCAGAAAAAGCTGCATCAGACCCATATTTTGTTTTTCAAAATGACAAAATTGCTTTCTGTAGTTCTGCAAACATTCTTTACCAGAATACTATCGCATCAAACCTCCTTAAGTAACTCTTCTGATCATTCAGTCCTAGCCTGAAGCACCAGAAGGGAAGTGTGGATATCTGCCAAGTGGTGGAAATTTATCTGAAATGTAATGAACCATTTAGAAATGAAACTCTAGGTTAGTTTTCTTTCTGCCTGTGAGCCAAATCCTTCATGGCCAGATTCTTCAAGTGCACCAAGTTAGTCCTTATTTGACTCCTACTCTATTAGCAGGACTGGGTTCCAACGCTCTGCAAGCACACACACCTGTAGTTCTCAACTATATATGCTGTATGTACCTGTTATTTTTGACTCTGCAAATGTTGTATTTGGTAGGAATGTTCTCTGTGCAGTGATTCCAAGATAGGTCAGCATGAAACGGTTGTAGATTTTGTAGCTCTGCATCATGTTTATTCCCATCTTTTCACTGCTCGTTCCTTTCAATGAACAGACACATTGGCCTTTTTTACACGACCCCCACAGGGTGGGAGATCTGTGGGCATGCTGGTTGGTGGGGTGTGCATACAGGTGCACACGCATCCCTATGTACCCCCCACTCATCCCCACGCATGGAGCAACCACTGTTTTCCCTGGTTGTTCCGTGTGTGTGAGTGAGTGGGCGGTGCACGGGGATGCATGTTAGGCGGGAGCGCGCCTGCATCCCCACTCACTGTGCGCGCCCGCATAGCGTCCTTCACACAGGCTTCTCCCGCTCCTGAACACTCCGATTTCTTCATGTTCTTGAGTGGGAGAGGCCCATGTAAAAAGGGCCATTATTGCATGAGTTGGCAGAATTATTTTTACCTGATTGTTTCCTCTCTGGAAAAAACTTCACCACCAACTTTACTGTCCTTAATATGTTTGTTTGAAAGGATGTATTGTGTGCAAGGGGGTGATAGCATAGTTACTGAAGTTAACAATAGTAATCTGGTCTTGCTATTATCCTAGGAGAATAATACAAAATAGTTTTTCTATTTTCCTTGATCATTTTTGTTTGTACTGTTACCTGGGATGCGCAGAAATAAATGCAGCAGTCTCCAGGTCCGATTACATTTAGAAGAGCTGCATATAGATGAACTATTACTTTGTGGAACAAGATAAGATATGATATGCACTTGGGGGTAAGATGAACTTCACATTTGTCTGATTGATAGAAATGGACTTGATTTAAATAAGAGGAGGATATTATAATCTCATTGAGTCATATCAGAGGTAACTTGAAAGTTATGAACAGACTTTGGTGAGAACATTGTTCAGCATGCAGATGCTGCTGGAAGCAGGAAAATATGTTTTTTGGTTTGCCATCTGAATGCAGAAAGGAGAGGAAAGGTGGGTTGGTGGTGGTCTACCCATAGCATTTATTTTGGTTGTTATGTGAAGATATCTAATTTACAGTAAGAACCAAACTTCTGAATTGGGATATTGAGAGCTGAATCAGTTGTGCACGCATTGACCACAAAAGAACAGGTTTGTGGCTTTCACAGAAGTTTGATGTGCTGAAGCTGCACTGACTGCATCTCAGTTTTCCCTTTGCTCTTTTCACTGCTTAGATGATCAGCTTCAAAAGAATTATTGGTGAGGATTGGGATACTAAAACCTACTGAAACAAAGAGAACCTGTTAAGGCCAAAATGCTTTTCTTTATTAAAACTCGGGCAGTATCACATTGCTCCTCTATAATAATTAACAATCATGATTGGGACTAAACATTTCTATGCTGTACTTTGAAGGAAGGTCAATTTGATTCCAGGGTAGTTGTGTAGCTTGATTAAGAAATTATTATTCAGACTCCTAGAGGCAATGAAAAGCAAATAGCATTATATATGTTGTTCCATCAACAGAGATCACTTATTTGGAAGAATGGTTGACACATGGGTGAAATACTTTGCTTCTCAATTCTCAGTCTCGGAGGGAAATGATTGTATAGCAGACCTTACAGTAGAGACCCGGCTAAATAGCTATAACCCTGTGTAAAACATCACACAGGGTGAGGTTGAGCAGCTGCTTAAAATTCAGAAGAAAAATAAGTCTCCCGGACTTGATGGTGTTCCAGCAGAAGCTTATCAATTAAACCTTGAATGGTGGATTCCAATAATAACGGCTTGGTTTAATTGTATTATAACAACCTGTCAAATTCGGACGCATGGAAGGGAAATGTAATTGTTCCCATCTATAAAAAAGGGGTTCGTGGTAACCTGGTGTCTTACCACCAGATCAGCCTTATAAATATTGTTGCTAAGCTTTTTGGTAGACACCCTTTGAAACATTTGCTAGCTTTGGCTTTTATTTATTTATTAAAATTTATATGCCACCCCCTCCTGCTACAAGCATCTAGGGGCAGGTAACAACATTTTAAAACACATAACTAAAAATGCAGTTAAAACAACCTAAAACCCCCCAGATTAAAATAACCCATACCCAAATCCTCCCTAATCCAACCCCGCCCACTACCCATCTCCCCCACCCCTACCCACTCCCTTCCCCGAAGGCCTGGATGAACAGCCAGGTCTTAGAGGCCCGGCGGAAGGCCAGCAGACTCGGGGCCAGACGCGACCACTGAGAACGCCCTCGCAGCCCCCTGGCTAACCCGAGGGACCTCCAAGAAGGTGCCTTCAGCGGACCGCGAAGATCGCCAAAGGACCCAAGGAGTGAGGTGGTCTCTTAGATAGGAGGGGCCCAAACTGTATAGGGCTTTAAAGGTTAAAACCAGCACCTGGAATCAGGCTTGGAATGCTATAGGCAACCAGTGCAGAGCTCGGAGCACTGGTGTTTTGTGCTCCCTACGCCTACGGCCCGTCCCTGTCAGAAGATCGGCTGCTGCATTTTGCACCAGTTGCAGCTTCCGAACCGTCCCCAAGGGCAGCCCCACGTAGAGCGCATTGCAGTAATCCAGCTTTGAGGTGATGAACGCATGGATGAGGGTGGCCAGGTCGGAGTCCGAAACATATGGCCGGAGCCTCCGCACAAGATGTAGCTGGCGAAAGACTCCCTTCGCGACCTCCTCTACCTGGCAATCGAGCCGAAGGTAGGACTCCCAAGCTCCGGACCCGGGGAGCTAGTGGGGGGGTGAACCCCCTCAACGAGGGGAGCCATCACCCCCACCGCCCGACCCACCAATATCACCTCCGTCTTACCAGGATTCAGCGTCAGTCTGCTCCGCTGCATCCAGTCAGCCACTGCCTCCAGGCACTGGGAAAGCACCGAGACTACAGGGCCTGGGTCAGTTGAAAAAGAAAGGTATAGCTCGGTGTCATCAGCATATTGGTGGCAACGCACACCAATCCGTCTCGCAACCTCCCCCAGGGGTTGCATATAGATGTTAAACAATAATGGAGACAAAATAGTACTTTGCGGTACGCTTCAAGAGAAGTCCCGGGGGCTAGATGTTTCAGCCCCCAACACCATCCGCTGGCTCCTTCCTGAGAGGAATGAGCGGAACCACCCAAGGACCGTCCCGTCCACTCCCCCCAGGGACCACAATCGTCTCAGCAATAACCCATGGTCCACTGTATCAAAATCACCCGAGAGATCTAACAGGATGAGTAGTGTTGAACGCCCTGAGTCCATCTCTCGGTGGAGGTCGTCCACCAAGGCCACCAATGCAGTCTCTGTGCCATACCCTGGGTGAAGCCCCGATTGAAAACTGATGCCTTCCAGGTGACCCTGGTGCTACTGGGCCACAACCCATTCAATAACCTTCCCTAAAAAGGGAAGGTTAGAGACAGGTCAGTAACTGGCCAGTGCGTCAAATTCCAAAGATGGTTTCTTTAACAGGGGCCACACCACTGCCTCCTTGAGGCAGTCTGGCACCCTGTCCTCCCGAAGGGAGGCATTGATCACCCCCACCAGCACCGGCCCCAAGGTCTCCCTGGAGGCTTTCACCAACGAGGATGGGCATGGATCTAATTCGCAAACCCCAGTACAGCCATGGCATCAGCTGGCATCACTTCCTGAAACTGATCCCTCCATGAGGATCAAGCCGGCTTTCGGTCAGGTTATTCGAATATGGACCATCTTTATACTTTACAGTATCTCAGGCACAAGTACACAAGGGTTATGAATTCTTCCTTGTACATCACATTTATAGATCTCTGTGGCTTTTGATACTATAAATAGAGAATTATTATGGAATAGGTTATACCTACTGGGTCTGGATCCCCATTTGTTGAGATTGCAGATTCTTTATTACAAGGAGACATGGGCTTGTGTAAGGTTTGGGACCAGAGGTGAGACGACCCCGAAGTTTCCTACTGGTAAGAGTGTACGACAGGGTTGTATAGTAGCCCCTTTTCTTTTCAACATCAATATCAATGAGATATAATTGTTGGAATACAGTATATAGATTTCCATCTCCCCCAATCCTACCCACGCATGTTGGAATATTATTTGCAGATGACACAGCAATAATCTCGAGGACCCCCATTGGGTCATCACCCTGATTACCATGTTTGTTCTATTGTGTGAGGCAAATAGACTATGCATTAACTATGGGAGGACCAAAATTGGAACAAATGCCATCAGCCATTTTGGCTGGCTGTAGGTTGGGTTTATCAGTGTGACCATTCCCAATGAGGGTAGTTGAAGATATGTGGTTCATTATGTCCTGAATTGCTCTTTTTTACCAATATTCAAGAGGTTTTTCTTATACCTATCCTATTTAAAGTTAAGTATTTCTCCAAGGAGAAATTAATCTGGCAATTTCAACATACTGGCCTTGATGTTGTCAGTTGACTTGCTGTTTTTGCTTATAAGACTGCTGTTATTAGCAGTTCATACCCCTTACTTGTTGACCATTCTGTGTAACCTGTTTATACCCCTGGAGCTGACTTCTTCTACAGGAGCCAGGATGTCCCACCTGTTATCTGCTGAAGAACAAGGACACATTGTAAATTGCTCTGGTTCCTATTCTCTCCTTAGGGTTTTTTTTTTTATACCCCTGGAGTTGCTTCCTTTACAGGAGCTAGTTTGTCCATACCTCTTCTCCGTGGAAGAGCACGAACTCACTGCAATTTGTTTTAGTTGTATTCCCCCCCCCCCCAGGGGTTTGTCTCTATCCCCCTGAAACTTGGATCTCAGCCCAGAAGTTATAGATTTTAATTTTGTGTTTTTATTTAGGTTAAATTGTATGTTTTATGGATGTATGCTGTTGTATAGTATTATTATCGTGATTACCCTGTTTACTTTGACTATGGCGAGAGCTGATACCGTAATAAAGTAAAATTAAACAAGAATGGTTAAAATACTTATAGGCACTCATTGTTTTCTTCTGGTTTAATAGTCATACAGGAAACTACAGGTAGCAAATAAGCAATGAAGTCTATATGGAAAGTAAAGCATTAATGGGAAAATTACGATGCTAAACGCTAAGATGATCATATGAAGCATAGCAAATAACTAGTGGAAACTATAAAGGATTATTAAATCACATAATTTGTGAGTGCCTTGCTTACATTTTTCTTAAAGACTGTGATGGACACTTAAAGTGAAAAACAAAATGTTGGTTTAAGCAGGTGATATATTTTTACAAGGGGCATGCGTACACTTGATTCCCTTAGCTCAGTTTAATTTCAATAAATTTAAAGTTGTCCTTTTATCTTTAAGATAAGTTGCACGCTAACACCACAAAATACATGACTCCTTATTGGTATGGAATACACAGCACACAGTTTTTGATCTCTTTTTTTTTTTTTTTTTTTTTTACAATTTACCAGTAGAAGGCTAAAGGAATATTACTATTATACAAATGTCTTGTAAAAATCAGAGCTAGCACACAACAAATTAGCATTTGTCCAGACTGCCAACATTTTATAAGCTCAAAACTGATGTAAAGATCTTTAGGGATACTAACTCCCCACAGTGTGGACAGAATCTATTCTTGCATATTTCAGATTCATTAATTTAAACAGCAATTGATTGTGGTTCAGTGCTGTAGAGAAACTCGGGGAATATTCCTGTGGCAGGAGGGTAATTTTTATTAGCGCAGACAAACAAGTTTTGACACTGAAGCAGTTATTGGTTTGCATATGCAGATAAATTAATAACAAAAAATGCATGTGCTCAAATCTTTTCCTCATTTCCCCCCACTTTTGTCAGACTGAGTGTTGCATATGGTATATGGCATATTGGTGTCTTATATGAAAGAGCTATGATACGCTTTAAAATTCAAGTGATATAACTGAAAACTACGTTGTATTAGACTAGGCATCAAAAGTGCTGCATTAACATTACTGAGTTAAAGCAAGCTTCAAAACTTCAAAACATTGTAGTGGGCTGGTCTTTTAAGGACCTTAGTACTAATCCTGTGGACACTTAGCACAGGATCTGTTCCTTCATACAGATTCACATTATTTACAGTTCTAACATAAAGAGTCAGCCACATGAGATGCCTTGGGAAGCCTTAACCCACTCTGGGCAGCCGTACCACATGATGCAGTGCATCATGTGGCTTGTGGCCACCAGATGTTCCCTCTTGCTGCGTGGCAGGGTGAGCAGCTGACTGCTATGCTATGCATCCTCAGAAAAAGGCCAGGACACTTCGTGTAGCAACCTTACCCAAAATGGGGTAAGGCTGCTCAAGGGCACAGATACTAAAGGGTATTTTTGTTCATTCTTAACAAATCACAATTCTGTCCCTCCTGCCCTGCTGTGGGGTATGCTCCATGGCGTGGTTTTGAGCAATGGGTCCTGTCCATATCATGTCCACATCATGGCCGGGGGTGGAATTCTGGTCAGGCCAGGGGAGGGAGGTGGGGCAGGGCAGTACGCCTGCTCGTGTGGCTAGTGTGTTGGCTCACTCATGCTATGGTGGGAGAGCTGACCGTAACTTGCCCGTCTGACTGCCTCATGGGGTGGGGTGGCCGACTGTGCGGGGATGGAGCCCTCCACAGCTCGTGTGACTGCATCCAAACTTAAAAACCATGAACTTGTATTTCAAACTTGGGTGAGACCCTCACTGGGCTCTTTCTTCAGGGCAAGCCTCTCCTAGCTCCAGCCAGCCCCCTTATTGGGCAATCTTTAAGCCTACAGCAGGTCCATCTTCCTACGCGTCTCCCTGAAAGTTTTCTCTCCTCTGAGCTTCCGCTCAGTTTTGTCTAGTGCTCCTCAGCTGGTTTTCAGTTTCCTGCCATGCCCAGCTGAGAACACCAAGGTCACACTAACTGGCCCAATTAACCCTTTTTGGGTTCTCAGCATTATCTAGCCAGGAAGGGATGCACCCTTGCAAAAACCTGCCAGCCCCATTTTCGCCTGGTCTTGCAAGGTCTTTCTCCCATCGCATCCACCTTGAAAATAAGACATTTTCTAATTTCTGTATACCTAAAACATACGTTAAATGTATTTTACTTTGTAGCATAAGGCTTTGAGTGAACGACAGATAATCCTATGAGTATTGAATGGGTATTATTACAGATACTGAAGGGTATTTTCATTCATTTTTAACAAATCACTTGCTTAGAAATTCTAAGCCCTACTACATTTTAATGCACGCTTTGAATTTATTGCTTTTTTAATCGTTGTTGCAGTAAATTTCTGCTATAAAAAGCAATATATTTCAGTCAATCTAAAAACAGCATTGTTTCCAGAGTTAAAAGGAATAATGTTTTGCAGAGATAAATGTCTAGGTATACTGGTTTTACACAGAAGGCTCGGTTTAAGTAAGATATAGACAGAGACAAAAAGCAAATTAATGTACGTTCCATTAGGTCTGTACAGAGCAGATCAGGAAGGGTGCAGTGTCAGACACTGATAGAATTGATGCTGTGAAGATAACCCTAGTTTCAACAGTTCTTTGTGTTGTGCTGCTGCTGTTTTTGTTTGTTTCATTTTTGGAGAAAATTTCTTCACCTAACATAAGAATAAAAAATACTTTAAGAAAATAGAGTGTTACCTTGGGCTAAGCTATCTCTGGGTTAGTTTATCTAGGGTTGAAGTTAATTGTGTGACTGTTCCAAACATTTATTTATTTATTTATTTATTTATTTAAAATGATTGCTACCCTGCCCCTCCTGCCGCAGGCAGCTTGCTGGTCATAGAAGTTGCATGAGTGGTTAGTGTGATTCTCTGAGTCTAGCTATTTAGCACAAGCACTGGTCCATTCCATTTCCTACAATTGGACTTATGCTAGTGTTAACTATTAGCACAGGTGCTAAGCTGGTAGAGAATCATGACTTTAGTTTGTGTAAATGTAGTCTCACGGAGTATGTGCCAAAAATGTAGTGCCTTTGGAATAGTGTGTAGTTTAACCTCTGAGTAAGATACCATAGACAGTTTGTACAACTGCTCCTGTCTGCTTCAGCCCTACTAATTACCCCCTGCTCCATGTTAGCAAAGTCTTTGGAGAACTTCGGAATTTGCTGAATATTAAGGTGTTCAGTTTGGAAAGGCCAAATTCCAAAGTTCCGAGGACCAAGGCTGTTGTTCGGAAAACTTTGGAAACCTTTGCACGTTTGGAGGGCTGGTGGACAGTTTGAGCTTCCCTTCCTCTGGCAATGAAAGTTAGTGCCATAGTTGGTAGGAGGGGGGTATAGGAGGGGACAATTGAGTGGTGGTAAGCCAGATGGCAAGTGTTGATGGGCTGGCTAAGTTGGATGGTCAGTTTTTGAATTGGCTGACGGCAAAATAGAAGTGTCTGCAGTGCAGCAATTTTGTCCATTCTCTTTGGTGAATTTAGCTGCGCTGCATGCTACAGTGCTGCTGGATCTGTAAGTCATTGGTTTGTGTGGGGGAGAGGGGTGCCTGGCCTGGTATGGTTCCTGTCCATAGGGCCAATGCTGGGGGTGGGGTTACTTTACCCTTTACCATGCCATGCAGTTTAAAGAATAAATTAAAAAAAAATGAATGCCACATTGCTGCCTGCTGCTTGGTTGGCACTTGGTACCACGAGGAGGGATCTCTCTGCCTGACTCCACTTCCCAAGTTTGCTTGGTCTGTTCAAGTTACCATTGCCACAATGCCATGCCAAGGAAAGGGTTTCCTTGTAGGGGGAGGGGTGTGAGTGTCTTGTTTCTTAATTTTGTGACTGTTGTTGGGGCCTGTGCTTGCTGTTGTTTGTTTTTTTGGGTGGGATTTATTTCTCCATGCAGTTACAGACTGTTTTGCAGGGTTTGTTGTACTCTTCTTGAGCGAATTCCCTTGCTAGCCTGCATTTTTGTTCACTGCTTGGTTGGCATAATGATAAAGTGGTGTACTCACTGCTGATGGTGGGCCATGCTGTGGATACACTGCTGTTGTTTTTCTCGCTATTTTCCCCACATCAAAGTGCTACAAAGCAAAGTGTACACACAGCAAATGATCTGATACAGGGGAAGAATAAGAACAAAAGAAGAAGGTAGCATAGCCCCTGTCTTCTGCACCCCCATCACAGCATGTTGTATACGTGGATGCTAGATCGAGGTGGGTAGGCTGTGTATTGGAAATGCATCTTCCACTTCCACCACATAGTTTTTCTGGATGCAGTTTCTCCACATCTGCTGCTCTTGCAGTGCTGTGACCCCCGCCATCTGCAGTGCAACTAGTGCTGGATGCTATTCTGTCATCCATGCCATGCTGAGCAAGGAGTGCCAGCCGGAATGTGGTGGGTAGCTACCTTCTCCCTGTGCTTTCATCATTATTTTAATCAATGTGACTTGATATTAAGAAATCTTTTTGAACTCATACCAGCATTCTGTTTTTCTATTCAGCACCATGCAGCTGATTTTAAACCGATCATTTAAAAGAGGAGAGATCACTTAAATGGTAGTTTAAAAACTGTTGCTGGTGTTAATTATACAGATGTCCTTGGGCCGTGTTTTTTTTAATGGAGAGTGTCAAGATTAATCTTGGTAGTTTCTGGGTGGTTGTTCCAGTTGTTGGTACAGGAGCACCACCTATGGGTCAGATCCCCATTGTACTAGGCACTGTACAAACACAGCACAAAGATGATCCCTGCCCCAAACAGGTTGCAATCGAAGTATAAGACATGGGGCAGCAGATCTGTAAAACAGGGAGATCAAGGAAACAAAGTGGCTGCCAAAGTAGACAGTGGTCTTGGTACAACAGCTGGGTGGTTGTTGCAGTTTCCCTTCCCCTGACCCCCAAACTTCATAGCAAAAAACTCGACAAACTATTTTTTAATGGAAAAATTCTCAGTGCTGCTCATGTCTTAGATTCTAAACGGAGTTATTTTTTAACCCAAGATAGGAAGAAAAGTAGTTCAGATGATAGCTTATTTTGGGTCAACTTCTATTGTTGAGAGTACGCAAGCGTTTGAGCTTGACAGAGCTCTTTTTCGAGTGTCTGAAGTGATTTTTACACATATGCAGGACATTGTCTTCTCAGTTATATGAGATATGATGGTTAGCTCTAAAAAGATAACTCTGAGCAAGTTCTTTACATTGCCAAGGTGTCATTTCAGCCTATGCAGATGTACTGTGTGAATGTAGTGAGGGGGCACGCATAATAATTCTAAAACTTTAAAAACAAATACAGTAAGCCTAAGTATTGGGTTGACCTTTTTGATAGTCAGAATAACTTTGTAGACTTAATACTGTTAGAGGTGCATACTCAAGGAATGAATGCCTGTTCCTGAGTGAAAGAGGTTTTTAAGAAGTCATTCTTTTTGTATCCTATCAAAAGCCCATCTGTTTTTTGAGTCTTGATTCTCATATTTTCCATCTACATCTACCTTTCCCTTTTCCTTCACCGTTTGATAAGTTAGTGAGGATCATGCTTAGACAGTTCTAGAACTATCAGTTTAAAATGTGCTGAGAGATTAACGTAGTTAAAGGTAGAGGCTTTTCTTGGAAAATACTGGGTTTTACTAATTGTATATTTATTGATGCAAACTCTTATTGGCTGCCAAGAGGATTTTTGGATCTTCTATTAGAATTGCATGGAATTTAGTACATGGTGTAATGTTAAATAGCGTGATGCCAATGTTGCTGTTGCAAGTGAGCATGGGAAAGGGTGAGTCAAAGAAGGCATGTAGGGGTATGCCCCAATACCAGGGTCCACAGCTTCTCCTTGACCATTCCAGTCTTCAGGACCCTGTAGAGTGGCTAGTCACTGGGAGTCAGGCATCCATGCTCTCTCCTCAACCTACGTCCAGGTCTCAGGCTTCTCCCAGCAGGGCTTGAGGACTGGTCAGCTCCTCTGCTGAAGGATCCCTGGAGACATTGCCTGCTCAGCTCCCAGGCAAAGACTGAAACCTTCTCTAGCAGCCTTTTATGTAGCAGTGGGCATGGCCAGCTCTCCAGCCTGTCTGCCCTTTAAAGAGCCAGTGTCCTGTCCACTCTGTCGTCTTCTCTATCAGCCTGTAGTTAGCACAGGCTGGTCTCTAGCTATGGACTGGCTCCGCCACACCCATGCGCATGCTCGACCCTAAGGATGGCCCACTCAGCCCTCTCTTAAAGGGGCAGCAGCCCCACAGGACTGCTCCTTGCTACAAGGTATGAAATGCATAGTTCCATTTCTTTTTATTTGTAGTGTGAGTAATATAGGATAATATAGTCAGAGCCTATTTTATACATTATTTTATGGGCTCATTCTGACGTTCGCTTAAGTCACATAGCTGTGGCGGCAGCAACTTTCGATTTAAAGCAAAGTGCACTTCCGGGTTGGTGTGAATGCACCTAGTGCGCACAATTCAGCGTTATGCCGAGTTTTTTAAACGTTGGTTTGAGCAGCTTTTCAAACCGCAGTCCACTAGTTTGCATAACGCTGAATTGTTCACACTAGGTGCATTCACACCAACCTGGAAGTGCGTGTTGCTTTAAATTGAACGTTGCCGCTGCCGCTTCTGTGCGAATTAAGTGAACGTCAGAATGGAGTCTATATTGTTATTTAGGTGGACAACATAGCAGTTAATGGTATTTTCATCACAGCATGTTACTAGTTAACTAGAGTGATAAAAAAACCTTGCTCCCTCTGTCCATTTTGCTTCCTTGTTGCAAACAGTAATGAAGATCTGGTTCTGCAGCTCAGTGAGCCAGATAAAATTGGAACTTCATATACCGTGTTCATTTACAGCTATGCTTCCGGAAAGGCTTGTAGTGACATCAGTGTTCTTCCAAATGAAGGTTTATTGGCTTTCTGTTGGTTTTTCTCTTCCCCCCTCCTCCCCCTATTTGTTGTATGTGTGTTGAGTTAACAATCCATTGCATAGGCAATGTGCATGGAGGAGCACATGCCACCCAGAGAATTTTAGTTGCTGCTTTTCTGGGATCCTGGTAGCATCACCGATGTGGAGCAGCAGCTGGCAGTGGCATCAAGAGCCTGTGAGAAGCAGTAGCCTCTCCCCTTTCATTTTAATATGGACATTGTGTCCTAATCTCTTAACTTCTCTTGAGTAAACTAAAACTAGTTCCTTACACCTCTCACTGCAAGGCAGCAAAGGAGATCTATTTCTTTTTTATTTATTTCTTCTTTGTTGGCCACATGGCCGTTACAAAGTAAAATCTGACAAGGAACACATGCGACACAGTAATTAAAATCGTAGATATAACAATAACTACTCACTGACTTACACAATAATGTGATTAGAGACATAAAATTACAGTGGGTAGCATCTGATAATAAACTTTCGCTAACTTGAACAACAGTATAATCAGAGTATAAAATTACAAAAAATAATATCCAAAACCAAACACTGATCCACTCAAAAGTTCCTAATTTAAAGCTTACCTTAAATCTGACAGGGGGGCTCAAATCAATAATCAAAAGCCTCTTTGAATCTTCTCAATTTTTAATGCAAAAATTGCTACCACCTTGGTTCTGACAGCATCTCTATTCCCCCAGCAGATAAATTAACGGTTGTATTTTGGGACGTGATGTATCTAGTCCTGTATTTGCTATGAAATGGCAGCGGGTCTGAACATATAAGGGGCATACCAGCAGATAATGCACCAAGTCCTCTATCCCTTGCCCACAAGGGCACAGCCGCTCTGCGTAGGGGGTTCCCTGGAATCTCCCCAGTAGGACGGCCATCCACATAGACTGAAATCTAAGCCAGCAAAAGGCTTGTCTCAGCTCAGGGTCACTGAGTGAGTGTAAATAAGTTGCCCTACCCCTTGAGGGAAGTACATACTTATAAAACGGAGAGAGATTAGTCCTGGCTGCTTGGGCTCTTAACTTCTGCCTATCTTGGTCCCATATTCGCTGACTGATCAATCTTATCACCTTTACACATGTGAAGTCCTGAAGGCAACATTCCAAAAAACCCAATAGTGCTAGACGGCGGCTGACCTCAGCCCACCAAATATCCCGACCACTCACCAGATCACTTTGATTTTCTTTCAGCACTACAGCCACTAGTGAGGTATCTGGGGCATCCCTCAGTCTGGCCCAATAAGTCAGCAGTCGCTTTTCAGCAACTGCCTCTAGAGAGTGTATACCTAATTCTGTGGCTATTATAGCCGAGCTAGCAGATGGATGGAGCCTAAGTGAACATCTCCAAAATTGATTTATTACTGGGCCGAGGCTATCGACCGCCTTGGAGTCATGCCCCATATTTGTACCCCATGTAGCATGCTAGCCATCACCTTAGTTTCTATAATTTTGATGGCAACCCTAACATAACGTTGGCCATTTTGATAAAAAAAAGTGTTGGACAGCTGAGGCCGCAACTTGCGCTTTTGCACTGCAAGGCATGTTTTTAGACCTTCACTCACTCTGGTAATTTTGTTCTGAACACTGATTTTTTCCAACATCATTTTTGAAGTGATGAAGAGAAATCATTTTGAAGAGAACTCCAGAACTAGACACAGTAATCCAGTAATAGTATATTGTATCCAAAGGCAATTTTATTTCTCTCTTGCTTGACTTTTCCTTTTACATAGAAGGATTGCACAATCCTATTCCTCTTGCTATAGGATTGCACAGTATTTTCAGCTGGTCATCTGTTTTTATTCTTAATTCCCTTTGGGTTTAACTATTTCCCAGGATATATTTCCCCTTCCACATAAGTGTGACTGTATTCTTTGTTTCTAGGTGTATGACGATTCATTTATCTGTATCTGTGTATGATTGAAATTTCGTGTGCTGTATACTCCCAGCAATACAGCAATTCCCCATTCTAGCAATTCACTTGTCTGCCAGGAAGCTAGATATAGACTTTTATGTTACCGGGTAAATCACCCTTGCAAAATTCTACTCATCCATGGATGTTGTATTTTTTTAATGGGCGAGTAATATACAATTTGTTTTTCATTACTGTCAATCACCTCTGCAAAGAGCACTGGAGTAGCTTTCGTGTCTTGGTTGTCAAATTTTCCTGACAGGTTTGCAAAGCTGAGATAAATATACAATCACAATATAATTCTGTACTTTCAATTAAAAGTAATTGGAGAGTTGAGTTTTAGCATACAGTAATGTGAAGATAAATATCCAAATAGAAGCAAGCACATTGCTTGGGAACCGGAAAGTTTTATAGTCAAATTTATTAACCATCTCTCCATCCCCTTCCTTTGTACTGTTTGGTTATTTGTATCTAAATGTATTAAAGCCTTTTTATACCGAAAGTGACAGGCTTAAATGAAAAATGATAGAGTAAGAAGTTACCATGTAGTTTGGTGCAATAGGTTTAATGAGCAAATAGCAGCAACACAATATGAGTTTTTAGTTTCGTCCCTGGGGCTGGTAAGTTGTTTGGGATTGTGACTTTAGCTGCCAACTCTTGGCAGCAAGTGCAAGTCTTTCTGGTCATGGAATTGTGCATCAGTTCTCAAAATGGTGTTACACAGGCTAAAACCTTGGAGCCACAGTTCTTAAAAGGTAGCTGAAAATAAAAAGAACCTAGAACAAGCAAAAATGGTCTTCCACCTTTATTATAGGTGCAGGAATTTTCTTGGTCCTTTTCCTGATAAGGTGGCAGCTCTGTGTTCATGTGCTATTATTATTATGCTCTTGGCAAAGTGTTTGGCAGGTGGGTCTAGGGGTTGAGGTGGGAGGGTTTGGAGCAAGGGTGGAGTTTCTTATGAGATTTTTAATGCCTTAGGAGAAGGGTGGGGGTAGAAATGTAAATAAATAATACAGTTCTGTCATGACCAAAGAGGCACAACATGGTTATTATTTAATAATCTAGACCATTCTCAATATAAAAATACTAGGCATGTAAATATGAATAATGTGTACGGTGAATCTAAATTCCCATCTATCAGAGCGTTGGGACTACATACTTCTGCATAATAGCCACAGCTTAGCTAGATGACAAATTCAGAACTGTTCACAGACGTTAATATTTTTCTTCTTTATTGAACTCATGTCCATATGTGTGTAAGTAAATCAGTGGCTGTTCCACCATTTCCCCAAGACTTTCTCCTTTCTTGCAATAAAGGCTTCATCTGTTCAATTGGTAAAAAATTCAGGCTTTTCCCTTTACCATTCATCTAGAAATCTGGGATTTAGAAAGTTTATAGAGTGTGAGATAGTTATTGTTACTGTAAATATGCTCATCATTAACTGAATGCCCCCCCACCCCCCCCCCCATTTTAGTATGGACATTGTGTCCTAATGGAAAAAAAGATGAGCAAGATACCAAAACTGTCTATGACGATAAGCAAATGGTATACAATTACCTCCACGTGCAGTGGAGAGACAATGCTAATATGTGCTGTATGCTAGGTAAGTGGTTTGTGCAATATTTTAATACAGCAACAAAAGGTTAATGAGTGTTGGATTGTAGTACATGGTTAATCAGTACATGGTTTAATCACTTTGTAACTGCTATGCATGTTGGCTAGATGTGCTCACTGCTCAGGATAAACTAAAGGTCAGGTTTACTCCATTTGTGTAGGGATGCAATTTACATCTCTCTGTCTCATTAATGATAGCTAGGGGAAGAATTATACCTGTGGAGGTGGGCGGAAGTTGCTTATATTGCTGTATTGAATCAGTCTTTCATATAACAATTTTAATGTGTAGTGTGCTTTGCAGGAGGACTGCTTGTCAAAGCTGATAGTAGATAGAAATGTCCTGACTTTTATAACTGGCTAAGCTCCTTCCCACACTAGTGAAGTTCATTTTCAGTGCAGTGCTGCCCAGCCTAGAGGTCCTGCTAGAACTGGCACTGTGCTGCCACAACTGACCCTATTGGTATTTTCTGCTGCTAGAGACCATCTGATCCACAGTAATCCTTGCCCCAAAGATAGAACTTTGTTGCATCTCCTGCAGTTCAGGAGCTGGCTATCAGAGAGCTGAGAAATGTTTTTGTGAACAGCAGGGGTAGGACTATTGGTATCGGATTAATTCAATAATACCATAATGGCCAATATCAGATTAATCCGATAATACTGAGACTTACTGATATCGGAATACCAGATTTTTAACGTTGTTGGCTTTACCAGATTTTTTTACATCATCGCCATTTAACAACGACCGTAATGTAAAAAAACAAAACAACCACCAACAGTAAAATCGGCAATGTTAAAAATCCGGTATTCCGATAATTCCAGTATCGGGTGATCCAATACTTGTAGATCTGGTAATCCATCTAAAGTCCTGCCCCTAGTGAACAGAATAGAGCCCTGCTGCCCGATGGAACCTGAAGGGACTCTACCAGCCGTGTCAGGTTTGGGCTGGGTGCTGTTTCTGCAAATGCCTTTCAGGTTTGCATTGAGCAGAGATTTTAAAGCAGATTTTTAGATGCTGCAGCTTTTGCTTGTCTAGTCTGGACACCCAGCATGCTGTTGTGATTTCGCTGCAGAGAGGGAGGAAGGGTAGAAGGGAGATGAGACTAGCCCTTTCTGAGGTGAGCCAAGAGCACCAATTCCCATTTCTGACAGGATCTCCTCAATCAGGTAAATTCCTTGTGCATAGATAGCAAGGAAACCCAGCAGATGGAATAGGGTGCTTCAACCAAATCTAAAACTTTTTAGATGCTCTCTAAACTGGGTTTGCTCTCACTGGTCTGACTCTTCGTCCCAGTCCCTGTGCTGGAGCAAATCCACTTCAGAACCAGGGGTAAAATATGCTGCTTGCCTGATACACATTTGTCTCCCCTCCCTGATGGTAGGCTGCTAGCTTGGTTGCCAACAGATGCTGGCCCCTACAACTCTGAATGAATTCAGGCCCCTGCTTTGCTCTGTGCCTCTCCTAGTGTAGTATATGCTGGGAGGGCGGGGGAAAATTAGATGTGCCACTTTTTGCATAAGCAAAATAAGCAAAACCAGAAATGCAGTGACAGGCACAGTGATACCTTTTGAATATCAAAGTAGAATTAGCACAGCTACTTAATTAATTATCTTAAGTTATACAATAGCTGAATGGTAATTTTGATAGAATTGAAGTGGCATACCACTGCTCTCACTTGCCTGGTTTGTGTAGTAGAGGTGTGTCTCTCAGAGCTGCTTGGAGACTTAGAAGTGTAAATCAGTTAAGAGAGGGTGTATGCTGTGACATTGCCTGTTCCTGGAATGTGTGCTGCAGCCAGATTCTAGTAATTCTTTGAAAGTACCAATTTCAGACATCTAGTAGAGATTGTGACAGTGTGCTTTCAAGCAGATCATGTCAGAAGCTACAGAAGTATTTTTAAACTGCAGTGTTTTCTGTCATCCTGAGGGTGTCTGGATGGGACTTTGTAGGCTGTGGAGAAAAGTACACTATTTATTAGGATGTGGAAGCACCCCCTTCCTTCCTTCCTTGATGACTGTTCAGAAGCTTCAGCTGGTGCAGAATGCGGTGGCTCGCTTCCTTTCAGGGGCGGGGCGCCGGGAGCACATTACAGTGGTGTGCCAAAGTCTGCGTTGGCTCCCTGTAGCTTTCTGGACACAATTCAGGGTGTTGGTTTTGACTTTTAAAGCCCTAAATGGTCTGGGCCCCACATATCTGAGAGACCACCTGTCCTTCCATGTCCCACTGCAGCCCTTGCAATAGGCTGGGAGTGCCTCCCTGTGGATACCATCTGTTAGTCTTGTTTGATGGTGAGGGCTCACAGGGAGATGTTCTTGGTTGCTGCCCCATTGTTATGGAACTCCCTTCCCCCAGAGATCTGTTTGAGCCTGAGCCTGGGCATCTTCTGGAGGTGGAGTAAAACATTTCTATTGGTTAGGGCATTTTGGCAGGCAGGGATAGGGAATGGGGCAGGAGGGGTTGGTGGGTTTTGGAGTAGGTGTGTGAGGGGCTGGTCGGGGAGGGTTTTGTGGGGTTGGTGGTTTGTTTTTTTTTATGTTGTTTTATACGTATTGTGTTTATCCGTTTTGTAAGCTGCCCTGTGACTATTTGGGAAGGGTGGGGTAAAAATGTAAATAAACAAAATAAACACTCCCCCGCCCAGGTGCATTAACATTCTGTTCTCCACTGCCACCCATACAAAGGTAATATCTGGGCCCCCTGTGCCCTTGACCAGAACCTTGGGTAGCTCCTTGAACAAGGACTGGCTCTCAAGCTCGAGTGGATATGCCGTGAGAGAGACAATAGCTGTGTCCACTACTGCTGGATCCAGGGCGGGGACAGGTATGGCGGGAACTCCAACGGCAGTCATATCTTCCATAAGGGGAGTGGGCAGTGGGAACCCATATCCACCAGCTGCTGGCCCCTCGCAAAGGCGGAACCATACAGATGGGATGCAACAATGGCTCCATGGCACACAGAGGAACATGTCAAGGAGCTCTTAACAGGGCGATATTTGCTGCTTGTGGCTAGAGGCAAAGTGTTGTCCTGGACCTCTTTGTATCAGTGCCTCAAGTCCTTGGTCTGCTGATGGCACTAGTTCATGTCCTGGGTGTAGCCCTGCTGCACAATTGTGACTAAGATCTCTTGGAACACTGCCATGTTCCTATAGTAGTTCACCAGGGCATATTAGACCTTCCGCTCCCCCACAGAACGATGAAAGCCTTAGTCGCTTCGTCGGTGCAGGGAATGCAGAGTTGGCAAGAAAATCGGTAGGCAGAGAGCGACTGTAATTGTGTAGTGGTGGTGCTGGTTGTTTCCTGACTATCAGTTTGAGCCATGGCCTGGTGATAGTAATCCTCCACGAGTCATTACGGAGAATACAACGGCTGGGAGAGAGGAAGTGCTGGGCATGTACTACCAACCAGGAAGAGCTGGGAGAATGCATGTTTGAAAATGGTGTGGTGGACTTTTAAGGTGGATGTTTCTTTCACACCAGTGGAGCAAGAGTGAAGAGCAGGGCCGGAAGTGGTCACTCCTCAGAACACTCTTAAGCTTTTTGTCCACAACTCAGTGGTGCTGGCGAACATGTATGCATGAAAGCTGCACATAACTTAATTGTTGGGACATGGACATGTGGGTGTATGCTAGCCCACGTTTGCTCGCACAGCAGGCTCCACATACTCCAAGACCCCCCTATGAGTGGGGGCTGTGTGTCTGGCCACGTAGCAGGTGTAGGCAAACACCTAATAAATGCGCAGGTGGACACACTCCTGATGTGGGCTATCGTCTTCTTTGTTAACACCCATTGGGAGCAATCCCAAATCCCTGTGTGCGTGGCTTATGTGCACATGTGCATGTACCGATGAAGCTTGCGCGCGGGCCATAGTCCTAACAGCACAGGTGCGCATGAGGTCCAAGCGAGGTGCATGTGTACTGTTTGTACAGCATGCAAGGTTTGGGATTGGCTCCGTTGACTGGTTGCATCTTTTGTTTTATTTGAACTTCTCCAGAAATCAGAAGAATCCTGATGAGGATATAAACCTATTGATCTGTATCCCAACTACAGTGTGTTTAAAAACCCTGGGTGCAATTCTGCTGCCGGCTTATGCCAGCGGCAGGCACAGTGGTGATCTAGGCAATGAGTGCTTAGGTGCGCATGCGCCCCTCCCGCGCAGCAAGCAGCGTGGGCCAACAGTGCGACTTGTGCTGCTGCGACCCCTGAGCCCACATACCTCGCAGCCTGGGGAATGAAGCAGCCATGGCTCCTGCTCCATCCCCCAGGCTGCGGGGTGTGTCGGCTCAATGGGTCACATCGGATGGGGTGTGCCGTTGCCCTGCGTGGCTTGCTGTGCCAGCGGGGTGCATGTGTGCCTGAGCGCCTGCGAGGGCTGCAGGATTGCACCCCCTGTGTTTTCAAAGTGCATATGGAAATAGCCAAATATCTGTTTCGATAACTATAAGGAAAATAGATGGCAAATTTGATTAAGATGGCACTTATTCTGCTATGATGTATTATCTCCAATTTTGAGAAGCCATATACACATTTGAATTTCCTGGGTACAGGAGTAATTGTGAGAACTTAAAAGGGTTGCATAGGAATAAAAGTTATATCAATGTGCAGAAGGCTGAACTCTAGAATATATATTATGTATTTTAAAATATCATTATTTGAAATTTACATATATAAGAATAGATATTGACATATTGACATGTCAATGTAGACACAAAGCAAGCTAACAATTTTAGTTTTGTATGTAGGCTGTGATTTTAATTCCTGCCAATATAAATTGTAAAGTTGAAACAGTAATTTGGCAGAAGTATATTGACACTTTATTGTGTGTACATAGACAAGGTAGTTTTTATTTGTAATGCTTATATTAATATTTTAAACTAAAGTTCAGTGGCAATACTAATCTCTACAACTCCTGCAAGAAAATAAATGTATTAAAACAATGAAGAAGAGTGCAAGTTCATGTTTTATGTCTAAATCTGCAGTCGCTACAGTTCTTGCATTAACACTGAAATCGAACTTTGACCTTCAAGCTATTCAAGGGTCATATAACCACAACAAAAATGAGCTGAATGTTTAATTACTGCAGTAAGAAATTGCTTGTCTTGCACCAAGGACTACCAAATTATTAAATGACTTTAGCTGACATTAATCATCCTTGCCAGACTGTTACAATCATTATAAAAAGAGACATCCCCTCTAGGGGAATATGAATGCTTTGTCTACCTAATTTCATTACTTGACTATACATGGGCCAGTCAGGAAGAGACTGTCATCATCTAGAGAAATGAATAAAGTTCAGTGTGTTACCTAAGTTGACACATAGCAGTTTAAGATTCCATTCCAGAGAAATATAGATATTTCAGTGCAAGAATATATGGCTTTAACTTCTTTCTCTTGCATTACTCCTTATTTTACAATATACACATCAATTACTTAGATGGAATTCTGTGCACTATTTGATTCTTGCCTTAAGATTAATCTTAATTTAAACTAAAGTTTTCTGTTTTCTTCTCAAATGTTGTAGTTGGAAAGTTTATTAATATCTCCAGAGAGACATAACTCTGTCCCTGTTGGCTTGGGGTGATACAAACTTTCCCTTGCTATATTCTGGATTGTCCTTTTATAGATGGAATTTAGTGAGATTTGGATTAAACTTATGTTTCCTACTATGAATTTTTCTTACTGGCCTGCATCTGAACAGTTAAAACCTTTGTTATCTGATAAATCCAAACATATATCATTTAGTCAGTCAATAGCAAGGTTTGCCTTGGCAGTAAACACAGTCTAAATTAATATTAATAGTGTTAATATTTTTGTATTATGTTACTGTTTTACATGTGTGTGTGTGTGTGTGTGTGTTTGCTTAAATATTATGACAGCTAAAAAACCCTAACAAATTTGTAACTTTTATATTTGGGTGAAGTTTTGTGTGTGTGTGTGTGTGTTCAAAAAACAAAATAAAAACCTTTCTGTATTCCTACTGTGCTACATATATTTTGGATTCTTCAAAATATATTCATGTTTTCAAATCCTGTCACAGGTTATTGCTTTTACTGCTTGTCATTGGTTGTCAGTACTGGAAGAATAACTTGTCCTAATATATTTTTATTTATTTATTTCAATTTTTATCCCATCCTTCCCTCAAAGGCTCAGGGTGGCTTACAGACCTCCTCAGATTCTCTTAATGAGGTCATATTCCTCCTCTCTTTAACCAACGCTTCTACTTGCCCCCTTGACCTCATCCCCTCTCACCTACTAACAGAGATTGCCCCCACTGCTGATGCTTCTCTGCTGCACATCATCAATTTTTCCCCCTCTACTGGGTCATTTCCATTAGCTTTCAGCACATCACCATCACCCCTATGCTTAAGAAGGCTACTCTTGACCCCTTTGACGCTTCCATTATCGCCCCATTTCACTCCTGCTCTTTGCTTCTGGAGTGGGCTGTCTATACTCGCTGTCTGGATTTCCTCTTCAAATTCCTCCCTTGACCCCCTCCAATCGGACTTCTGCCCTTTCCACTCGACTAAGACTGTCCTTGCCAAAATAACCAATGACCTTCTCTTAGCTAAGTCTAAGGGCCTCTACTCTGTTTTTGTCCTCATCGATCTTTCTGCCACCTTTGACACTGTTAACCATGGCCTCTTCCTGGACTCGCTATGCTCCCTTGGTTTTCAGGATTCTGTTCTTGACTGGTTCTCTTCCTATCTCTCAAACCGCTCCTTGAATGTTTCTCTTGCTGGTACCTCCTCTGCGTTGCTTCCCCTCTCTGTGGGAGTTCCCCAAGGCTCGGTCCTGGGTCCCCTTTCCTCCTTCCTTTACATTATTTCTCTGGGTAAACTAATTGAAACCCCCTTCATCCAGACTCTTATTGCTGACTGTCTTGCTGACCTCTCTGCCTGGATGTCTCACCACAATCTCAAGCATAATATGGCCAAAATTGAACTCCTCATCTTTCCCCAAAATTGTTTGCCTCCTACTTCCCTTTCAATTTCCATTGAGGAAGTCCCCATCCAGCTGGTCCCTCAGGCATGTACCCTGGGATTCATCTTTGACTCCTCCCTCTCCTTTAAGCCTGTTGCTTTCCTCTGTGTAATATTTCTAAAATCTGGCCATGCCTTACTGTTGCCACTGCAAAAACTCTATTCCATGCTTTAGTAATCTCTTGCCTTGACTACTGCAGCTTCCTTCCTTGCTGGCTGCTTCTGCTCTGGCCCCCCTTAACTCTGTTCAATGCTTTGCAGCCAAAATCATCCTGGATTGATCCCTGTGGTTGACTGGGGGCGTCTGCCTTGAAGTCCCTTGGGTATCCTGAGTGGTGAGGATGAGGGGAGGCCTTCTTGGTGGCTGCTCCGAGGGTCTGGAACTCCCTCCCAACGGAGGCCTGCCTGGCTCTGAACCTCCCCTCTTTCCACAGAGTGAAAGACTTGGCTGTTCTGCCAGGCGTTTGACGAGAGAGATGGGTGATGGGTGGGGGGTGTTTTTATTTTTTTTTAACTCCACCTGGGATGTGTTTGTATTGATTTTATATTTTTATATTATTATTGGGTTTTATTATCTATATTTATTATGCTTATATGATTTTAGCAGTTGTGAGCTGCCCCGAGCTGCTTTTTTTTTTGGGGGGGGGGATCGAATCCATCTACCTTGCCTGTTGCTTTGACCACATTCACCCCCTCCTCTCTGCCCTATTCTGGCTTCCTCTACGGGAACGCATTCAGCACAAGTTCCTGGTCTTCACCTTCAAGGCTCTTCATGGCCTTGCTCCTCTATATCTCTCCGCTCTTGTATCCTGCCACATTCCTGCCTGGGAGCTTCACTCCTCCTCTGCCCTCACCCTCGCCTGCTTGTGACCTCCTTGCTCCTTTAAACGTCTTCGCCCCTTCTCCCTTGCTGCCCCTCATGCCTGGAACTCCCTCCCTGGATGCATTCACTTTACTCCTTCCCTCCCAACTTTCAGATCCCTCCTGAAAATCCACCTCTTCTGTCAGGCCATCCCTTGCTTGTCATGAGTGAAACTACGTCCTTTCCCCCTCTTTCAGAATCTAGTTCCCTGTAACTAAGTGAAGCACGTGAGCCTGCAACTTCAACCTCATGAATGTACTCTTGTCTTTCCTGATGTTAACGTCTCCCTGGTCTCCCCATCCCTTGTCTCTTAGATTGTAAGCTTCTTAAGGGTAGGGACTGGTCTGTAACTATTGATTGTACAGTGCCAGGTGCATCGCTGGGGCTATATAAATATTTATTTATTATTATTATTATTATTATTTTATATTATTAATAATAATAAACATATAAAAGCAATTTTAAAGACCCCACCCACCAACGCTCTTCCTAACCTCACCAAGCCATTCCACACAACCCTATCCCCACCACTGCTCTTACCCTGCCCCTCACCGGGGGTCCATGGCACCATTTCCCACTCCCAATGTTTCATGCCCGTATCCCCACTCTCACCAGGGGCCATGGCATAACCTACATCCCTCCCAACCCTGCTTATCCCCCCCTTCACTGGGGGGCCGTGGCACCATTCCCCACTCACAACATCCCCTGCCCATACACACACCCCTCACAAGGGGGCCATGGCATAACCCACATCCGCCCCTATGCATCCACCTCCCCCCTCTAAAAAAAAGTCCCCATCCTACACTCTATCAGTACAGTGAAAAACATAACACCCCACCCCCCCGCCATACTTCCCCATGCCCAACACAACCCCAGTAGCTGCCTCTCTCTCCTTCCTCGCCAGAAAGGCTCCCCTCTTTGGCCGCTGATTAACATTTCCCCCTCCCCAAGAATAACAACATTCAAAGGGCCCATGAGGGCCATGGGGAGGGGGTGGCTGGAGAAGGACACCCAAGCTCAGCACCCCCAGAGACAGAGTCACAAGGCAGGCAAGGAAACCCCCTCATACCCAATGCATAACCCAAATATCTTGTGCCTGCACCCCCTATCTCACAAGGGGGTTGTGACACAGTCTTCTGCCCCCTCCAACCCACAAAAACTCCCCCACTCACCAGGGGGCAGGAGACTCTCTCTCCCATTCTCTTCCCCCATTCCTGTACCCCACTTCTCACAGAGGGACCTGGGTACTCCTACCCACCCCCTTTCCTGCTCTCTCCCATGCCCATACCCCCCTCTCACTGGAGGGCTATGGCACTTTCTCCACCCCCCCATTTCCATGTCAGTACCCCCCTCTTACAGGGGGCTCATGGCCTCTGACTCCTCCTCCCCAAAACTCCCCCTCATAACACCAATCCCCAAACCTGCCCCCACCCATACCCCCCCATCACATCTCAAACAACTGAAAACCAATCTAAAACAATGTTAAGACAGAAATAAAACCCTCAACCCCTCTGCCCCCAAATGGCAAAAAAATGGCCGCCTTGGGCAGCCGCCACATTCAGTCGCCTAGAGGACAGGAGGCTTCTTTTATGGGAGATAGGGAGACATCAGCCCAGGCGCAACAGATGGTAACAGCACAGCAGGTTTTCAGCAAGCAGTCTCAGCCCCACACCAACCCCCCACTTCTGAACCAGGGGTAGGAGGCTTCTTTTAATATAGACCTTCCAATGAAAAATGCAAAGCTGGAGATGAAGTAGTTAAGATGATATTGGATGTCGAATCCATAATACCACCAGTGGTTTTCAAACTTGTTTGAACTGTTCCCTACGTCCACTTGTCTGTTGTAGTTCAGCACCCACACACACCCACCAACTATATTTCCCTATTTCCCCCTATATTTCACTATAAGAACATAAGAAGTGCCATACTGGGTCAGACCAATGGTCCATCTAGCCGAGCATCCTGTCTCCGACAGTGGCCAATCACAGTGGCTTGGGAGAAGCACCCAACAGGCCACAATGGGGGATACATTCCCTGTTGTTTCCCTGATCCCATCTGGCTAATAGCTGCTAATGGACCTATCTTCCAGAAACTTGTCCAAACCTCTTTTAAACTCAGCTATAGTACTGATCCTTACCACAGCCTCTGGCAGTAGATTACACAACCCAATTATATATCCTTGTTTATTCGTTCCACACCACTCATGATTTTGTAGATCTCTATCATAGCTCCTCTGTCGTCTCTTCTCCAAACTGAAGAGCCCCAACCTACCAAGCCTCTCCTCATATGGGAACCCTTCCATGCCCTTGATCATTTTTGTTGCCCTTCTCTGTACCTTTTCTAGTTCAGCTAAGTTTTTTTTGAGATGGGCGACCAGAACTGCGCACAATATTCGAGGTGCAGTCGCACCATTGATTTATAGAGGCATTATGACATCCTCAGTTTTATTCTCTCTCCCCTTCTGAATAATTCCTAACATTGTTTGCTTTTTTGACTGCTGCTGTGGATTTCATTGTATTGTCCACAACCACCCCCAGATCCTTTTCCTGAGTGGTAACTCCTATATTATTTCCCTATTGTTCTTTAACTCTCTGTTCCCTTTGCCATCCTATCATTTTGGAGGTTCCCTCTAGCTCATTAAGAGTGTAGAGCTAGGCATTTTGTCAACTGCTGTCAGGAGTATGGGCCGGAACAACCCAGGTTGTGAGTAGGTACTCACCAAGGCAGAGAATAAGTCTAAGCACATAGTCAGTTGTAAGCCTGTCAGTTTCCAAGGGGCAGTCGGAGGGAATAGGTATGGGAGTGGTAGTGGTAAACTTCATGGCTCAAGGTCTAGCAGGAAGACACCAGAAGCCAGTACGGCACCAAGAAGCCAGGACAGGATGCAAGGAGCTGAGGCTGAAGTGGGGAGCCAGGAGCTGGAGCAGAATGCGGAAGTAGAAGCCGGAGAAAGGAACCGGAATCTGAATGTGGAATAGAGGTCTAAGGAAGAACAATGGCGAGCCAGAGCAGGTGAACTCTGCAGTTGGCAAGCCAAAGATATGACTTTGTATCTAATATAGGTAATGAAGAAGTTCTAAGAGCTTCCTGCTCCTCCCCCTTTGATCCCAGGAAGGCTCCTTAATGGCTGAGACTGTAGCCCACAGCATGATGTTGGTGCTAAGTGTGGCCTCGTGGCATTCTGGCTGGTGGATGGTGCCTCTGCGTCTGGTGCTAACTGTGGAATGTCGCCATTTTGGCTGGTGGATGGCATCTCTGTCTTGTTGGTTGACAGCTGGGTCCTTCTCACACCTCCCAGGAACATCATCTGTGACCCCCAGGGCACCCGCTCCCCAGTTTTGAGAACTTGGTCTTAGACGGTACTGAACTAAAGGTTTCCTGTGCTCTTTTGAATATTATTCTTCATTAGCATTATCCTCTATGTGTGCTTTATTACGTGGATGCAGAAAACTAATGTAGACAGTAATATCATTACCATGTCATCTGTGCTCTGCAAATTCTGTACTAGTGTCCGCTGTTGTTCCTGTGGTGGTTCTGTAGAATATCTACAACTGAATTTATTTCTGCTTTGTGCTTAGATGTATTTCTGAAATATCTGAAAAACAATTAACAATGAGTGAATACCAGTAATGATTTTGAACATTCACCCGCATGCAACTAATCCTTTTTCAATCCAGGGTTTGAAACTGAGATTGTAGAAAACTAGTTATTGACTGAAGGGAAGAAATAGATAGATGCCCCTGTGACAAGAGTCACTGAAGCAACAATCTAGCAGTGAACAGTAAATGTGTGCAATTATCCGCCAAACAAGACATAGCTTCTCACTGTCTGTAAAAGTTTACAAAGGCTCTTAAACCATTTACAAGAATTGGCACTATGTTAGGGAGGAAGAGACGATGCTGAATTCTGTATTTGAAAAAAAATATTAGTTTTTAAAGAAGTGTTCTGGTATCTGTATTATTAATAATAATTAAAAAATGAAGTTCCAAAGCTACTGATATCTGTTTACAGTGACTATGAAAAGTTAGAAGTAACAAATGGAGATGCTAATTGGGGCAGTACAGGGTAGATTGAGAGCACGTAAGCCACAGGATACCATGAGTAAACATGGTGAAATATAAAAGGAGGGTTGAGAGCACATTTGAAAGACCACCAGGGAAGAATGAAAAAGACTGGCTGTGTGAAAGGATTAAGGGTCTGTGAGCTAAGGCACCAGGTCAGAAGCCTGCAAGGATGTGCGGGCTTGGCGGCCTCCTTACAGACTATGAGGGATCCTGGAATTGCAACTTCCCAGTGTTGTGACTGACCCAGGCAGCCAAGCCTGGTTTCAGCTCGGAAGAAGCAGCATTCTGGTATGGGAATTGACTTTTGGGGTTTGAATGAGTTTTAGACTAATGGAAAGGGATTGATTTCTCTCCTGTTTTGTCAATGCAGACCTTTGTGCAGAAGAATAAAGGCATCAGCAAGTGGGCATTTGTAACAGCAGCTTGAGTCTTCCAAGTCTTATTTATTATTATTATTATTATTAAAATGTACATGCTGCCCCCTCCTGCTACAAGCATCTCGGAGTAGCTAACAACATTTTAAAACACATAACTAAAATAAATTAAAACAACAGTCTTAGTGGGACTAGAAGGAAAATATTGCCATGTGGTATTTAGCAAGGAGGGGGAAATTGTATCACACCAATTATATTGTGTTTCTCTCTTGTTAGTGGCCACTTAATGGCAAAGGTGGATTTATAGTCCAGGCAAGTCACAGATTGTTGGTCTTCCATTTATACACTGGCATGATTTCGTAGTGCAGCACATACACACACTGGACCTAAATAAATACTACATGGCTGTTTAAATATGCTCACTTTTCAGGAAGTAAGCAGTTGACTAGACAAATAATATTTAGGATCTCATTAGGCATACTTATTCCCCAACTTCCTACTATTATTAAAAAAAAACCTTTTTGATTTACTCATTATTGGTCCAAGGACCATGATTTCCCATCTGGCTTCTCTGAAACAACCAAGAGAGCAATGGAAGGGGAAAAGAGACAGGCCCAACATGAAGAGTTGTGGTGGAATGGGAAATTTCTTTTTCTCTCTAGCCTTGATAAAGAGAACAGTTCAGCCCTTCGACATGGACTTCCATGCACTTGAGGCTGGATTAGAACCTCTCCTATATTTTCTAATAATCTAGAAGTTTCCAAGCTCTCTTTTGGGATTGAGAGTGGTTGCACCATCTGTAGACCAGGGCCATAATTACAACTGATATGAAATTGCATGTTGATGTTACTGTCTTCGGTCGGGGTTTATACTTAACTGCAGACAGTTTTGGGAGCCATTGTTTTGAAACTGCTTTTGTTGACTATGAATAGGAGCCCATGGAAAAATATTTGAAAAGAATATTCCTGCATTTTTAATGACTTGGCTTCCACTATGAAATGGTACTTGATGGGGATTGTTTGGGGCTTAAAGTCATTAATGACTAATTGGAGCATTTATTCTGATTTGGATCGTTTGCCAAATTGAATTTAACTTTGTAGGAAGGCCAATAGATGGCTGCACATTGTAGAGTGCTCTCATTAATTAAAGAAATCATGCAAATGTCTCTGCAGAGAATTATTAATGCCATGTAATCAGTTGGGGACGTTACCAGGTAATGGAGCAGATACCTATCGAATGTAGTATACCAATAGCAACTTTCTAAGGATTGGTTTGGATCACAGTTGCATTTGGTTCCATTTTTATTACAAACCTGGTGCAATGCATGTGTCAGAACCACAAATGAAAAGATTTTTTGTGCATTCCAGGTGGGAAAATAGAACGTGCTTTACTCTGGTAATATGAAAGGACAAGCTTTCAGCACAAACAGAAGATATTCGTTTCCTCCAAAGATATGGAGGACTTATTGCAGTGTAACCGATTTGAGTTCAGTTTCAATGCAATTGCCTCATTATAGTAACAATTCTTGAATGTTGTGACCAGGTTAGTCTAGTCAACATGGGTCAGTCCAGATGATGATTCAAGGAAAAAGCCAGTTTGCAAAATCTTTTTATGTTAAACATTAATTGGTCCAAATTTTCTTTCTGGGTCTTGGTTTTGTGTAAGTTTATTCCAACCAAATTTCTCTTTTATTAAATGACTCAGTTGCTTTACTTCCTTGAATAATATGTCCTTGACGAAGTAGACCAAAATTATGTGCTGTTTGTATAAAGATTTATAGACCAGTAAACATTCTGAAAGCTTAATGCATTAAGTGCATTAGTAACTAAGCAGGGCTTTAAAAGATCTTGGCTGCAATCCTAAATGCATTTGTGCTGGCAAAGCCCCATTTTAACCCACTGCTACTCTGATGTTGCAAGTGCATTTAGGATTAGTATTCAGCTTTCATCTGTAACCCTTGTTGTAGTAATGCTGGACCCATAGCACATCATTAACAGTCCTGGAACAGATTGGGACCATCAAAAGGTTTTATTGTTGTCCTAACTTGATTTTCAAAGAAAGGAGATTCCATGACCGCCATAGGCAGCCTATTCCATTACTCAACAGTTCATTAGTTGGGCAGTTTTTCCTAATATTTAACCAAAATCTACCTTGCAGAATTTAAGGCCACTTATTCAGCCTTCTGTGACCATAGAGACCAAATATTTGCCATCCTTTTTTGTGGCATCCTTTTAGATACTTGAAAATTGCTACCATATCCCCCCATTAGTCATCTTTTCTTTAGGCTAAATATACCCAATTTAGAATATACCAATTTCTTTCAGTCTTCCCTCATAATAGCTTTCCATTCTAGCTCCTTTGGCGGTTTTCAGACATGATGCTAACCCCAGTTTAACCACACTTGAACATTTCTTATGCATGTTGCAGGGCTGCATAGGGCACCAATACAGCCCTGCAACATGCATAAGAAACATTCACGTGTGGTTAAACTGGGGTTAGCGTAATGTCTGAAAACACTCGTTATCATCTTGGTTGCTCTCCTCTGAATTCCTCTCTAATGGCTTCTGTAGGAGGAGAGGATCAATAAGCTAGGNGGGGGGGGGGGGGGGGAGAGGAGAGATGATAGAAGTTTCCAAAATTATGAGTGATGTTAGGCAAGTAATTGTTGTTTATTCTTTCTCAAAATAGAACTAGGTGATACATGAAATAAATTAACTTAAATCCAAGGGAGTACTTTTTCTCTCAATGTACCAACCATCCAGGTGGAACCTGTGGAACTTGTCAAAAGATGTTGTGAAGGCCAATAACATAACTGGGTTTAGCCTGGATGTTGTCTGCCTTGATAGTAAGCTCTTTTAAGATTAGAACCATACCAACGGGTGTTGCTTTCTGCTATATAATATTGTAAGAAGAAAGATCTTGGGTTGGTAACAATTATATTATCAGGCAAAGTTCATGATCCTCCTTGAAACCTCACGGAACAGGAGATGATTTCATCAAAACTATTTATTTACATAGAATTATAGGGCTGGAACCATACCATAACCTCTCAGGGGTCAAACCTCCATGTAGAGGGTCTATTTGTTTCAGCTAATGGCTTGATTGTATAATGAGCATTTTGCAATCATTAGGTATTTGTTTTTTGCTATTTAAATCTGTTTGGAGAGTTGATCAAGACTTCTGATGGTAGTAATTTTCTTATGGCATAGATAAAATAATTATACACGTAATAGAGCTATATTTATTTGCTTATTCTTTTTATTCACAGTTGTGGCAACTTGTATCTCCCTACGTAGTTTGCTGAGGTTTTTTTTTAATTCTAAAGGTGGCAGGGTTTGCCTACCTGCGGTAAAAATCTTCAAAGCTAAAATTATAGCTCAAATCAAATATTGTATGGTGTGTCAATTTAGGGCATTGCCTACTTGGGAAAACTGGAGAGAGTACAGACCAGCTTTATGCGTGCAATTTTGGCTACCCCGAGGGGTACCCCAATGACTCTTATCAGAGCTGAGTTTGGCTTACCCTCTATTGATTCCTTGGTTAAAAGAGCGATAGATTATTATTGGCTGTCTGTTATGGTTTCTCCTCTTGATAGTAACCATCCAGGTTACTGGCTCTCTGGGTTTTCCACAGGAGTTTTGCAGGGGGCTTACCTAACAGGTAGCTAGGGCTTTGATTAAAAAGCGTGTTGAGGATCAGGAGCAGCAAAATTTATATTCTGCATTAGCTAGTCAGAAAATATCTCTATTTTCTAATTGGTTCTCATTGGATCATAATGGCGCACATTATTTGAATACTCTTAGAGTATATAAGTATAGGCAAGTTTACACACTGGCCCGATTCTGTCTGCTTCCCTCGGACGTTACCAAGGGGAGATATCAAAGTTTTCCATTTAAAGACAGAGTATGTCAATGTAACTGTTTCAGTGGAATCTACTGTTCATATTTTGTTTGATTGTAAATTGTATACCGCTCTCAGAGAAATTGTTTTGACACCTCTAATGCTCCTTATGTATTTCCGTTCACACCAGGGGGCCCTAATAGGCTTCTTGCAAGGTGAAGACCCAGATGTTACCTCTCAGGTTTCAACATTTTTGTTAGCAGCATTTAAAATTAGAATGGCATTGGTTAACAATTGATCATGTAATGATTGTGTTTGATATTTGTGTACTGTTTATATTCATGTTTATGCGATGGCCTGCGGCCAAGCTTAATAGAGCTACTACATTACATTCACAGTTGTGGTTTGCCCCAGCTAATTTTAGGAGAAAAGGGTCAGGTACTGAATAATGCAGTTGCCGCCAAATTTCACTAGCATTTTAAGTTGACAAACTTGCAGCTTGACTGGCTATCAACCATAGCTCAGTTTGAGGTCTTTCGGAGATAATACTCTTCTTACCAGTGGCTAGCTGGCTCAGTCACTTAAATGCAGTTACTTGGAGCAGATCAGTGCAGAGAGCTCCCTGCAGCCATTAAGCATGCAGGTGCTGAAGCACTGAGTTAAGCAGAGTGGGATAGGGTCAGGGTATCCATCCAGTACTCCTTGTTGCTCACAGCTTTAACTGTAGACAGATTTTTACCCCTTTTCCTGGATCCTTCAAGATATGGAACTGATGTCCCACGAATCTGTCTACAGTTGCGTTGGAATTGAAGACCTGCTGAGAAGCTCCTGAGTTAAGTTGCAGCAATTTTGTTGTCACATGACTACCCTTCATTTTCACCATGTGGCTGTCGGACACAGATAGTCCCTGAACAGTAAAAAGACTCTAGTAAAATAGAACTAAACGAACAGGGGAAACTAAGATGGCAAGGAATCTAAAATCCAGGTGGCTATATGCAGTCTTCGGATGTTTCTAAACTCTATGGACTGCTTCCAGTTCTACATTTTTATTCCCCAGATTATTACATGGGAATTGCTTTCAGATATTTATCCATGCTTCTCTGAGGATACCTTAGAGACGTATCTTAAGTCAGAGATGGCAATACTGTGCTGAATGACCAGTGTATTCTTTGTTCCTGCAGTGTTCATTTTATTGGTGTGAAGTTATTTTTTGTAGCAGTGCATAGAAATTGCCATTCCATGAGCACAAATATGAAATTTGTATTTGCTCTAAACTCCATGATATGAAGAATAGTGGGTGCTGGTACTATTTTTGAAATATGCCTTGGAGATCCAGACAATTTAATCATTAAAGCTGTTTTTATTTCTAGTGGAGTAAAAGAATAAATTGTCCTGCAAGTAATTGGTTCGCTCCCCTCGTTAACAGTAAAACTCACACCATTAAGTTTATGTACAACGTTCCACACAACAAGGAAGGAAAATATTTTCATTGATCATAGGCAAATTAATTCTCTCTTAACTTCAGGAGCTAGGAGTTCCTTTTACTAACTTCATCGGTGAGCAGGCTGCAACCCTTTTTATCAGTCAGACTTGGCCACCATCATCTCTACCTTTATAACTTTCAGGCTAGACTACTGCAATGTGTTCTATATGGAGCTGCCCTTGAAAGATGACCTTCTCCCCCCTGCCCCCTCCTATTTTTTTCTCTAAGGTGAGCTGAGAACAGCCTCCTGCTAATTCCATGGTGGTGCCAAGTGTGTACAGCCAAGGCCTCCAGTGAGACTTTCTCAGTGATTTTTGTACCCACACTGAGCCCTTGGGATATGGCAATCTAGCCTAGCCAATTTCAAATAAATTAGACACATCCATTTTCTGTCCATCATAGCAGTATCTGGACCCAAAAGCTGCAATGCACAAACAACTTACTCTGGAGTAGCCCCATCTCAAATGTAAATGGTTTCTGCCCCATGGTCACCATCTAATTTATACTATTTAGCTACATATGTGTAAAGTAAGAGCAGTCTTGCTTATGTATTATTGCAATGTATTCTTAATGAAATTAACAATAAAAATATGTAAAACACAGTTTGGGTGTAGTCAGGCACCACAGAAATCTTCAACAATGCCATTGGGGACTTGGGGGTTACCTCTGAACTGACCTACCAAGTGGAAATCCTGGGGCATTCCATAGTAGGAGCACTGGGATTCACCACTGATCATCCTGGCACGTCTTCACATATTGCTTCTGCCGTTGATCGTCTTGGGGTTATTGAATGTTAGATATGTTTGCTGCAGGGACCCAAAGGGTCATTCCATGACATCTTGTATGCACCATATTACGCGTCCTTAAATTGACTGCTATTCTAAATGTTGCCTATATGCCAGAATATCAAGCAAGCCAAAACAAAACAATAATACAAAAAGGTCATAAATAGACTAAATCCCATGACCTGAAGCATGTTGAATTTGAGCATGGGCAGACTGCCAAGGGGAATTATCAAGGGCAAAGATCTGTGGCTTGGAAAGCACTGTCACTGATTTTTAGAGCATTTATTCTCAGCCAAAAGAAAAGGGGAAGAAAAAAAAGGCTTCTCTATTTGCTTGACTGGTGCATAAGGCAAAAGTTAGCTGCTTGAATAACCAGATTCTTCACCATTTGGAATTTAATCCCCTTTCCAAAACCATATACTCCTTTAAATTTTACCTCATCCAAATAGGAAGCAAGGGTAGTGGTTTGAACACTGCGTGCTGTTCATTTTAGAGCACCCAACAGTTTGAACAAAAAGTTGGAATCTTCTTGCAACAGCCTGTCTCACCCAGGTTGTTGGTGAGTACATATTGTGCCAGCTGGCTTTCTGGTGGTTTTCAATTACAACCTCAGGCATGGTACATTACATTTTTTAAAATAGTATGGATAGTGGCGGTATGGAGTACACTTGCTAAGCCCAGGCTCGAGTCATAAAATGCAATACCAGTGCCAGGTAGGACTTCAAGGCAGCAAAATATCTAAAGGTTTCATTTTACCAAGCTACAGAACTTCTGCTTTATCAGTGTTGAATTGTAGCCAACTGGATGTACCCTGAGGAAACTGGTATAATTTAAAGCTTCTGGATTGAAAGCAAGGCCACTCCATCCATCCTCACAGTGATTTGTGACCTCATTATTAGCAGTATCAAAATGAAAAAAGAAAGAAGAAAAACAGTTTAGCATGTGTCATATTTAGCGCTATCTTATATAAATGCTTCTCGGGGGGGAAATCATTGTCCTGTTGTTGCTATCATTTACATTTCAGGTCCTCCTTGTGCTCTAAAATCAAAGTTGCAGCTAATGATCTGTAACAAAGTGCACAGGGTAGTTTTACTTTAACTGTGCTCATATAATGGTATAGTGGGTTGGAGGCAGAGAAGAGAAAGTATAGATGGCCAGGGGAATGACTAATACAAAAAAAATGGATATTGGTCAGCAATAAGATTTTGTAAGCTTGCTTATATCCAGGGACTCCATTGATTTATTTATTTTTGCTTATGTATATTGGAAGTAGGAGTGTAAGGTCCTATTATTTGTTTCATTCTGCCTGCTTGAGTTGCCTACCCAGCTTCTGCTGTGCAAGTGTATGTAATTAAATGGTTGTCATCCAGAGAAAAAAAACACAACTGTGCTGAACTGAAGAAAAGAGTATTTTAAACAAAGGGGAGTTTATTGCTATGTATGGGAAGGGAGAAAAATCATTTCCAAAGGTTTTGACTTTCATTTGTTTGACCCAATCTAGCTTTCATTGAAGTCGGTAGTAGTCATTTCACCAACTGTAGGAGACACATTATTATCAGATGAACACCAGTGTGGCAGGGAAGAATGCCTGCAATACCTCTGCCCCTTTAAGGGAGTAGTACTGACAGGGTGGAAGGGGCTACGTGAGGTCCAGGCACTGGAGAGAGTGTGGACCGTGCCTAAAGGCCTCACATCTAGGTTTGGGTGTGGCTAGTTTAGTCAAAGCCTAGAAAAACCTGAGTGGGGTGTGGTAACAGGGAGCCGGGGTGGGGAGTTGCTTGTGACCGGGAGACTGTGCGAGGAGCTGGACTGAGCACGGTCTCCAGACAGACCCTGGAGCTGGGAGGGGGTGCTCAAACCTGGGGAGTTTGGACTGAAACCAGGAAGGACTGGGGCCCCCAGTAGAGGTGGTAAGTAGCAGTGGAACACTGTGTATGTAGTTAAACAGAATGTTTAGACTCTAGGGAGGGTTCTACTGGAGCACAGCGGCAGCAGGACTGACCCACAGAACCCTGGAACCGTTGGGACATTGTACCTAAAGGAACACTTAAAGTTAATTCCCAGTGAGAGGCACTATGGGCCCTAACCCTGATAGGACTTGCATCTGGGGAGCTTGTCACTGCCACAACCAGCTTCTGTATGAAGTCCCTAACTTTAAATAATAATAATAATTTTAAAAATGAGGCACCCTGCTGTTAGCAAATGGATGCCCAGCAAAAACCTAGATGTCTGTCTTGAGTCCAAGAACCTTCTGAGAGTCAGCGTGATTTTATTCCAACTCAATGGAATGTTAAACATAAGCTTTCCAATTAGTTAAATGAGGTTTTAAGCTGTGATACTTAGCTTATGTTAGCTCTCATTCCTTGAATAATGCCAAGCCAATTTATTAATGAGAAATTAAATAATTGACCTCAGAATCCTGGCTGGCTGGAGAATAAGTTATAAAAGCACAAAATGCTACTTGTCTGTACATAACTGTATAGTAAGAATAGTATAGTTGATTTCCTTCATCTCTCCCCTCCCCCCCCCCCCCCCCCGTGAAATTCTTTTGGAAGGTGCTTTTAAATGCTCAAAGGTTAGCTATATGGACAATTGAAGGTCAAACCTGTTTGTGAAAATCTTTTTGAAATCCAGGGTTCCTATAGAATTCTCTCTGTCAGTCAGAGCAATAGACTCCCAACACTATGCATGATGAAGATCAATGCTACCACAGTTGGAGTTATGAAATACGGTATATGAATTTTGTGTCCTTTTCAGTATGGACAGAGAGAAGCATATACAGCTGCTGCAGCAAAAATAACTCTCTCCTGCAACTTGGAGATTTGTTAGAGTAAAGTATGCTGAGCTTTTAAGGGCAATAAGTAGTAAGAACTAGCAGAACTTTTGAGGAATAAAATGACACTACGTTAATCCTAGAAACATATAGTTAGCTGTCTGTGTGAAAATTCCAGTGTGCAAGATCAGCCTTTCAGACATCTGACAACAGATTGATGTACGGGACACCACTAGTGTGGGAAAGTTGAAACAGAAATTCATTTTAAAAAGTAATGTAACATATAACTTCATTTTGTTTCAGGATTTCCCATTACATTTGTCAGTAATAAACAATCAGCAATGGTTGTTGCACTGGGCAGAAGAGAGAACGTGGATCAGAAATGAGGAATGACACGTTACATAGTTAAGTTTGAAAAGCAAAAGATGAATGGGGAAAGAGTTAAAACAAAGGACCAAAGGCTCTAAAGGAGAGTATATTTTCCTATTTGGTGAATCTGAATGAGAGAGTGCTGAATAAATGATAGTTAAAGGTTTAGTGTTTGTCAAATGTCCTTCCTCTACATTTTGCTCTTTCAACCCCACCTTGAGTATCACGGGGAGCTCTTCAGTGTGTCTAAGGATAAACATCCAACATTTATGTCTTGGCCCATTGAACAAAATAAAATATTGACTTTCCCCTCTGTATAGAATAAATGTGAGACTTCTGAAATGAAAGGACAAGCCTCATATGAATAGAAAAGGGATGGAAAATACAAACTAATCATAACAAAATAATAAACCCCTGTGGCACCCCCTTGTCTAATACACAGGAAATGAGGCTACAGACACAAACCAAATAGAGTAAACTGGCCGCATCTCTTTATTAAAACTGTTCTTGCAGGATGAAAGCAGACATGACGCTAACCACCCTTTAACCACCCTTGGTGGTTATTTATGCTTGTTGCAGGGCTGTATTGGTGCCCTATGCAGCCCTGAAACATGCATAAATGGCCACCAAGGCTAGTTAGCGTCATGTCTGTTTTCACCCGCAGCCCGAGTCAAGAATTAAGGGAGAGGGATAAACCATAACCATAACTTTAACAGAACATAACTCTTCCCCCGAATATGTCCAGTTCATGGATTCTATACCATTCCATCCACCAGCTTCCAGGCTCCCCAAATGGGGATCATGAGGGGGAATAACAGATCCTGCACCAACTAGGGACAGCTCTGCATAGTAGTACAAAGCCTGCCACCCTCCAGAGTTGGGTTGAAGTTGTGGGTCACTTCTCCCCCGATTGGTTCGCCCTCACATTGTTGTGGTGCCTCAAACTTCCATAATTGGTCCCTTTCAGGGTTTGAATTAAATTGTTTGAGCTCTCTATTAATCTTTGACACTGGAGTATCACCCACTAATGTGAGTTGCAACGATATAATGAGCCACTCCAATTGAATGCCCCATATATTGCAAAATGTTGCATAACATAGGGGCAGGTACTACAAGGAAGGTGAAAAAACCTCCAGCCTTAGCTCGTCCAATCTGCCAGGTCAAAGGAAAAATTCCTTTCTGGCACCAATTAAGGCAGCCAGCATTGGCCTGCTGTACCAGTCAAAATGGGCATGTGGGTGGGCTTCACGTTTCTAATCAACAGTCCAGCTACTGAAATCCTCCAACTGGGTGAGTAATGCAGGGACCCTGGGCAAGCCCCGCCCATGCCTTTCCTTGCCCTAACACTGCAAAGCCCAGGTTGCTGTACAAATAATTTTTCCCCTCCTTTTGCAGCCTGCACACTTTTCCTGCCCACATTAACCAGACAACTGCCACCTCATTTTGCACTGGAAATGGAAAAGCTAAAGAGAAGGAAAAGCTAAAGCATCAGTTCATTCTGTGCTTTTGTCTTCCTGACACTGTCCCTACAAGTCTAGGCTACTTGTCTGTATACATCCTTTGTGACTTGTCCCATCTGCCATTCCTTTTTAATGCTCAGCTCATCAAAAAGCTCTTTGTGTAGCCACATTGGTTTCTTTAGATGTCTCCCATCTTTCTTTTTCATTGGAATTGTTTGTGATTGTGCCTTCAGTACCTCATTTTTCAGAAATGTCCGCCCATTTGGACTCCTTTTTCCTTTGGATTATCTAGACATGAGACCCTACCTAGCATTTCTCTGAGTTTATTAAAAATCAGTTTTCTTAAAGTCCAAGGTACACATTTGACTCTGCTCACCTTTACTTTTTCTTAAGAAAATGAATTCCAGTGTTTTATTATCACTTCCCCCCCAAAAAAAACCAATTGAACTGAGCAGTTAAAAAACTATCATAATATCCTTTAGGAGTAAGTTTGCTTTGATGTTTAAGTTCTGACCATTCATTAATCATGAGCATAAACTACATAAGCAACAAATAGCAACCCGTGGCAAATTTGTGAAAAAGAGATAGAAGTAGCTCTGGGTACCAAATAAGTCTTTTTCAATCTGCCAATTTTATTTGGGGAAGAGATGTCACAGTCACATTCTTCTCTTAAAGTATTTTTGCTCTCTTCTGCTGATTTGTGGAAAACCCTCACAGTCTCTTGATGAGCAGAGGGAATTATTGAAACTGCAAGAGTGGCAGTGAAATTGAAACTTGATGCAAAGTTTTGTTAATACATGAAATATATATATTGAAAAATATTTCTTTCTAATCTTTTCCAGTTATGATACTTGTAGCAGTAGTGGGTTAAAAATCCAACAGACACAGTTTGTAAAGTAGCATTTAGGAGCTTTAAACATTTTTTCTGGAGCACAAATGACTCTTTAAGACAACCCCTGTGTGGGCTGCAGTGATTATTTGATCTGATTTTCGTCTTATCACAATCTTTGTCATTCTACTTTTAATTTATAGTTCTACCTAAGATGCTGTTAGTTGCTACCGTGTTCCCTTGCTTTGACAAAGGTCCAGTGGCAAGATTCACTGCTTCCAACCAAGCTGGATCACAATTTTTTTGTGTAATGATGAGGGTAATATAAAAAAGCATGCTATAGCAGGAATGTATTTTTGTACGTATTTTCAACCATTTTGATAATTCATTTTTATAGCCTTCCCAATGCAGTGATTTGGGTTTATAGCCATTTGCAATGTAACATTTTATGATGGCTTGTATATTTTTTTTAACCACCTATAATATAAATAGAACTTTTTTTTTAATATACCTTTTGTCGCCCTCATTGGCCTTCGATCCAAAATTTCTGTAGTAGCTCTACTTTGCTTTATTTGCTCAGGATTTCAATCTTTCTAGGATTCTTGTTAGAGTTCCTCTTTGTTGCTTTGGAACTTGAGCTACCATTTGTGAGAAAAACATTGTTAGTTTTTAACTAACTGTCAAGTTGATAAGTAGCTTTAAATGTAGCTCATCAATTAAGTGTCTTGTGAGGTCTTAATAGAGATACCTACTACCTAAGGGAGAATAAACAGGAGGTTTTCATGATTTGATTGTATTTTATGCGTGTCATATATTAATAGGAATAAGTGTAAAAGAGCTTTTAAGAAGATGATCATTTTAAATTCATTCGATCACATAGTTGTCACCATACATGTGACCTCCCTATGCACCAGGATCCTGCTCCATCAGCATCACAGCCTGCCTTGAATACCTTTGGGCAGTGAGGGTATACCACTTAGAAAGCCACCCCCAAAACACATTGCAAATCTCATCCATTTCATCCTCTCTCACAACAACTTTGCATGCAAAAACATCTGTTCAAACCACAGGGACAGCCATGGTAGGAAAAAAAGGCCAACCTCCTTAAGAATATAAGTAGTGCCATACTGGGTAGATCCATGGTCCATTGAGCTCAGCATCTATTTCTGACATTGGTCAGCCACAGTAGCTCGAGAAAAGTCATGGAGGTGTGACCCATCTCCTGCTAATCACTTCCGATTACTGGTAGCCAGGGGTTTAAGCCTCAACTAGTAAGCATTTATGGCTCTATCCTTTAATTTATATTATTTCTGTTTACAGCTACTTATGGTGCTGGCTTTTACTGCCTCCTCTGGCAATGAGTTTCCAACTGTATTTAGGGTTGCCATATATGCACATTTAAGTTGCAGGGCCACATTGGCTCAATGTAGACCTGCAGCCTGTATTTCTCTAAGTGTTCTATAAAATCATATATGGCAACCCTAACTGTATTGTCTGCTGAGTGAAAAGGCACTTGGGCAAACTTCTATCATATCCCCCTTTATCACCTCTTCTCCAAACTTACAGCCCTAATCTTTTGAGCCTCTCCACATATGGAAGTTGATCCATTTGAGTTTTACTTTAGTTCCACTTGTTCCTTGGCCCCAAAACATGCTATACAGTTTTGTTGCAATGTAAAAAGCAGCTGCTGTAACCAGACAGAGACCCTTCATGCAAAGGTTGGCTCACTAATGGCTAATATGTGGCATAGTGGCCTCCTTGGAGCAGAAAAGCCTTGAAACTGGCAATGTAAAGGGGTCATTTTAAATGCAGTGAACATTCCAGCAAAGATTAGAAACTCTTCCATCCAAGCCCTCTGGTCCCTGCAGCAAAAAAACAGAAAGCAGACAATTTCGGTGGAAAACAGCAAAGGGATCATTTTAACCAAGAGTAGTCATGGCCAGTGAGGGCCTCCACAAAATGGCCACCACCTTTGCACATGCTTGGGGCTTGGGAGAAGAGGGGGAACCCCAGCAGTGCACATGCAGACACAGAGCAAGCAAAGCAAATAATCTCACACCAACAATATTATGTTAAGTCTTTTAGCACACCACAAAAGCAGTGTTCCACTTGTCCCCTGGCCCCCAAACATGCTATACAGTTCTGTTGCAATGTAAAAGGCTGCTGCTGCAATCAGACAGGGAACATTCATGCAAAGACTAGCCATTAGTGAACCAACATGTGGCATGGTGGCCTTCTTGCAGCAGAAAAGCCTTTAAACTGGCACAGCAAAAGCGTAATTTTAAATGCAGTTAACATTCCAACAAAGATTAGAAACCCTTCCATCCAAGCTCCCTCAAAAAAAAAAACAACCCCGCCCCAAAACAAAACAGACAGTTAGGGTGACACTGTCTCGCACAGGGTGAAAAGTGGCAAGGGCCAAGATAATATTTTAAGGAATAGATGGCGAAGCAGCACAGCCCTTCCAACTGGGCTCATAAAATTTGTAATTACCCCTGCCTGTAATGCATCCTAGGGGGGGAGGCGGGGAGAGAAGAGGACAAAGGAAAGCACAAGCACACAAACCATGTACAGGAGATCAGCGCAGGGGATTTGTTTTTTTCAGAACGTACCAGTTTCTGAAAGGATGTCCTGATCGCTCTAGTCTGACTCTGATAACCACCTTCTGTTGTTCATGCCTCCAAACAGTGAGGCCAGGGACTCCAAACAAGCCCCCTGCCCCTCCCCTGTTGTAAAAAAGGGAGGGGGCTGTCTCTCTCTTCCCCATCCCCGCCAGTGAATTTATGGAGGAAGGAGCAAGGGGGAGTGAACTCTTTCCCTCCACCCTACCACTCTGGTAGGGGAGGGGCTGGGGGAGAAAAAGGAGCTATGGGGTGGCCACAGCATTTAGAAAAGGCACCCTGACATGCTCCCTAGGCCTTGCTGATTTCTGGGTTTCTCCATAGGAACTAAGTTAAGGAGCATCTAACACCTCCACCACTCCTTCCACAATCCCCCAGAAAGCACTGCTTTTCTGGGCCGGCGCCCAGCGCCCACTCCTTGGGACTTGGGGAGGTCCTCTTAAGTCCCTCCCTCCCTCTAGCTCTCTGGCCAGTGAGTGGAAAGCTAGAGGGAGGGAGGAGCAGCTGGAGGAAGATATTTGTCCCCTCCTCCTCCCCTTGCAGAGTGGCTCTCCAGCACAGGCAGTTCTTTCCCTGCAGACTTTATTTACATATCAGCTGTTAGCTTCTGGCTGCCTGCCAAAGCTATGAATCATCAGCTCTGCAGGCAGCCAGGAGCGGAGAGTTAAAATGTAAGCAAAGCCTTCAGACAAGTGTGGAAACTCAACGCTGCCATTGGATCAGCTGAGTAGCAGCCCGCGGCTCCCCAGCAAGTATGGGGGGGACCCCTGAGGGGCTTGGGCATCTGCCCCAATGCCCTGGGGGAGGGGCCGCCACTGGGTTGGTTTCGGCAAGGACTAGAGGGGCCTTCGGGTAAGGGTCCTCAACTCCAACCCCCACCAAGGTTTTGCAATGGTTTGCTCAGGAACTGGTCTTCAGAGGGCCTCGGGCTTGTTCACCTCAGGGGCTTGTTCACTTGTTCACCATGCAGAGATTAGTCCTGCACCCGCTTTAAGGAACCACAGTGAGTAGAGGTCCAGAGCTCCCTCCCCCTGGTTCACAGGCCTACTCTCCCAGTCACCAGGGAAAGCACCTGTGACAGAGAGGTGCCTCTCAGAGAGCAATCTCAAGTCGACAGAGTCAATTGCTGATGAGGAGCAGGAGGGAGAATTGCCAGATAACGATACATGGGACCCTGTCTCTAGAGCAGGGGCAAGAATTTTTCAGTCAGACTTTTGTTAGTCTACTGTAGCCAGAGTGGCAGCCAGAATAGAACTCTCTCTGCCCCTGCCTCCTCCCCTGCCTTAGGTGGAGGAACACCTGGCAGAGGGTGCTGGCCTGGTGTTGCCCAGAGATGTGGCAGATGCCTCCCTTCTTCCCTTGTCTTCTTTGTATTTAAAGCTTCTAAACTCAGAGTGGCAGCAGCCTGCAAAGACATGGGGCATTCACTCTTTAGCTAAAAAGTTCTACTCTCTTCTGGAATTCCAGTGAGGCAGCTTTGTCCTTCCTCAGGTAAGATGTTGGGGCTTCCAACTTGGTAAAGGCCTCTGTGCTTCCAGTGGACGGAGAGGGATCTCCCAGAGACCTGCTAGACTGTAAGGTAGAGACATTTTTACGCCGTGACTTTGAGGCTGCATTCATGGGGTGCAGAGCTGCTGCTTATAGCCTTGACCTTCACTCAAGCCATCGTGCTATGGGCAAAAGATTTATCGGCCATTACTGAATCAAAAGAGTTAAAGGATGGCCTAAAACAGATTTCATCAGTGACCTCTTTTACGGCAGATGCAGCTTTAGATTCTGCACAGCTGGAAGCAAGAGTGTGGCTGCCCACAGGGTGATTTGGCTTTGACCTTGGAAAGCTTATTTACATGACAAGATGGTCCTCACATCAGCCCTCTTTACAGGTGGTAAACTGCCCGCCGAGCCTATGCCTAACACCATGAAAGATGAGCTGGAGGGGAAAAAAAGGACTTCCGATCAACCCATCAAAGAAGGACGTGAGACGAAGATCCCAGCCCAGGCAAAATTTTTATTTTCGCCAGTTCTATCCAAGAGGGGGATACTAGTCTCACAGATCATGTGGGCATAGATATGGCCGAGCAACTGGATCCTTCACTAGATGTCCAGCCAAAGATGACAGATCCGCCCCAACCATAGCACGGCTCTCAGTGCACGAGTGTCTCACCCAGTGCCACAGTTCGGATAGGGGCAAGACTCCAAAACTTATATGATCAGTGGCAACCATTCAATGCCATTACTCTATCGAGTTTGAGACCTGGACCAAAGGATCTTTTTTATCAAGCTTTCATGATCCAGGGACAAGCAAAAGCACCAGCGATTGCTGCAAGCCATTGATCATCTTCTCAATATAGGAGCTATAGAACCTGTTCAATCAGCGCAAAGGCGTTTTGATCATGCCATTTTCTTCACAATTCCCAAGAAAAATGGAGACTCCAGGGTGATTCTGGATCTCAAATGGCTGAAAAAGCACCTCAAAATCAGACGACTGAAGATGTTGACACTGAGATCCATTCTCCAAGCACTCAGCCGAATGATTTCCTGGCATCTATCGATTATTATTATTATTATTATTATTATTATTATTATTAACAAACATTTATATAGCGCCAGCAGTGTACATGGCACTTTACAAAGTAATAAAATAGACACGGTCCCTGCCCCTAGGGCTTACAATCTGAGAGACAGGAGCTGGGGGAGAGACTTAGGAAGGGGAACAGAGGGAGAGACAAGGGGTCTAACATTCATGAAGATGCGAGGTCTCAAGTGCACGTACTTGGCTTGGTTACGATGAGAATGACAGCAGGCAGGTCCATGTTGCAAGGATAAGGGTAAACCGATCGTAGGTATAGGAATAGTGGCTCAGCAGGATAAAGAGTCAGACAGAGCAGAGCGAAAGAGGTGAGTTTTAAGGAGAGATTTGAAGGTATGAAGGGAGGGGGCAAGGCGGATGTGGACAGGGAGGGAGTTCCAGGCATGGGGGGCAGCAAGTGAGAAGGGACGAAGGCGCTTAGGGGAGCAGGGAAGGCGTGGAAGGGTGAGAGAAGGGACAGAGGAGGAGCGAAGTGCACGGGCTGGAGTATGGAGGGCGATAAGTGCAGAGAGGTAGGGGGGAGCAAGGTTGTGAAGAGCTTTATAGGTGAAGACTAGGAGCTTGTGCAGGATTCGTTCAGGAAGGGGAAGCCAGTGAAGCGAAGAGAGGAGGGGCTGCACATGGTCGAAGCGACTGGCGAGGTAGATGACCCTGGCAGCAGAGTTTTGGACAGAGATGAGGGGAGAAAGGTGAGACCGGGGAAGGCCAGTGAGAAGGAGGTTACAGTAATCGAGGCGAGAGATGACCAGAGCATGAACAAGAGTTTTGGCAGACGAGACAGAGAGAAAAGGGCGAATCTTAGCAATGTTATGGAGGGAGAAGCGACAGGATTTAGCAACAGAGTCAATGTAGGGTTTAAAAGAAAGGGGTGAGTCAAAGATGAAGCCTAGGCTACGGGCTTGGGGGACAGGCAGGATGGTGACTCCATCAATAGTTATTGACAGTGAGGAAGGAGAGGAAGGATGAGGGGGGAAGATAAGGAGTTCAGTTTTAGCCATGTTGAGTTTGAGTTGACGTTGAGACATCCAGGTAGAGATGTCAGAGAGACAGTTGATGAGACGAGCTTGAACAGAGGGAGAGAGAGAGGGAGTAGAGAGATAGAGTTGAGTGTCATCAGCATAGAGGTGGTATTGGAAGCCATGGGAGGCAATGAGTTTGCCTAAGGATGAGGTATAGATCGAGAAGAGGAGAGGGCCAAGAACAGAGCCTTGAGGAACACCAACTGAGAGGGGGAAGGAGGAGGAGGCGGAGTTGGAGAGAGACACATTAAAGGAGCGGTCAGAGAGGTAGGAGGAGAACCAGTTATGGACAGAGCCACAAAAGCCAAGGGAGTGAAGGGAATCCAGCAAGAGTGAGTGGTCAACAGTATCGAAGGCAGCAGAGAGATCAAGGAGGACAAGAATGGAATAGAGACGTTTAGATTTAGCCACCAGAAGATCGTTGGTGATCTTAGCGAGAGCAGTTTCAGTAGAATGAAGGGGGCGGAAGCCAGATTGGAGGGGGTCAAGGGAGGAGTTGGAGGATAGGAAGTCAAGGCAGCGGGAGTAGACAACACGTTCAAGCAGCTTGGAAGCAAAAGGAAGGAGTGAGACAGGACGATAGCTAGAAGGGTCAGAGGGGTCAAGAGTGGACTTTTTGAGAATAGGAGAGACTGTGGCATGTTTGAAGGCAGAAGGGAAAGAGCCAGTAGAGAGGGAGAGGTTGATGATGTGCAGGAAGGAAGGGGCGACAGTGGGAGTAATGGAGGTGAGGAGGCGGGAAGGAATGGGATCAAGGGGGCAAGTGGAAGGGTTGGAGGAGGAGAGCAGAGAGGAGATTTCCTTAAGGGAGGCAGGGGAGAAGGAGGACATGAGAGAAGGAGGGGGAGGAGGGAGAGGGGTGGGAGTGGGAAGAGAGGAGTGGGAAGCGATGTCGAGGCGGATCTTGTCTATCTTGGAGGTGAAGAAGGAGGCAAGATCCTGAGCAGAAAGGGAAGAAGGAGGGGGAGGACAGGGAGGCTTGAGGAGGGAGTCAAAGGTAGAGAACCTATCTGCAGGAGGTGTACCTCCACATGCCAATTAGGTTGTCTCACAGGTGCTTTCTAAGATTTGTGTACCACAGGAAGCACTGCCAATACTGAGCACTTTCTTTTGGGCTTGCAGCAGCTCCCGGGATATTTAGCAAGATCCTCGTAGCCCTGGTAGCTTTCTTTCATCTGGAAGTGATCTCTGTGTTTCCTTACCTGGACGACCTGCTGGTGAAAGCAGACTCCATGACTGTGATCAGCAAGGCAGTAGATTGTACCATTAGCTGTCTTCAGACCCATGGCTTCATAGCTAACTGGGAGAAGAGTTCCCTACTACCAGCTTAATGACTGCTCCACCTGGGCATGATTCTGAATACCAGGGTGAACAAGGTGTTCCTCTCCATGGAGAAAGAATTGACTAATTGGAGCCTATTTTCTAGTCTCAGAAGGCTGGGGAGTTCAGACCTCCTCACATGGGCTTGCTGTGTAGGTTTCATGGTATTGTGTATAGATTCCATTTCAGGCCACTTCAGGACTTCCTCCTTCCCTGGCAATCTCAGCAGGCCATGTGACAGAAAACTGTCTTGGTCCCCCTGCAGTCGACCCTTTTGTTACTGGACTGTGGCTGCAGGAGGGTCAGTTTTTATTTTTTATTGAATAATTTTGATAGCATATTGCCAACACACAATCATACAAAAATTAAAAATTAAAATGACTACCCAAAACAAAATGATTCATTAACACAGTTCAGTAAAACATAAAACAAATTAATATCAAAGCAGACCCAGCTGCTATTTTCCTTAAATTAAGCGCAACTGAACAGAATTTTGCAACATTCAACGTTAGAGGTATCCAAATCAGATAAAAGGATCACCAACACCTCCTGTTGGCTTACACGCCTTAGATTGTTAATAATTGGTTCCAAGAACATTACACAGGGTCTAATATACAATTGACAATCAAATATAATATGAAATAAAGATTCAACCACATTGGAGTGATCATAGCAGCAAAGTTTCAAGTCCCTGCATATCTGCCTTCTAAAACTGCAGAAGGTAATAAATTAAATTTGGCCAAAGTGAATGCAGATCTAAATGCTGAGTGCAGATAGGCAGGAGGACCCTCTAGATGGCACAGGGAAGGAACTATATATCACTGCAACCTTTTGCATACTTAATACTTCCCTAAGCATCTGTTGTTCCTGGTTCCATACCCTACATTTAACTAAACTCTGTGCCTTAGAATAAGTCATGGTAAGAAAGTAATTCTTAGAAAAAACAAGTGATGATAAAAGATGGTTAATATTTTTCTCTCATGGGCTCAATACTGGTGGGAGGAGTGCAGCCTGTGAGAGAGTCCCTAGTTCATAAAAATTAAGCTGCAGCCAAAATTTCAGGATAGCACATTTAGCAAGAGAGGCTATTGGGTGAGGATCCGTTTTGGCCCTTAATAAAGCAGAGAGGGTGCTCTTAGGAGCATCTAAAATAGCTGTAAGGAACCCATTCTGGAGGGGCTCTAACTCATCTCAGTTGAGGGCCACAAACTGGGATTCTGTATAAAAATTGAGGGGGAACTTGAGCTTTAAAAATGGTAAGTGCCGGTACCACCAATTTACCCCCTCTTGAATGGAAAAGACTTATTCCTTTATCAGTAATTTTGACTTGGACAAGTATGGTCTTGTAGCGTAAACATCACGAGATTAATTGGGAGAAAATTACCCCAAGGTATTTGTAACATTTCACGTGTTCAGTTGGACATGAACTTGTATACTATTGATGCTGTAAACAAGAATTTCCCTATACCAGGACTTTAGTTTTTGAAAGGTTAACTTCCAGAGCTTCCTCACTGCAATATATACAAACGTTTCTCATCAAGCGTCTTAAACCAATCTGAGTTTGCAAAATTAATATTGTGTCATCCTCGTAGAATAAAATGGATACAGGAGTTATGTGCACAGAATGAAAGGAAAAGTCCCTCAGGGCCTCGACAGCTCAGTTTATATAAAGGTTAAAAAGAAGAGGGGCTAACATACAGCCCTGACAGACTTTCCTTTGTTGTTGGCACTGATAATGAAAACTGACCCTGATCAACCGCCCGGACCTGACGGGAAGTTCCTTGATGTAGAGCTGCTATCAAAAAGATCTACGGTCTATGTTTGTTTGAGCTAGATTATACCAGAGACGCTCCCTATGAATAGAATCAAAGGCTGTCTTTAAATCTACGAAACAAAGAGTGATGACATAGGTCTCAGGCGGACATAGTTAGTTATCATATGGTTTAAAACAAAAATATGGTCCAAAGTAGATATCCCTTTACAGAAACCAGCCTGCTTTCGCCCTAAAATACCTTCTGACTCCACCCATGACTGTAATCTCCGTCCCAGTCCTGAAAGGCAGCCTTCAGAACACCTTCAAAAGGCATGCCTGGGAACAAAAATTGATCAGGTTGCTGGATACAAGAAACAATGGACTCAACCAAGACATGGGTTTCACAAGCCACTACAGAAATTTGCAAACCTAAACTAATCACAGTCACAGGAATCTTCCAGGAGACTACTGATTGGCAATTCCCTCCACCCTCTCAAATGTAATTACCCCACCCCTACTCTGTCCTTTCCTTCCCATGATGTATTGTTCCCCAGTCTCTTTATATACCTAAGTGCTTTGATCCGTCTGTAGTTCTTACTCCTGACCTGCCTGACAAAGGTCTCTGCTACCTGTAATCTTTGTAGGAGATATTTTGCATAAAGCTTTCCAATTACACATAGAAGACTAATAGGGCAGTAATTTGCTGGAACATTGGGATTACCTTTTTTGTAAATGGTTACGACTATACTTTTGAACGAGCAGGGAATGGGGAGTGCTGTGCTGCAACATTGTGTCTTTGCTACCTACCTGGTATTGCCATCAACTGTTGAGCCTGGGGGGAGGCGGAGCTTGCATCCCTGAAAGGAAGAAAAGCCCCTGTCAGCCTAAGTGGAGCAGGGAACAGGGAATGCTGTGCTGCAACATTGTGTCTTTGCTACCTACCTGGTATTGCCATCAGCTGTTGAGCCTGAGGGGAGGTGGAACTTGCATCCCTGAAAGAAAGAAAAGTCCCTGTCAGCCTATGGTCACGCCTAGGCCGCACGCCAAAGGGCTGCGCGCACAAGGGCGCACCCTTTTGCGCTCCCTTCGGCGGGACCCGGCCCCGGCCTGGGGCTCTGCCTTTTGCCGAAAATGCCTAACCCTAAGCGAGGGAGAGAAGAGGCTTCTTGCGGCGGCCCCACCGTGGCTAGCCGCCCGAAGGTGAGGAAGATCGAGGAGCTATTTGGAGCTTTGGGAGAGGCGCTCAGAGGAACTTTACCCCCCCGGGGGAGGAGGTCAACAGGCCCCTGGCCTTACTGAACCCCCAATGTCTCGATAGGTCTAATTGGGAGATTACGAACATTGAGTTGGATCAAGGGGAGGGAGAAGCTATGAATGCTTCAGTGATAGTCCTGCATAAAGACTTGAAAGATACCACGCAATTGGATATATTGGCGGATCTCGCTTTGACAACTGCCCACACGTTAAAACATATGTTTGCCCAGATTAAAGACCTAAACAGGAAATGGGAGGCCGGGTTGGTGACAGGGACTGGGGTGACCCTTTTGGTGGGTGGATTGGGGGAGCTTCCTTTGGGCCGGGGTGCCCATGTGAATCCAACGCACCCTGTGGGTCCACCTATTTATAAGAGTTGTTTGACCTCTGAAGCAGCTCCTAATTGGTTGGGTTCCCAAATATGCCACCTACAAGACAAACGGCTCAATATGGTTTACTTATCAAATAGTTTGATTTTTGCCACCTTGCCCCTGACTTCTGTTTTTTTACCATTCTGGAACACCCCATACGATGTGGCCGAACATCTGAGGGTGATCTTGAGGTCGCCCGACCCCATTACTAGCAAAGATGATATAACGTTAGACCATATCCATAATATAAGGAAACGCTGGTTAATTAAAGTTACGTTTAGTTCCATGAATTTGGTTTCACAAATTTTGGAGAAGGAAAATGTACTTAAAGGGAATAATATCTTTGTATCCAGAGTTAAGGGTGGTTGAGGATGGATTTTCACACGAGCAAGGGGAACCTGTGGTTCCGATTCCTGGCCAGTCCAAACAGGAGGTGGCTGTTAGCTCAATGTTGAGCCTCCCACTGACTGTGAGGGGCAATGGGGGTGGGCATACACGGGAGGGCCCGGTATTCAAAGTAAAATCTACTCCTGAGAAGGTTAGCCGGGTTGAGGAAGTTGGCAATCTACAGCTGGCCAACAGTAAAAAACAGGAACCTCGGAAATCAGGCAGAGAGATTTTGGATCAGCAGGATTCCTTTGTGAAATCCGACCTGCTTATTAGTAGATTGGACTTCCTAAGTGAGAAGCTGAAGAAATCTAAGAAGGGGGCCAGATCCCAGATTGAAAGAATGCCCTCCCTCCAGAAAGGTACGAGGGCCAGTGCTACTAACTTCGATTGCCCGCCTCTGCCATGGGCAAGCAGACCTTCAGCAGCCTCCACCCCACTGGGGGAAGAAAAGGGTAGATCTAGGAATTATAACTCCCCGGGGTCTGCTAAAGAGGCTAGGAAGGCTAAGCCCTCGGCCCCTCAGAACGTTTATTCAGTTAATCTGGAGAGATCAAAATCCAGCTCATCCTTCTTAGGAGGGGGCCAGGAGGTACAGAGTTCCTCTCCACCTGGTGTAGAGATGGGTGCTGCTGGGGAGGCCGAGCTTGAAACCTGCCTGCGTGGGCGTGGAGTTACTTCCCAGGCCGACGGGGGCCGAATTCTACCAGGGGTCTTTTCATTTAAAGATCAAAGGAAAGCAAAAGAACAAAGGAAGTTGTCCTAACGATGGGGGTGGAGCTGAGGTTATGCAAAGGGAGGAGTTTATGGGGGATTCTTCCAGGAGCAGAGATGGCGCTTGGGATAGGAGGACAGTGTTGTCGTGGAATCTTGCAGGCTGGCTATCGAGATGCCTGGAGGAGGATTTTTTTACCTTTTCTAAAGAGTTTTGATATTCTCCTATTCCAGGAGACGTGGGTATTAAGGGCTTCTGAGGTGATATCTTTGCCGGGCTTTGATAGTTTTTGCGGGCCGGCCATGCGATCTACCAAGGGGGGAAGGCCTAGTGGAGGCCTGGCCGTGCTGGTAATGCAGGGTAGGGGGATTAAAGTAAAGGTCCTGGCAAGATATAAATCCAACTTCTTATTGCTCCATATTCTGTTCACTAGCGGGTTAGAGCTGCTCTTGGGGAATGTTTATGTCCCCCCAGTGAGCTCCTCTTACTTCCCCAAAGAGATCTGGACAAGAATGCATGAGCTCCTTAATAGGGCACTGAGTAATCACCCGGAGGCACTATTATTAATCATGGGTGACTTTAATACTAAGCTGGAGAACCCCGCTGGGAGATCTGCAGGGCCCCCATTGGAGGAATCCTCTTCTTCCTCCCTCCGCAGAGTTCATTGGATTTAGTAGTGGGGGTAGGAAGTGAGGCTATGGAGAACTTCATTCAGAGGCTGGACTTAGTTATTGTTAATGGAAGAGTGAGAGGTGACTGGCAGGGTAATTACACCTTCCACTCACATAAGGGGTCTAGCCTAATTGATTATTTTTTGGTGGCTCGTGCAGGCTTTGGTTGTATTTTGGGGCTTAAGGTCCTGCTTAGACCGGATACTTACCATCTCCCGGTCCTGTTTGGAACTTGGCCTGCCGGTGGGTAGGCCTGGGAAGCCTCCTGGCCAAGCCCAGCGTATGTTCCAGGGCCAGCCGGGGCTATGTTCAACTAGACTAAAGGGCCCTGAACTCCTTTTGGAGGCTTTTGCGGGATTTTGTGGCCAATCAGAAGTAACCCTTTTGTATGAGACCCAGGGTGGCCAGGTCTTAGAGGTCATGGGGAGGAACAATGCTCTGGTTAGTTTGCTTGTGCCGCTCTTGACAGTGAGAGTTAGTATCAGTGGGAGAGGGGAAAGGCAGGTACCAATGAAATCTTGGTATGACTCAGAATGCAGGATGGCCAGGGCTGTCCTCTGGCAGCTAATGAAAAGGTTGAGAGCCTCAGCCTCACTGGAGATCAGGACTCAATTGCAGGCCCAGCGTACACATTATAGATCATTATTAAAAGAAAAAAACCTGATATTCCAGAAGTCACTATGGATAGAACTGCAAGTGGCCTCGGGCAAAAAGGATAGTGCCTCATTCTGGAGATTGATCCGAGCATTTCATTGGAAAGGTGCCTCGGCAAAGTTACATGACATTCAACTTGAGGAATGGGAGGCCTTTTACTCTCGCCTATTCTCTGGGGATCCCTCGTTCCCGCCATCTATTTAAATAAATATAAGCATGAGGTATGAAAGGTGGCCCCCAGTCTTAGAGGAGGAAGTTCTGGCTCTTATTGCCTCCCTTAAAACGGGCAAAGCCCTGGGCCCGGATTATATCTCGGCTGACCTGATTAACGCTCATCCAGAGTGGTGGGCCAAGCTCTTGGCCCCGTTGTTCACTGCCATAAATGACTCGGGAAACATATCGTCCTCCTGGTTCAGAAGCATCTTGGTCCCCGTATTCAAAAAGGGGGACCCCTTAATGGTGAGCAATTACCACCCAATTAGCCTTTTGAGCGTCGTTGGAAAGATCTACTCCAAATACCTGCTGAATAGGCTGAAAGTCTGGATGGCTGAGGAGGGAGCGATTGAACCCGAGCAAATAGGCTTTTGCGAGGGTAGGACTACTGCTGATCATATTCTCCTGCTGTCCGCTTTGGTCAAGAGGCAGGTGAGATGAAAAGGAAGATTATATCTATGTTTTGTGGATCTTGAGAAGGCCTTTGACTCAGTGAACAGAGATCGTCTCTGGGCTGGGTTGAGGGCCTCCTCAATTGATCCTAGGTTTCTGTTCCTAATGATCAAAATGCATACGGGGAATACCATGCAGGTGAGGGTTGGGACTCAGCGAGTCCTCTCTAGGACGATTCAGGTGGAGCGTGGGGTTCAGCAAGGTTGCATTTTAGCCGGCCCTGTTCAATCTATTTTTGAATGGGGTAGTCCCTTATATGAAAGAGGTGGTCGCCCATGCTCCTCTTGTGGGGCAGAGGCGGTTACCAGTGTTACTTTATGCCGATGACACTGTCCTGTTATCCCAAACAAGGGTTGGGCTTAGGAGATTGCTCCAACGGTTTGGGGAGTTTTGTCAGTCAGAAGCACTTAGGATTAATTGTGACAAAACTAAGGTCTTAGTTGCAGGGGCAAGGAAAGGAAGGATAGTACATGCTTGGGGAAGGTTATAGAGAAAGTCTATTCTTTTAGGTAGTTGGGGGTCCTCTTTTCTTCATCGTCTTCTTGGCTTGCCCAGGTGAACTCGGTGAAAGCACAGGCAAAAAAAGCGACTGCGGCAATTGTGAAATTTTTGGCCAAGGTGGTAAACTACCAGAACTGGCACTAAAGTTATTCAAGGCCAAGGTTATCTCCCAAGCCTTATATGCCGCTCCTGTTTGGGCCGTGGAGTGTTGGGAGAAACTTGAAAGCATCCAGAATGTTTTTTTGACAGCAATATTGGGCCTGCTGGGGGGGATCCCGCCAGGTGCTATTACGAGCCAAAGCGGGGGTCCTGCCAATGCGCTCATTGATATTAAAGCTCGTGGTAAGCTATTGGGCCAAATTGTTAACGATGACCGACAATGAGAAATCTTTGTTGGGCATGGCAAGGACAGTCGGTCTCTTGGACCCTTGGTTAGCTGTGGTCGAACTGGAAGTACTTAAACTAGGATTTTCCCGGGTGATTTTAGCCATGGTAGGCCGGGCAAGGTTCAAGAAGCTGGTCCAGGAAAGGATACGGGACCAAGCTTGTCAAACTGAAGATGTGCTATTAGAAACGCAGAGGGTTGTTCCAGACTATATTCCCTCTAAGCCAGGGCTGCAGGGGCCCGGGTATCTATTTGTCTGGACGGATGCCGCCAGGCGGGTGGCTTTCACCAAGCTCCGGTGTAATTCCTTCCCTTCTTCCTTCCTGGACGGATGATACAAGGGGATCCCAAGGGGATTGAGATTTTGCAAGTATTGCGAGGGAGGGATCCCAGATTCGGTGGCCCATATCTTGTTGGAATGCCCATTTTTTGAAGGGTTAAGGGCCAGATACCTGGGGGACCTTGGGCCCGGGACCGATAGTATGCTATTGGAAAAGTTATTATGCCCTCGTGATTCAGCCTTAACACGACAAGTGGCTGAATTTGCCAGGAGGGTGATGTTTTTGAACCAGAAGTATTGTGATGGTGTGGAGCAGGGTGTGGGTAATGGATTCCAGGATAACGAAGGATCAAATGCACAAGAGGGCTCAAGCCAGGTACAGTGCCAGCCGGCGGTGAGGCATTGATGGCCACTCAAGTGGGGGCTTTTTCTGTAGCCTGCTGGGAGCTTGGCCCTGGTACATTTTGGGTATGGGCTAGGCCTGGTATGACCATTGGTACGTTTCCTCTTTTCTTTTAACGTTTTTATGTATTGGATAATATGGGGTGTCTGATGAATATGGTATGTTTGATGAGAAATCATGCCCTGGTATATCTGGGCATTGTTTTGAGTTTTGTTTATGGTCATTTTTTGTAGTCTGTATTAACTTTGGGAGCCTAACGGCAGTTGTTCTTATGTTGTTCAATTTTCTTTTGGCAATGACCTTGGTCAAGCCAACAAAAAAATAATAATAAAAAAAATATATATACTTTTGAACCTGTTTTGAGGAATATTTCCACTTTCATTAATAGATGTCTTCATAGCTTTCAGACAGTGGGCAGAGGTAAAAAGGTTTGTTTGGCAATCATTGCTAGATGGCTAACGGGTTGCATCTCCTTAGCATAAAAGTCTAAAGGGCTTCAGGTTCCTCAAGGCATTACCGCTCGTTCTTTGTGTAGTGCTTCCACCAACGCAGCCCTTCTCCAAGGGACCTCGTTGGAGGAAATATGTAAGGTGGCATGCTGGTCTTCATTACATACCTTTACCCGCTACTACAGCCTACATACTTGGGCCTCCACCAGAGCAGCTTTTGGCAGCAGGGTACTGAAAGGAATCCTTCCTTAATTTGCTCTTCACCGAGTTTCACTGGGGCATGCTTTGGATCTTCACTTATCCCACCTGGTTGGGAGAAGGAATTACTACTTGGGTATTTCTGAGCTAAGGAGCGCCTGCTTCCCCTGGTGAGAGAGGAAAAATTGGGTCACTTACCTCTGTGAATTTTTTTCTTTTTGGTCCAACCTGCCCAAGTGAAAATTTTGTTTTTTCAGTGACTTATTTTCTTTTTGCTTTTTGCAGTTGCTTCCTGGCCCTGTAGGTTACTCTCTTTTGTTTCAGTTAAGTAGCGGGTGCATGGATGGTCTCTTGTGGGAGGGGAAAATTTTGTCTCAGGATTCCTCCCTTTGTCTTTTCCGCTGTTTTGTCTTTCTTCCTCCGCCTGGTGCTTAACAGACAAATTGTTTAACAGATTTCTATGTTTCTTCATTAAAAGTATAAAAGTTAGCTGTTAAACAGTTTGTTTTCTAGTTTCTTAGCTTTGGTAGTCACATATTTAGGGACTGAGACCGGGATTAGCTCCTCCCCCGGCCTTGGGCTGTCAGTCAAAAGCCTGATCCTGCCTCTGATTGGAGAGACGGCACTAAACTCAACTAAGGACTGCCTGTCTCCCTGGGAGAAAAGAAGGAAAATTAAGTGATCCAAATTTTCCTTTATACTTCAAATTTAGTCCACATGCCCATCAAATAAGAACATGACTACCATACTTGGTCAGACCAATAGTCCATATAGTTCCCTGCTCTGTCTCCAGTAGTGGCAGTACATAATGCTTCAAGGGAAGAGTATGAGAACAGGGCATAAATGGAGAAACCCATCACCTTCAATATACTCCCATCTTCTTGAAGTTGGAGATTTTAGGTCATCCTGAACATTAGGCTGAATCCCTTGTTCATCTTGGCTAATAATAATTGAAGGAGCTATCCCTTATTAATTGATCTAATCCAGTTATGCTGTTGTCCATGGTGATATTTCATGGCAATGAGTTCTGCAGGGTGTGTGTGTGTGTGTGTGTGTGTGTGTGTGTGTGTGTGTGTGTGTGTGTGTAAAAAACCCAAACAAACAAAATAAATAAAACCCAAACCTTTCCTTTTGTTTTAAACATAGTTTCATCAGGTGTTCCCAAGTTTTTTTTAATGAGAAATGGTAAACATTATCCTCCTCTTCCATGGTTTTATAAATCTCTATCATATCCCTTGTAGTCTTCTCTCCTCTAAACTGAAGATCCTTTATTGCTCTTCATATGGTTTGAAGTTCTGGTATATTGTTTTAGGAACTGCACATAGTTTTCAACTTGTATCCACCTTGGTTTTATAAAGTAACATTATACTACTTTCCAAATTTCCAGATTATTTTCTGCCTCTTGCCAAATAATTCATAATGTTTTGTTACCTCTTGCTGCTGCACATTGAGCTGATGTGTTCAGAGAACTAGTATCCACAATGACTCTCAAAAACTCATTCCTGAGCTGGATTAACCAATCTAGTAGAACCCAACACTATGTACGTGTACTTAATTGTTCTGTTACATACTTTGCCCTTATCATCCTACTATGTTATTTGATACTATTTTGCCGAGTCACAGAGCTTTGTGACATTCTTTTGTAATTCGTTGCCGTCAGCTTTGAAACTAACTGTTGAATAACTTCATATTGCTTGTAAATTTTGCCATCTTGCTGTTGACCCCTCTAAAATATATTACCACCTCCAGAAAGTAATAGGTTATGATGTAAGGCTTATCCTAGGATTTCTAAAAGAGACTAAGACATTTAACCTTGTTGAAATTTAATAAGACTTGAGTGCCTAACTTCTTTAATGTCCTTTGAAAAGCAAAGCCTAAGATACTTTAATAAATATTTCCCCTAATTTCATTGTGGTGTATTTGATGCTTTAATTATGTTTTTTCCTTACCCGTATTTGTTTAATCATTGACAAAACTCACCTCATTAGTTTGAGGCTTTGCCACTGTGTGGTGCTTTTTTTCTCTCATTCTATCTCTAACCAATATACGGAAAGCATGTAAAAATGGACTGATATTCTCCAGAAAGAATAATGGTTGCTTTTGTAGTGCAAAGTCAGCAGATGGCGGCTTGGGAACCACATATGACTCTTGGGTACCTGTACTGCAGCTCTCGTCAGAAGTATATAATGTGTGTGTGGTGGGAGGGGGTTGGGGGAAGACATGCTGTCCTGTCCCCAGGATTGGGAAACTCTGCAGTCAGTGGCTGCAATCCCAAACTGCCTGTGCGTGGGTTCCACGTGGCTTGCACATGGCACAATGCCCCTGTAATGGGGGTGTCTGCAGTTCACATGCACGTTTGCAAGCGTGTACCACTCAGCACATGCACAACATGGGATAGGCCCTATTCTAATTTGTCCTGTTGCTCTGAGAGAGATGAAAATTTTGTTACGCGGCTCTTAGACTTGGGAACTTTGCCCACCCCTGGGCTATTACTTCAGCTTAAATATTTGGTTGGACGACTCCTGAAAGTAGGTTTAATCCAAAGCTAGAGAAAGTACTCAAATTGAAATAAATATAAGAACGTAAGTAGTGACATACTGGATCAGACCAATGGTCCATTGAGCCCAGCGTCTTGTCTCTGACAGTGGCCAGTCTCAGTCGCTTGGGAGAAGTACCCAATCAGGTCACAATCAGCTATCCATTCCCTGTTGTCCACTCCCAATAGTAAGAAGGTATACCCCCTAAACCTACTTTGCTAATAGCTGTTAATGGACCTACTCTCCAAGAACATATCCAATCCTTTAAAAAACTCAGCTATATACTGACTTTGCCATTGTTCGCAAAGGTTTCACTGTTCACAAAGCTTTATGCACCACTTCAATATCATCCTCCTATTATCCCACTTCTATCCACAAAGAAATTTGAACAGGTTTAATTAAACTGCTTTCATTAACAAGGACAGGTTTGTGTGTAAGCAGGGCCTACAATCAACATTTGTATGTGTAGGAACCAATTCTATGAGGGGACAAATGCTGTCACAAGCTATTGGATGGAAACTGAGGGCAATCAATAACTTCAAGTGCATAGGATCTTACGGCACTGTGCTTTTGCCCACACATTAGAACCAGTACACATCTGTGCCAAACTTACATGCGCACCTCAGAAGAAATGTTCTACTGCATAGACACAGTACTCAAATTTCAAATATTCATCTTTGTTTTCAGTGCAAGCAAAGGCAATAGTTATCAGTGGAAAACAAGTACCGTCAAAGGCTACACTTAAAACATGGACTATCTTGCTGTAGCAGTCACAACAATTTGGATTAGAACTCCTTTACAACAGGAAGTTTACCTATTGCTGCTAGTATAATGGTGGGGATGATCTTGAATTTGGTGCAGAAAGCTTTGCGAACATTACAGTTAAGTTTCAGGAAAGGAACTTTTAGCTACAGTTGCATCTTTACTGGAAAGTTATGAGCATGTGAAACAAAGGATATTTTTAGACAGACTCGGGGATGGCCATCTCCAGACCTGCGACAAGGTACACCCTACATCTGCTCTCATCGAGCCCCACCTGTGCTCGGTTTATATGGACACGGCAGCTGCTTCAGCCTGCAGTCTGCCCGCACGGTGCCCCCCTCCCCTGCACCATAGAGCTGTGGGCAGATTGGTGCTCTGGGGTGCCCCCCCCCGTAGCTCTGTGGCATTGGTCGGGGCAACCCCCAGACCAAAATGGAACAGCAGTAGCTGTCTGTGATTAGACGGTACCACAGGTTTTGACGGCCCGCTCCACTGGCGATGCTCCGGCACGTGCTGGAGCACCGCTAACAGGGCTGGAGCAGACCTGCTCCACTTTGTTCTGCCTGTACATCTGGTGGCCTGCCTTTACTTGGATGGGCCGCCTGGGTGTGAGGCAGAACAGAGCCATGGGTGCTGTCTGTGTAAAAGCACCCAAAGAGGTTCTTAAAAAAACTCTAGTCTTTAACTGTGGAGGTCATTTCTGTGGCTTCTCTAATGCAAACTTCACTGCCTGCAGTATTTCTTGTTAACAAGCACTTACATTATGCTTCACATATTAAGAGTGCTGCATAAGAGTTAATTAATCTTCACAACATCCTTTGAAGTGGTGTTCTGACTAGTTCCATCCATTGAATCTCTGAAGCTGAGAAGCTAATAACTGTTTCAATAAGCATTTTCCAGTTTGAAATACACAAAAGACACCACTCGTTGGCTCAGAAACCAAGCCTAGCACAGGTAGGTCAGTCACTGAAATTGTACTGATAATGGCCACAATCCCAAGTGTGATCCGTGAAGGTCCCGCATGGGATCTGTGTGGCACAATGCAGTCCCTATGGAGATCTGTGTGGTTTCCACGCACACACGTGTAGGATGAGCACAGTGTGTGCAGGGCATGGGATCCACCCCCATTGTCATGATTTTCCTCTCTTGAGGTGCTACGGTCTAACAGCTACATTTTTTACAGCTACTTTTATTACCATAATATCAAACTATTATTGCCTGATTATTTTTTTTCATGTCATTGTGTTGAGTTGCTAGTACTACTTGGTTTCTGTCAAGATTAAAATATGCATTTTCCTGGCAGTTCAATGTACTTGTACTTCAGCCTCTTTATAAAATTTCAATTCCTGAAAACCTCAAAGTGGAGGAGTTTAGTTCCGCTTTCCTACAAAAGAATTCCCATTCCCAAATTATCACACCTCATATCTTCTGTTTTGGCCACACTCACTCAGTTTAGGGCTGGCTAATTTAGAAGTGGGTTAGGCTGGCTGGTATGAAGCAAAAATGGGGAAAAAAGAATTTGAAGGAAGCTCGTCATCTATTTGAAGATGAGAAATTTAAAACTATTGGGGCCTTTGGAAAAACCTTACAAGATAAGGTGTTTTTTTTTAGATTATTTAAAATTGTGGTCTGTATTTAATAATGATAAAAAAAAAGGACCAATATGTAAGGAAGCCTTATGGATTGGAAAGGATATTATTTGAGAATTCAGCAGATAATAAAATTTTGTCTAAAATATATGGCGAGCTTCATAGAATATGGCATCTACCAGATGCTAATTATATATCAAAATGAGCAGATGATTTGGGGAGGTTGATAGAGAATAAAGAGAATATAAGTATATGGTCAGCCATGTCAAGGTGTGCATGGTCTTTATCTGTTAAAGAGCCACAAATTAAATTAACCCTACAATATGTATATGACACCAGAAAGAATACATCAAATTAATAAGGCTTACCCAAGCATATGTTGGAGGGGCTGTGGAGAAGAAGGTACTTATATGCATGCGTGGTGGGAATGCCCTGGGGTGAAAAGGTTTTGGTCATTGATATGACCATATATGTCGGATATTGCGGGGATGGAAATTCCATCCTTCCTGAATTGGCATTGCTTGGTCTTTTTCCACCTGTAGCAGTTTTGAAACATAGGCAGTTGGTGTGTAACCAGCTGAGATTGGCTGCAATATATACGATTGGTTCCTCGTGGAAGGCGACTAGAGGGATTAAAATATCAATATGGAGGAATAGATTGTGGACAATGCTCACTACGGAAAGGGTCTTAGCAGACTTAATGGGTAAACTGGCAGATTTTTACCTAGTATGGACACCGTGTTGGGATCTGATTAAGAAGTTATGGAAGAAAACTAGTAGAGTGCCTGTGCCTTTGTTGTGTATAACTGATTTTTGATCTGTTTTGTAAGAAATGTTGCATATGAATGTCATCGGAAATATGCAATGGGAAAATTTGAATGTATGTATTTTATTTTATTTTTTGTTTTTGTAGTGGTATTGTTTTGTTTTGATTCTGTTTTAAGGAAATAAAACTTATTTAAAAAGAAGAAGAAGAAGGAAAAAAGAATAGACGTGGGTTAGGTTAACTAGGGCATGGAATTTCAGATTCAGCTCCAGGAGCAAAAAAAAAAAAAAAGTTCAGTTGCCAGACATTATCCGTTTAGTTTCAGTTTAGTTTATTTACGTAGCAAAAGCCATAGTCGAAAAGAATTTATATAACATATTACAAAACATCAAACGTAGTATCCTCACATGGGTCTCAATACATACATATGGTAAAATAAAGACTAATAATAATAAAAATAATTATAATAATAATAATTCATCATCATCATATCAACTATCCCTACATAGGATTGACTAACAACAGTCAATCCAATTTAAAGGAGAAAAATTTCTCCCTTTCCTGGAAGGCGAAAAGCAGAAAAGACATCACTACTTGGGTTGTCTCAGGTCTTTTATCTAATAATAAATAAATCAGTAGCTCTGATGGAGCTCTACCCGGCAGGTGGTCCAAAATTCCCGCCAACCACTTGGCTCTAAGCTTATCATATAAGACATTATCCTGATATTAATGCAAACTAACAGACACTGAATTTCAGTATCATTCTAAACTACGACTTGAATACACAAGAAGTAATAAATTGAATCTGAAAATTCAATTAAATAAAAAGAACTATATAAAATAAAATTAATAAAGGTGTATGCACAGCAGCTCCTACTTCCCCACCCACCTGCCAGTGCAGCACAAGCAGTAGTGCTGCTGCCTCAGCCCAAAGCCTAGGCCAGAGCAGAAGACAGCCAGAGCTTCTGCCAAAATCAGCCCTCAGCAGCCACTGCCAAAGCCCCCTCCTACCCCAAGCCGACTTAAATATGCCAGCCCCGCTTCCCTTCTCCCAGCATTTGGGTTGGGGCCTCTGTGATTGGAAGAGGCCCCCAACCTCCATGATGCGCACACTTACCCCTCAGATTCCCTCAAAATGTTCCATTCCAGGGGCACACAGACAAGGAAGGGGAGGGCGCAGGGGAGATCTGCCAAGGTGCCCTGGGGCAGGGGATGTCAGGGGGGAACTGCTGCTGAGTGGGACAGGGTTAAAACTTGGGCTGCTGCTGTCAGATGCGCTTGGGTTTGTACCTTTGCAGTGGACACAGGAGTGAAGTGATGTAAGAAAACGTCACCAACTTAGCTTGAGCCCAAATGGCAGTGCTATAAGGAGCCAGCTGAGGCTCAGCAGCGGCAGCATGAGTATCTGGACTTGGGGGGGTGAGGAGGAGGAGGAGAGAATCACTGCTGCTGTGCATGGAGATGCCTGAACACCTTAGCTCAGAGCTCTGCTTCCATCAGCTGTGTTTGGAGCCCAGCACTATGCTCTCCACTTAGAGAGGAGAGACCTGGGATTGAGGATGTGTGAGAGAAGACGCATCTTTTCTCTGCTTGAGAACCTGCTTGAGTTAATTTCAAAACCTCTTCTGCTCCTGCATGAGCTGAGGGTGAGCTGTGCTGTGCTGCTAATACCTGGGTGCCAGTAGCACCTCTATCACCTGCCCGCTAATCTAACCTAGGGCAAGTCTCCAGTCCCACGGGCTTTCATCCCTCCTGGGTCCCTCCCAGTGCTGGCTTTTCCTTTTTGAAAATCCATGCCTCAGATAGCACACAGTTCAGTGCTCCCAAGACAGCAGGCAAGAACAAGCAAATGCAGAGTGAAGAGCCTTAGCCCCTGCTTTGCCAGGCTAAGACTCTCCACTTTTTGCTCGCTTGCCCTTATTGGCTGGCTCCCTGTGCTGTCTGTGTGCTTGTGAAAAGCCAGCGCGGGGAGGTAGGAAGTTTCCCCTATGCTGCAACACAGGGCTTCAGCTTTCTAGTCGCCAGCCTCAAATTTCTGGGCGCAAATGGAGACCTGGCGCCTGCAAATTTCGTGCCCTGGGTTAACGTTATAGTTTAAGGCCATTTTTAAATGGACTGCTGGTGGAGGGTCAGTGCGCGTCGGGTGGAGTGCTGCTGCGGGGGCCATGCATGGCGGGAGGGAGCAGACAGACGCACACCCACCTCCACGCACAGAGCAACCTGCCTTTTCATCAGTTGCTCCGTGCGTGGGGGTGGTGTTGGGGATGGGTTGAGGTGCATGGGTCATGGGAGCGCGCACCTACGTGCCTCCACATTCAAACGGGACTACATGAACATGAGTGGGAGCATCTCATTTAAAAATGGCCTAAGTGTGTTCATGATAGGCTATAGTTGGGCTTTTACTTGGAAATCTTACAACATTTATGTTTTTGTGTATGCATGCTGATTTCAGATGTGTTTTTATCCTGCTGCTGTCCTCAAATATCTTTTTTAAGCTGATAATTTTTAGGTGATGATCTTTTAATAAACATCAGATGATGTTTTTGAAAACGATAAAGGCTTATCTATAGCCCTGGATACTTTCCTTTACTTATTAATTCAACAGATGGTGACATATGGAACATTATGTTTATTGGCTGAGGCTTCATGTTGTGTGGGTGTGGTGTCTGATTGCTGCATTCTTTCCCCCAGAGCTGCAGCTGTATAACTTCCCTTTCCATTTGGGGGGGAAAAAAAGTATGAATAATAATCTCTAGAAACATACTTAATAAAAACTAGCTTTATATCTGTTGTGAAACAGTTTAGCTGTTGCCTCTATTGGGCTGGTCCTCACACTTCTTCCTGTAGTACAATCTCTCAGTAGCACAGCTCTCCATCAAGTGAATGAACCCTCTCGGATATGGAGTGAGTGTGTTTGTTTGGTCAAGAATGGTATCTCTGAAAATTAAAGGCTCAGCAAGTGCAAAACCACACTTCTGTTTTTCAGTAGTAATAGAAACAATACGTTATGTTTTAACAGAATCCATCCGCTTATCTCAAATTTACAAACATAATCACTACTTCTACCCCCACTCTCCCCTTGCAAGATAAATAAACAGTCAAAATGCGGCACAGTGACTTTCCTGAGGTCACACAGGACATTTTATAAATGAGACGATAGGCAGCTGGAGTCAGTGTTCAGCCCATGCAGTCCCCAATCACGTTTTAGCTAACAAATGGGCACGCCCTGTGTGCGTTTCATGTGCTGGCAGCTGCCACCGCCAGCGATACAGAAAATGCAGAATCCACGAGGCCTTGGTCATGGCCAGGGAAGGCTTCTTCCCTGGCTGTGATCTGCCTTTCCATCAGAAGCAGTGCTAGTGCACCTTCCAAGCTGCAAGACTGCTGCTGGAGGAGAGAGCAAGGCAGGGGGTGCAGGAAGGATCTTCTCCAGAGCTGTGCCTGAACTACTCTCTGTTTGGGAGAGGAACCGAGACAGGGGCGAGGCTCCTCCGGAGGATCCATGGGGCTCCCGCTCTCCATTTGGGAAAGGTATCTAAGGGAGCGAAGGGAGGGTGCGAGGCTCCTCTGGAGGATCCATGGGGCTCCTGTGCTTTGTTTGGGAAAGGAAGTGATAGGCATGCAGGAGCCCCATGGAGCCCCACCTCGTCCTTGCTCCCCTCAGTTACTTTCCCAAATGGAGAGAGGAGCGTGGACTCAGATCCTCTGGAGAAGGTTGTTTCCGCACCCCTGCCTCGCTTTTGTGGCCACCTGTCAGCTGAGAGAGCATGATCACTCTTGAGCCTCTAGCAGCTGCCTCTCAGCTAAGAAAGCAGGCTAGGGCATGACTCTGATGCCATTGCTGGCAGACCTGGATGTGGGGGCGACTGCGTGCAACCTAATTAACGAGACACAGCTGCATGAGCATGCATTACCATGTACTGGCCCACATGGTGGGCCTGCAATGTCCCTGAACTACACCATGAGTGGAGGGTGAATTGGGGCTTTGTGGGGGTGCTGGTTAACACCTGGCGAACAGGTAATAGATGGGCAGGCGAACACCCACCTGGTGGCTGCTAATGTGAACGGGCATCTTGTTTGTTTTCACACACTGAAATTCACTGGCAAAGATGGGAAACGTGTGCAAACATGGTCTTATTCAGACTTGTGCTTCAATGTCCGTCCTCTCCTCCATGTATAAAAGCCCCTTATTCTGTCCTTTACTGTTCTTCAGGTGGGGGCCAATTTGAACACCCTCTGGAACTGACTTGATTTGACAAGTGAAGTGCAGGGTGATAACATTTGCAAAGCACCTGCCTCTGTTGATCTTTTGGCTTTGCAGTCCCTCTGCATTTTATGATTCAAACTAGTATTCTAAACCAGAATACTGTGAAAATGAATTGTTTTTCACACATAAATGCTGTACAGTTTTAAAGTGAAGACCTTTTCCTCTTATACCTGAAGTATTTTTATTGCTTCATTCTTGTATATTACTAGGTGTTTTTACTGTGTTTCCATTATTCGCACTAGTCAGACTCTGAAATGCATAATCTCTAACTCTCTTTTTGAGTTTTTATATAACTCTGGAAAAAGAGAGAGAGAGAGAACTGAATCAGTTTAATCCTAGTTTTATTTTAAACTAACTAGCTGTAATCTAAGAGTTGGTATTTCACTAGCCATCAATAGCACTTTATAACAATTTAGATTTTTCTTCTCAAAATGATGCTGGTTTCTTTCAGATTTATTTTGCTGTATGACAGAAGTCAATGCTACTATATTTAAGTAAAAACAAGCCAAAACTAATGTTTAGTTAAATTGGTACTGAAGTTACCATTTTTCTCAGTAGAAAAAAGATGCATTTAATTGGTTGGAAGCAATTTGTGAACTTTCATTGAGCTCATCTAAGCAGAATCCAGCTATTAAAAAGGCGAAGATAGTATTTTTGTGTAAGTATGGTCCTTTTGTGAGTGGTGGTTGATATAATTTTAGGTTAATTGAGAATCTTATTGCTCAGAAACGGTGATAGAGGAAATGCAGTTGTTTATCTCTATGGAAAGAAAATTAGCAACTATTTTTAACTATTTTGCACATGAGTTTAACTAACACTAGTTAGTCTTTAAATAGGAATTAAACTGAGTTAACAAGCTGTCAGATTTGGTTACTGGAAAAATGCCTCGTAAGCTGTAGATGTGCTAAGATAAGAAATGATGGTTGTGATGTGTTACACTTAATGGGGTATTCTTTTCAGGCATGATGCTGTCAAAACACATTTAGCATTGTGGTTTCTAAAGTTTGGCAAATTTAGGAACACTTTCCCTGGGCCTCGGGGACTAACCTAATTTCCATAAACCTGAACGAATCACATCCACCCTTAAACTTCATTCTGAGATTAAAAAAAACCTTGGTTCAAGAAAGGAGTTAAGACTTACAAATTTATACCATACTCCAAAAAGCATGGGAATTGTAAGTTAAGATCCCTGCCTTTTCTTGTGCATGTAAGCTGTATAGACATTGTATATGCTCGCTTACAACTTGGACTCCATGCACCCACACTTTGCTTTGGTCTTTCAGCCCCAATCCTGTTCCTCTGCAGGTTGGGGGTAACACTGAAGCTGGGGACAGCAACCTTCCCCATGCCCTTGATATTATGTGCCAACCTGTCTCCATCGTGGCCACAATTTGTCCTTAATTTATAACTCCTTTCTCTTGGGCAGCAGCTCAAGTGCATCTGCTCACTGCACAGGTGATTAAGGGCAGGCAAATATTTGTCCTAGTAAGTCATGCATTGGAGTTTTATACTGTATTGTGGGTGTGGGAGAATTGATGATAACATTGCTGCTTACAATTGGATTACCCTGCTAACTCTCCTTTATTCCTTGCTCAGTAATCAAAAATCATCCTGTGGACTCTAGCAATGGTGTTTGTTTTTTAGAACATACTGTGTTTGAACATACTGCAATGGTCTGCAAACCTTTGATGTGTATTCATACACTTGCACCTGCCCTGTTGCTCCGAGGGTGTAAACAGACATAATGCTAACACCCACTTTAACAGTGCTTTAACATTTCTTATGCATGTTGCAGGGTTGTATTGGTGCCCTGTGCAGCTCTGCAACAGCCCTGCAATATGCATAAGAAATGTTAAAGCAGTGATAAAATGGAGTTAGCGTTATGTCTGTTTTCACCCCGTCTCTTAAACATGTTCATAGCAGTGCTCCTCAGCACATTTTTGTGGAGGAGTACTGCTCAAATATATTTATTATTTATTTATTTTTTACACTTAATACCCTGCCCCTCTCGCAGCACAGCTTAAATCTTTCCAGTCCCAGTATTTATTATTATTATTATTTATTATTATTAGCAAGCATTTATATAGTGCTAGCAATGTACCTGGAGCTTTATGAAGTAATGGAATAGACACGGTCCCTGCCCTAGGGCTTACAATCTGAGACAGAAGGGGGAGGGGAAGACGAAGGAAGGGGAACAGAGGGAGAGACAAGGAGTGTAACGTTCATGAAGATGCGAGGTCTCAGACGCGAGGTCTCAGACGCACGAAGATGCGTGCTTAGCTTGGTTGCATTGAGAATGATGGCTGGCTGGTCCATGTGGTGAGGATATGAGTACAGAGACCGCAGGTAACAGATTGTACTGAATGGAGGGTATCAGCAGGAGTTAGGTGAGGGGAGTGAGGAGTCAGGGAGGGCAGAGCGGAGAGGGGGTCTTGAGGGGGGATTTGAGCGTACGAAGGGAGGGTGCGAGGCGGATGTGGGCAGGGAGGGAGTTCCAGGTGTGGGGGCCAGCTAGGAAGAAGGGATGAAGGCGGTTAGGAGAGCAGGGGAAGCGTGGGAGGGTGAGAAATGGGACAGAGAAGGAGTGGAGTTCACAGACTGGAGTATGGAGGGAAATTAGCGCAGAGAGGTAGGGGGGAGCAAGGTTGTGAAGAGCTTTACAGGTGAAGACTAGGAGCTTGTGCAGGATTCGTTCAGGAAGGGGCAGCCGGTGAAGAGAGGAGAGGAGGGGCTACACATGGTCGAAGCAATGGGCGAGGCGAATTTAATCGAGTCTGACCATTGTCATTATACTCTGCATGTAAACTGTGAGTAGCCCCTGCTGTCTGCATTCTTTCCATTATCCCCAACCCAGATGAAATAATATAGGGAAAACTTAAGTGTTGCCTGCAGAGGAGGAGGACTGGGGCTGAAAAATTCAAGGCAAAGTGTCGGTTCATAGAGCCTAAGTTGTAAGCGAGCGCAATATGTGAGACTGTCCAACCTCTATCTTTATTATTATTTTACGGCTTACATTGGGCAAAAGTTAAGACGGGAGCATGCCTTTTGAAGCATGGCTGAATTTGTAAGAGCCTTAACTTTTCTCTCAAACCGAAGGCTTTTAGACCTAAGAATTTTCCTGTTTTTTTGAAAGGGGAATGTACTAAATACCCTCTGCTGCCACAGTATCAACCTGAGATTGATTGACAGCCAACCAACCAGTTTCCCTTTCAGCCCAAACTTCATCAGTTACACCATTGGAATTCTATTACAGCCTTGTCAAATTCCCCAGGAGGGGGAGGATGGCATGGAGATATTGCCTTACAGATCCCTCCTTACTGGAGTGTTTCCCTTTTAGCCACGGACTTCGTCCATTACGTGCCTAAAGGAATTCTATCCAGCTCACTTTAAATTCCTCAGTGCGCATAACTACATAGTCTTTCCCTTCACTCTATCCCTTCACCAGGAGGGGAAAAAAGTGAGGAAGCCACTGAGAGAAAATTGAAAGAGGGTGAGTGTAGATGGGTCCTTGCATCCATCATTCCACCCAGTTTCCCATCATTCTTGCTGCACCCGGTGGCCTCTTGATGCCATTCCATCCAGGTCTCCATCATTTCAGCTCCTTTCAGTGGTCTCCTATCCATCATTATACCCACCCCCTCGTCACTCCAGCCACTTCTGGTATGCCTGTACTACTCATCATTTCACCCCAACCCCCCCATCATTCCAGGTGCTCCAAGCATCCTTTTACCCACCATGTCACCCAGCTCCCTGTCATTTCAGCTGCTCCCAGTGGCCTCATACCTGTCATACAACCCAGCTCCCCATCATTCAAGCTGCTCCAGGTGAATTTATACCTGTCCCTCCCAGTTCCCTGTCATTGTAGCTTCTTCCAGTGTGTTTGCACCCATCATTCCACCCAGCTTCCCCTCATTCCAGCCACTCCTGGTGGCTCCTAATATCATTCCACCCAATTCCCCATCATTTCAGATGCTCCTGATGTCCTTGTACTCCTCATTCCATTCAGCTCTTCGTCATTTTATCCACTCCTGATGGCCTCTTCCCCATCATTCCACCCTGTCCCCGTCATTTCAGCTGGTCCTGGATACAAACTACCCATCATTTCACTCTTCCCCCGAGATTCTATTTGCTCCCAGTGTCCTCCTACCTGCCATTCCATCTAGCCCTTTGTCACTTCAGCTCCTTCTGGTGTCCTCGTACCTGTCATTCCACTCAGCCCCCATTGTGATGTCCTTGTACTCGAGATTCTATCCCACACCCATATTTCAGCCACTCTGATGGACTTGTACCTGTCATTCCACCCACCCCTCTGTCATTTCCAGCATACCTAGAGTCCTCCTACCCATCAGTCCACTCTGCCCCTCCTGTGCGTGTTCCATCAGTGTGTTCCATCACACTGTGAGGTGGGAGGTGTGTTCCATCAGTGAGGAGGGAGCAGTGCCTTGTGCCCGTTCCCGTCTCAACCCCCCACATGGGTAAGTTGTGGATCGAGGCCCAGAAGACCCCAGGCCTTGGTTTGGTGCTGCTGAACGTGAGGTCGGTTGTCAGTAAGTCATCTACTATCTAGCAGTTAATTCCGGAGTGGGACGTTGACCTCGTGTCACATAAAACTTGCCAGGAGTTGCATTTGTGCCTGGGCCTGAGGTTCTTCATCTCTGCGCTACACCTACATGCTTGTTGAAAAATGTTTTGCATAAATGAGTTAAGTCTAGATCTTTTTATCATTAAACCATCCACGTTTATGAAATGGTTATTATTTTGCCACTGGTGCCTTGGTAGAATTATAGAGAGAATTACTTCTTGCTTAATAACTGGAAAGAACTGGCATAGGTTTATTTCCCTTTGGCTTTCTTCCTCCTCAAGGTTGGACTGTTTCATACACTGTGGTTTTAATAGCTATTTCAACTAGTTTAAACTGTCCTAAACTACCCACTTTACCACCCCAAAATGTTTAAATTTCCATATACTAAAAAAACCCCACCTAATGGTTCAAAACTTTTGTTTGTTTAAACAAGCTAACAAAAACAAGTATTTTTGTTTTGTTTGGGGGTTTGTTTGGTTTTTTTGGTCACCCATGCCTCAAGGTGATTTTTAAATACCTTTCTAGGTGCCAATGAAAAGGATGAGGCAGCAGCTATATCTTGTCAAATGTATGGTGATTTAGTTACCTGTCAGCCAAAATCAATGGAATTTATTGTGTTAATAGTGGAACTTCATTTTGTCCCTGTCAAAGATCTAATTTGCCTCAGCAGCTGCTGTTGTCAAAGTAGGGCACAGACATTTTCCCCAAAGACTCCAGTCCAGACTCGTTAGCACTTACTGTCCTCTACATCCAGAGTACTTCACAGAGGAGACTATAAAGAATCTGGAGAGATTCTTGCGAGAATCTCAAAAATACCCACAAAATGGTCTGCGCATGGCAGCCATTTGGGGGCATGCTCAGACCATTTTTTTGGCTACTTTGAGGTTCTCAAGAATCTTGTGACTTCCCTCTTCTAATGCCCCACTTCTAATGCCCCCACTGACTTCCCTCTTCTAATGCCCCAAATGCAGAATGTGTATTTGTTTCTTTTGTGCTCCGCCTCGCTCAGGTTTTTTTCTGCTACTGTCCAGAATTCTGCTGTATGGAGAGAACATTACGTAAAACGTCCAAGCTCTGCCTTCAGGGTGTCTTACATTATGTGCTGAAGAAGTTGTTTTGCATTTTATGTGTTGAGTGAATGCCATGGGAAGATAGTATCATTCACTTATTTTTGTCAGCATTTTAAAGCAGATCTCAGAGACTGAGAACTGAATGAAAGAGTGCTCATGGAATGCCTAGCCATATGGCCCAACTTTTACTAAAGAGATTAATAATGGTATTTAAAAATTAACAGTCAAAGCTTTCATACTTGCTCATGTTTCAGTGTGACAGAGTGTGATCACACCATATTGCTTTCATTATTTAGGAGAGAGTGATGCTAACCTTTAATTTTTAATGAATACCTGACATTTCCATATGTTGTAAAATAACATAAGGAAAACACAGCTTCCACGCTGAAGGAACTGTGAGATCTGAGCGTATTGACATTGCTAGCTGCTGTTAAAACCACTCTCCTGTTATAAGAAAGGGATTTTTTTAACAGGTATTGGTTACAGTAATGACAGCATTTTTTTCTGACGTATGTTTTAGCATGACAGAATATGCACGCTCGGGGGCATTAAACAATTAAATGGAAACAAAGTAATTCAGATATCATCTTCTATTAAACCAACTTCTCATGGTGAGAGTATGCAAACTTCTGGACCACATAGACCCCTTTCTGGAAAGAAGGACAGAAATAAAGAACAAGAGAAGTATGAAATGGTATATGAAATATGTTGTAGGAGAGGAGGGGCCTATTAGGGTGGTGGTATGTCTCCCCCTTGAAATTCTTTAATATAGCCTCCTTGTAATTATGTGTAGGTTGTGCATACTACAGATATTGATACTTTTTATCATTTATACTTATCATTTGATTCTTGGTTTCTCCTCATTGTATTTTAAGTGTTTGATAAACCAGCGACGTTTATCCTAATAGCACCCTCCCTACAACATGAAATGTATCATTTCCCCCTCCCCAAACGGGCCGGCCCCCCGTGGCCGGTTTCGTGCTGGGCGGAGGGGAGGGCATTGCCACTTGCCCCCCTCTCTGTAAAAGGCAAGCGGCCGTTTGCTGCTCGGAGAGCCGGCCACTGTTTGGGCACCATTTTGAGCCTCATGGCACTGCAGGTCAGTCGGCCTAGCAGCACATGAGGGGAGGAAGCACCCACCCACCCGCCTGATATTATGGCACTATGCTATGCTGGTTGCTCTTTATGAGGGCCGGGAAGGAATTTTTCAGTCACAGCATGATTGGCTGTTGGTGTGACTGTTTTCTCGCCTTCCTCACAGTGTTTACGTTGAAAGGTGATGTGTTCGGATGCTATATATAAATTGTTGCTGTCTTTGGCAGGGGTTCAGGTAGTTGGTTTAACAGTTGTTAGGGGTCTGAAGGAAGATGTCTCCATAAGAGGCGGGGCCAAGAGCAAACCAAGAGCAGGGGCGGCCAGGTTTGGTGCAAGACCCAGGATGGGGGGGAAGGAGCAACTTAGTCGAGGACCGGGGCGGTCCTGGCTGGTGGGGCCCTCGCCTTCCAGGCTTGCTACAGGGTGAGAGCCTTATCAACCAGCTGCGCAGCTGGTGGTGAGAGCAACCTAGGATAGTTAAGTGTTATAGGGGAGTACTGAGGGACATCGGGCCACCCTTTATTATTGGTTAGTAAGTTGGAACCTGGATCCGGAGTGTGAAACTCCCTCTGACCTTAATTCTGATTCAATAAAGAGTTCAGCCTTTCAAATTCATATCTGTGTGCTTTTCTTCTTTGGGGTGCGGGGGCATTTTCTAACTTATTTCCTCAGTTCTGACTACTTACATGTCTGAGGAAGGGCCCTGTGTGGCCTGAAAGCTTGCATACTTTCACCAACAAAAGATATCTGTTCTGTTTGGCTCCATTTTCTTTATTGCCCTGGATTTTAAATCTCTTGATTGGTTTCATTGTCTCACAAGCTGATTCTTATTGTACTTCCGCTTTGTTTTTAATGATTGGGAAAATGTACTACCTGTTCAGTGGGGCTGTGTACTTGAGCAATCAACTCTTGTCAATGGAAGATGTGTCCCATAGCAATGTATTCACACAACTACTGATCCCCTGAAAAGCAGTCCATAGTTCCTTAACAGTCTTATCATCCTTGTAGCTGAAGTCTTATAAGTGAGCTGCTACAGAAGTGCACAGATATGAGGGTGTGGACTTCTTTTGCTCTTCACTAGGGATGGGCAAATGTGGTTCAGATGTTCGGAGTTCGGACCGAACTCTGTCTGTTCGGACATCTGAACCGAATGACCGAACAGTTCGGTCGTGTTCGGATGAGTTCGGAGGCAGGAAAAACATCTTTCCAGGGCCAAAAATTAGGTTTTGGTTTCGATTTCATTGCGGTTTTGCTTTCGATTTCGTTGAACCGAAACCGAAACATTGAACCCGGATTTGGGTTTCGAACCAAATGACCAAACATCTGAACCGCATTCTATTCGCCCATCCCTACACTTCACCACGGTTTTAGTGCATTATTGTTGGTATTGTTGGACTAGTCCTCTGTCAGCCATAAACACAGTTGCACTCCAAAAAAGGACCCAATCAATAGTCCTATCACAAACCAAATATAGATAACTTCATAGCCCTTTGATAGTTATAATAGAAAATCACAAGTTTAAGAAGATAATAAATTAATCTAAACAATATTTAATAGAGTAATAATCACAAAGTATAAATACATAACAAGCATGAACCCACCCCCCTCCAAAAAATGGGAATGCTCCCATACTGCATTTTGTGGTTTATGAATGTTCTACAGCAGAGCTCCTTTTGGCAGAAAGATGTCATCTTGCAATACTGAAAAATCTTTAATGCATGATCATTGTGTGGCCATTCCAAGTCATTTGTAAAAATACACGCTCTCTATTTTTTTCTTTATTGATGCAAAAACAATGTAAACATAGACAACTATGTTTATTGTATTATATTTTTTATTCTGATTATTCCCCTTTTTGTGGGCTCATGCTTGTTCTGCATTTATGCTTTGCGATTGAATCCATTAAATATTGTTAATATAGAAAATCACAAGTTTTGTAAGATACCAAATTAATCTATTGGTATATTATGACGTCTTCATAGTCTGATTAATCTATAGCTATAAAAAAATGTGAAACCATAAAAATATATTTGAAACTAATTAATAAAAACCTTTACTCTTTTTTGTTCATAGCAACCTCTTCCTAATCAAGTGCTCTGTCCATCACAGTAGGAAATAACCAGTTTTTATCATGGCCTTATTTCATTTTTTAAACACTAGTCTGTAATAATCAAACCAGTTACTCTGTTGTTGGTCTGCTGAAATCTATGGACCTTCCGGTGTGAGCGATTGGAAGATTTAAGATCATATAAAATGTCATAGCAGGTCCGACCAATGGTCTATCTAGCCCAGCATCTTGTCTCTGAAAGTGGCCAATTTCAGTGTTTTTGAGAAGATAATAATGTAGTGATCAATTTCTTGATATTCACTGACAGTCCCATTTTTTAATTTTATTTTTTTGCCTGCGTGGAACCCATTTTGAAGCTTAATTAAAATTTTGTGCGCCCAGACATTGGCAATAATGGACAAAGCATATTGGCATCTACTGCTGTTGGTACGACCCCATTGGAGGTGATGACTCACTGTTTGAGAATTTCTGTGCTACAGACTTGCTCTTGGTACTAAACTGAAGTTTGCACCAATGGAGAATACAATACACCTTGTATTCTCCTCCTTGTAACCTAAGGTGACATCCCCAGGGTTCCTAGTTTTCTGTGACCAAAAATTGAAAATTCTCTGATTAAAAAATACCAAAATTACTGTTTTTCTGTATTTGAATGTAAACACTAGTTGACTTTCCGTTACTACAGTGTATATAGGTATGAGTTAGAACACAACCTTTTATTGTAATATTTTAATTTAAATAAAATTTTGCAGCTACTTGTCCCACCAGCCGTCCAAACAAAATTACAATGAAAATTGAGGTCTCTGGTGGTACTCCAAATGCAGAGCCCCATCCCCCCCAACAGCACATGCCTTTAGGTTGCTTCTCCTCCACTGCCTTGTGCTTGCTGCCTCCTTGTCCCAGCCTGGTCCCAGACCGCTCTGCCAACCAGCAAGGGGGACCATATAGAGGCTGGCACTTGGGGAAGCTGCCGTGGACACAATTAGGCTCACCTCCGGTTCCCTCTTTCCAAGGTCCAGAAGACCTGACGGCCCAGTTCATAATTTTCCTGTCCACCCCAACCCAGTTTGCTTCCCCTCAGCTCCACTCTGCATCCTGACTGTCCTGCGCTCGCTGTGTCTTCTTCCCACAAACCTGTACGTTTTAACCATTTTCTGCGTAATTCTCTGGAAAAAGGCAAAAATCTCTGGTTTTCTGTTGCAAAGAGAAAACTAGGAACCCTGGACATCACTGGCAAAGTGTGTCAGATACTCTGCTCCCATTGGAGGAAAAAGAAAGTGTGTTGTGGTAAGTGGCACACCTCTGAAGAATCTCAGATTTTCAGGGACATCCCTGATTTGACACTTAAAAAAAAAATTGTCCTGCAGTCATCCTTTTCTTTCTTTGAGCATTTGATTGTCTAATAATTGTGTAGTTAAGTCTATCAAATTCTCCTTGTGCACACATGTACACACTGATTTGTAAATTTAGATGCCTAAATCCAGTGAGATTAAGCATTTAGCTAAAAGTCAGACTCCTGTTAATTTTCTTTCCCCTATCATTTAAATGAGGATGTTTAAATTACAAAATACCTAGATGTCTTTAAGGCTGTTCTGACACTTAAACTGAAAAGCAGCTGTCAGATATTGCAACATCAAGTTCATCATGTTATCTGAGTAAGGCATGGAATGTTGCCAACTTGAATAGAAAAACAAAGATTGAGAATGAGGAGGTGTGCCAAAGTGATTGTTTCTTAAAAGATGTTTCTCTTAAGATTGTTTCTTCATTAAAAGATGTAACAAGTTTGTACTTAAAGGTTGTACAGCACAATTGTTTGTCTTTTTTTCTTTCACTGCTGTAGAAAGTTCGTACGTGCCAGTTAGATGCCCAGGGCAAGATAGCTAATGCAGATGGTGCTTATTACAGTGGTGTTCACAACAGTTTAAAAAATGGTCTAATGTAATTCCAGCTGTGTAGCCATGATTTTAAAGACAATGTTAGAGATTCCAGATGTATCCCTCTGCGAAATAGTATTCTGGGTATTCAGTAAGAGACTGTAGCTTTAAAAACCACCTGTTTACTCCAACAATGAAGAAAATGCCTTCCTGCTTAAATCTAGTTATTTAACATTGCAGATTTTACAGTAAAGGAGAGACCTACAGTTCTGGATCACTTGGGGAATACACCAAATGTCTGGAATTGTGGGCATATGCCCAGCTGGGGCTGCAGCAGGCTAGTGGGGAGGGTTGCAGCAGCTGCACTACCAGTTGGAGAGAGAGCGGCTTCAGTCAGCAGTTTGAAACTAAATAGATGATCACATTCTGACGAACAGAGGTAAACTGAAGTAACTATTCCACTTTGGTGGTGGTCAGACAAACATTGTAAATCAAAGTAACTTCTCTTTGGATGCTTTCAGGATGAACAGCACAAACCAAAATAATACTGCCTCAATTTCCCCCTAGCTGAGATGTAATAACCACTGAACCAAAGTCACTACTCTCACACGAAGTGTTCATGTGAAGTTACTTTGAAATACAAAAAAAGAGGAGAGTATGTAGTCTCTTCCTACTTCTGAATAACTCCAATTTATCACTTTGTTCATGTGAATGCTTCAGGAGTAAAACCAAAGTATAACCCATCTACATTGAATTAACTGATCGTTGGAATATGCCCAGAGGGCGGGGGGAGGGGCAGTGAGGAAGGGAGAGAAATGGCTGTCAGACCAGGAGGGAGAAAGAGAAGTGCTGGGGGCAAAGAAAAAGAGGTGGGTAGGGATGGAGAAAGGAAATTTACTCTTAATCCCCCCTCCAAATTTGTGGTGTTTGTAGTTATAGTTGCTGTCTACGATCATGGAAATATTTTTAACTTCCAAAATAGGGGTGTGTGTCAGCTGAAAGATTTGGAGACCATTGCGCTAACCCTGTCCAGAGACTCTACTGTCTATAATAGTCAGAGATCTGGATGACTGTCCCATCGATGGCCTCGTTGAGCTGTGGAACGTCTGGCTGACGGGGGCCATTGATAGGATAGCTCTGAGGTGTCCGCTTCCCAGGTGGCAACACTGCAGGCCTCCCTGGTTTTCGGAGGGGCTACGGGTGCTGAAGCAGGAGGGAAGGCAGTTGGAGCGATGGTGATGTCGTTCATGTGCTGAAGCTGACAGGTTGCGGCACAGAACGAGTTTACGAGTCTATGCCATTGCTGTGCAAACAGCAAAGAAAGGGTTCTTTGCTGCCCTTATAGTGCCCACTAAATCCCATCCAGCGGAGCTGTTCCAGGTGGTGCGGGGGCTGGTCAGTCCGGCCTCCCTCCACCTTGGAGTGGAGTCATCTGTTTATGAATTATTTTGCGGATAAAATCGCTCGGATTCACCATGGTTTTTGATGCTGCATTCTCTGCAGTAGGGCAATTGGAGGTTATGGAGGTCCTGCCTTGTCCTTGTTCGTGGGATCAGTTTCAGTTAGTGATCCCTGCCGATGCGGAGGATGTTCTTGAGGCTGTCAGAGCCACCTGTTGTAAACTGGACCCTTGCCCGTCCTGGCTGGTTAAGGCCTGCTGGGAGACGGGAGGGCCGTTGCTGGCGGGGGTGGTCAGTGCCTCCCTTAGTGAGGGCAGGGTGCCAGACTGCCTTAAAGAGGCAGTAGTGTGACCCCTGCTCAAGAAACCATTGCTTGACGTTGACTTCCTTGCCAGTTATTGGCTGGTCTCTTGAGCGGGTGGTGGCCCGGCAGTTGCAGGAGCATCTGGATCGTGTCTTGCAGAGAACCCCTGCGTGGTGACAGAGGTTGGGACATTACCCTGCCCACCTCACCCTACGTGGGAGGGAATGGGAGGTGAAGATATTGACCGACGGAGGAGTGGGGTGGGGTCCTGTGTTTCTGGTGTGGGGAATTTTAATATTGGAGGGGTGGAATTTTGGGGGTGGGGGTGTGGTGTCGGAGGTTGCTGACCTCCCTCTGGTGACAGGAGAGGGAGGTTAGGGGGTGGTTTGGAGGGGAACCCCTGGTGTGAGCAGGGGTGATCCTCCGGGGGAGGAGGGCTGCCCGCTGGTGGCAGAGGCGGGTAGGGGGG
>QEPC01001533.1:3711396-3723952 GCA_003113815.1 Sphenodon punctatus
TCTAACATTCATGAAGATGCGAGGTCTCAAGTGCACGTACTTGGCTTGGTTACGATGAGAATGACAGCAGGCAGGTCCATGTAGCAAGGATAAGGGTAAACAGACCGTAGGTATAGGAAATAGTGGCTCAGCAGGATAAAGAGTCAGACAGAGCAGAGCGAAAGAGGTGAGTATTCCCTAATGATTCCTTAAATGCTAGTAAAAAGAATACTGAAATGATATAAATAGCATATTGCAAAAATGGAAATGTGTTAAGTGCTACTATTGTATCCTCGTATAGAAAGGATGAAATAGAAATGTTTATGAGAAACTGGGGAATCTCTGTATAACTCGTATAATATACTAAAGCTCAACTTTATAGCTACCAGTTCAACACATTCTTCTCATTTTAATTAGATGAGTGAAGTGAAAAGCCTTTTAATGTAAGTCCCTCATTCGTGTAGCTTGTTGGCATCGGGCTGTGAACTGTGGAGTTGTCTAGCATGACCAGTTGATGTATCATCCATAGTTTGCTATATAACTGTAGCTAATTCATTTTAAACTGATACATTTCAGAATAATCAACTGAGACTTCCTGTTTAAAAGTAAGAACTCTTCAGGATTCAACATTATTTAGTATTTTTTTTAAAAAAAAACCATGCAGTCTGATACCTATTCATGTTGTGCTGCTTTCCTTACATTGTAGTATGAAATAGACATACATAATTGTATGGTTTTTTTCCTCACAACTGTATGCAGGGCTGGCCCCAGGTATGCGCAACTTGTGCGATTGCACATGGCCTCACGGGAGCCAGGGCTCCTAGAGTCTGTTGCACCACACCACCGCCTCTGAATCAAAATAATCCAGCTAGGCTGGCCCCGCCATGCTGGGTAAAAAACCATCACCAGGTCAGCTGTAGCCCCACAGCGCTACTCTCTCTCTCCTCTTCCTCGCTCTCCCCCCTCACTTGAAGGAGAGTTGCCTCCGCGGGGCCACAGCTGAATAAAAAAAAAGGGAGGCTCGCTACCTCGGGGGTGGGGGGGTTAAGAAGGGGACTCTCCCCTGCGCCTCACACTAGGGAATCTGCCCCCCCGCCCCATTTCTCTGTTTCCAAAAGTAAAAATGTAAGTTGTGCAACGCTTCTCCAGTGAGATTGTTCGAAAGTACTGAGAATAATTTCTGCAGCTCAGTCCCTGCCGGCAGCAGAGACACTCATCTGTTAGAGATCGGCGCTGTTCCCCCCCCCGTCCACCCCCGAGTGCATTTTACTGTGTAAAAGCGGGCTGGCTGCTCTGTGTTATTAGGNCCCCCCCCCAGTGCGTTTTACTTTGTAAAAACGGGCTGGCTGCTCTGTGTTATTAGGAACTTGCCAGCGGACCCAGAAGGGCTAAATGTTTTGTGAGCCCAGGAGCATAAACAAAGGAGAAAAACAGAGGATGGTACCCCCAGCCCCCGGCCGAGCAAAGTGGGGGCAAAGCAGAACCAAAATAATCCCCCCCTTCTCTGGCATAGGAACCATGGGGCGGGGAAGGGGGCAGAGGTTATTTTGGACCCAAGAAAGAGCTGTTCCAATGGAAGAAACATTGAAAAATAGAGGGGTGTGTGGATAGAAATGTGTAAACATACACAAAGAGACACTCCTCCCGAGCTTGTCCCACGCAAGCAAGCGGCGCGCAGGTCAGATTGCTTGCTACTACTACCCTAGGCACTCCAGCAGCCTGGGGTTTAGTTAAAGACATGGCCCCACGACTAGCTGGGGCCCCGTACTTGCCTGGCTGGGCGGCAGGCTGCAGCCAGCTTCTCCTCCAATAAGTTCTTCTACCTCCCCTCCCTGGCTCCAGTCCCTATGCCTCACCTGCCTCTGCCTCCTAGTAGTGCTCCAGCAGCAGCAGCAACACCAATCAATGGGACTGGGAGATAATACTGTTTGTTTACAAACAGCTCCTCCCCATGTGCTGATCAGAAGGTTATTACCTTGTAAAGAAGGTTCTTTGAGATGGCATCTAACGTTCTCACAACTGGGTTGTGCACGCTCACCCCATTCAAATAATAAACCACGTGATGGTCTCGAGCTCCTCTAGTATAAAAAGCACTTTCCCCCTCAGAATGACAATTCCTTCCAACCCTTTCTAGAAATATAAGAAAAAATTCCATGCGGGGCTGGAAGGGTGGGTGCTGTGAGAATGTTTGGAGCCAAAAGAACCTTGTTTGCAAGGTAGCAACCTTCTGTTCTTCTTCGAGTGGCTCCTCACACGCTATTTTTACATGGCTCTGCTGGGTGGTGGGTCCATGGGTGCGCCAGTGCATGGACGTGGCATGCACATGCATCCCCACTCATCCACACCCACGCAGTAACCGCTGTTTCCCCCGGTTGCTCTGTGCATGGGGATGAGTGGGGGCGGGGGTTAGTGGGGATGCATAGTGTTAGGCGGGCATGCACGCACCCCCACTCCCCATGGGTGCGTTCACCGCATTGTTCGCACGGGGCTCCCCCACCCATGAACACACAGAAATCTGCGTGTTCATGGGTGGGAGAGGCCCATGTAAAAAGGGCCGCATTCTCACAACTGTCTTACTTATACTATCTTAGGTAGAAATTTAGGATGTAAAGCAATATCTATTCTATCTTGGAAATTAGATATGGTTCTGAGATTATTATGGCTGCTATTTCACTAACTTTCTTAATGAAGTTATTGCTAACAGGAATACTGTCTTTAAACCCGCACCCCATAACCAGTTCATTTGCGCCTCCTATATAATCAATTAACGCTGCTCCGGGGGCACAAATGAACTGGTTATGGGGTGGGGGCAGCATGAACTGATTATGGGGGCACAACTGAACTGGTTATTTTTATATTATTATAATTTTATTATGAAATCAGCATCCGCCATATACAAAAGCAAAAATAAATCAATTTTTACATTATCAGTATAAGTAAATAAGGTCAAATAAAAGACAACAGATTGAGAAAACAGAACGATACAGAACAGTCTCAACATTCAAGATCTCAATAATTGATTATAAAAGGGGCGTATGTCAACTCAAAAGCTAACCGAGAGAATCAACAATTCACAATCAAATAATAACAGGAAGACATAGGATTCAATCTGGTACACAGTCTCTTAGCTATCAACTGAAACATTCCTTAAAGGCAATAATTATAATACTAATCAGACCATCCTAACTTAACATAACATATTTAAATGTTGCCGAACAACCTTCCTTCTTTTAGTAGCCAAACTAATGAAGATTGCCACAGCAGTCAAGGAATCTACTGACGTAAACTTGAATAAAAGATTTAATCTTTGACAGTCTGTAGCTAATAGGAAAGGTTCTAGCAAGGTGGATAGCCAAGTTTCTCTTAGTTTCTGATAGTATGGACATTGTATAACAAAGTGTACAACCGTTTTCACCAGGCGCATAGAGCAAGAACATAACCATGCCTTATAAGGTATGCCAGCAATACGGCCTTCTACTACCATAGTATCAATTACAGCAAATCTGCATAAGGTAATATTCCTTCTCAGGGTGGAACTAATAAGGAGATCCAAATACGGTTCCATGTATAATTTAATTTGATTTCCCAATAGGTAGGTGCTACTTTCCACGATCTCAGCGCAGCAAAATCCTGCTGGATCGCAATATGTCTCAACCGGGTATCAAGCTCTTTTTTGGCAGATACTAATGGTTTCCCTAAAAAATGAGCTGGAGAACACTCCAAGTATGATAACTGGGTGATTAGATATCTGCATGCGTGCATAAGGGACCCGCAGCAAGAAGCAACAGACCCTGGAGGCCAGACTGGCTAAGCTCACCCCCTCCTCCAGTGAGGCAGTGGACGTAGTCAGTCTCTTTGTGCCTGCCTCACTGCCTGCCCAACTGCCCCTGCAGTGGAACCACTCCTGGGGAGTGGTGGTAGATGCTCGGCTGGGGAGGGGTGGGCAGAAGCATTGGGAGGCCATGCTTGTCTATGACCACTCGGCTCAGCGCCAGGTAAGGCAACCAAGGGGTGCCAAACCCAGGGGGGGAGAAGCATGGGGAGGCCATGCTTCTCCATGGTTGCTTGGAGTGGTGGAAAATGGGAATCCTTCCTGTCCAGAGGGAGTAAAGTTTATATAAATTTACACATTTACATAATTAGGTGGGGCCTAATCATGCAAATTAGGCCCAGCACCAAAACTTCACACATGGCCTCACAAACCCTGGGGCTGGCCCTGACTCTATGAGGGTGATGATGGTTGGCTGGTCTTGTGACCTGGAGGAGATTGGAACTCCTGTTATTGATGGAATCCAGCCCCCTCTCATCAATCAGGTTTGTGGGCTTGGAGTGCTTCTGGGTCCCTTGCTGTGCCTGGATTGTCAGGTTGTGGCGGTGGCTAGGAGCACGTTTCACCAACTCCCTGTGGTGAGGAGGCTGCAGCCTTTTTTTTCTGGTTCAGATCTGGCCACTGTCCATGCTTTATCACCTCAAGGCTTGATTACTGCAAAGTGTTCTACGTAGGGCTGCCCTTGATTGTTTGAAGGCTGCAGCTGGTATAGAATGTGGCGGCTTGGCTCCTTTCAGGGTGGGGCGCTGGGAGCACATTAAACCGATGCTCTGTAGTCTGCACTGGATTCCCCTATAGCTTTCTGGGCCCAATTCAGGGTGCTGTTTTTGACCTTTAAAGCCCTAAAAGATCTAGGCTCCACATACGAGAGACTGTCTGTCTTTGTGGCCCCTGCAATTGGCCAGGAGCACCTCCCTGCAGGTACCATCTGCTAGTCTTGTTCGCACAATGAGGGCTTGCAGGACGGTGTTCTGAGTTACTGCCCTGATGCTATGGAGCTCCCTTCCCCTGGAGGCTTGTTTGAGCTCGAGCCCAAGTGTCTATCGAAGGTGATGTAAGATGTTTCTGTTCGTAAAGACATTTGATGGGCAGAGATAGGGGATGGGGAGTTTGGTGGTGGGTTTTGGGGTAGGGTTGTGAGGAGGGGGAGTTGGATGTAGGAAATGGGGAGATGGTATTGGGTGGGTTTTGTGGGGGGCTGTGGAAGGGTTGGGGTTTTTGTATTATTTATTTATTTTATACATTTATTAGTCGCCCCCATGCCAATGGCATCCTGGGGTGATGTACAATTCGATAAAAAACATTCAATAAATAAAACATTTGTAAAAACCCAACAATTTAAAACCAAAACGGGTCAGGATAAACAAATCAAAATCAAAGGTAAGGGAAGAGCTAAAACCCTAACCCACCTTCTTCCCCCCCCCCCAAAAAAAAAGCCCTGGGCGAACAGCCAGGTTTTACAAGCCTGCCACAATGTCAAAAGGCTTGGGGCCAGGTGAGCTTCCTCCGGGAGGGAGTTCCAAAGACACGGCCCGGCTACTGAGAATGCCCTCTCCATTGTGACCCCCTGCTTAACACGGGGGACCTCCAAGAAAGCACCCCCAGCAGACCAAAGGAGCTGCTCTGGGGCATGGAGGGCGAGGCGGTCCCTGAAGTACGACGGGCCCAGACTGTGAAGGGCCTTACAGATCAATACCAATACCTTGAACCTGGCTTGGCACGCTATTGGCAGCCAATGCAGAGTCCAGAACACAGGTGTTATATGCTCCCGACGACCCGTCCCCGTCAGGAGCCGGGCTGCCGCATTCTACACTAGCTGCAGCCTCCGGACCAGGAACAAGGGCAGCCCCACGAAGAGCGCATTATAGTAGTCCAGCCTCGAGGTGATGAAGGCATGGATGAGGGAGGCCAGATCCGACCCGGAGACGTATGGATGCAGCCTCCGCACTAGATACAAGTGGCAGAAGGCGGCCTTTGCCACTACCTCCACTTGTTGATCCAGGCGGAGATCCGAGTCCAACACCACCCCCAGGCTCCAAACCTGCTAAGCTATAGGAGGGCGAACCCCCCCTATCGGGGCTGACACCTCCCTCGCCCTCCCCACCACCGTCACCTCTGTCTTATCAGGGTTGAGCTTCAGTCTGCTCTGCCGCATCCACTCCACCATGGCTGGGATAGCAACTTGACAGCGGGGTCTGGGTCAGCTGAAAAAGAGAGGTACAGCTGAGTATCACCAGCATATTGGTGACATCGCACTTTGAACCCTCTCACAATCTCCCCCAAGGGCTGCATATATACATTAAATAATAATGGAGACAGAATGGAACCCTGTGGAATGCCGCAGGACAAGGCGCAGGGGCAAGATGTTTCAGCTCCCAATACCACCCGCTGGCTTCTCCCCGAGAGGAATGAGCGGAACCATTCAAGAACAGTCCCGTCCAGACCCCCCCGGGTCTTGCAGCCGTCTCAACAGTAGCCCATGGTCCACGGTATCAAAAGCGGCCGAGAGATCTAGCAGGATAAGAAATGTAGAACATCCTGCATCCATCTCCCGGCGGAGATCGTCAACCAAGGCCACCAATGCTGTCTCAGTGCCATAGCCGGGATGGAACCCAGATTGAAAAGGGTCTAGGAAACCGATGCCGTCCAGATGCACCTGGAGCTGGATCGGCAGTGCCCACTCAATAACCTTCCCTAAAAAGGGAAGGTTAGAGACAGGTCGGTAGCTGGCGAGTGCGCCCACATCTAATGATGGCTTCTTCAGCAGGGGGCGCACCACAGCCTCCTTGAGGCTGGGTGATAAACTCCCATGCTGCAAGGATGTGTTGACCACTCTCGCCAGCACCGCCCCCAATGTCTCCCTGGAGGCTTTCACCAACCAGGACGGGCATGGATCAAGTTCACAACTGGTGGCTCTCACAGACCCTAGGACATCCACTGCATCGGCTGGCATCACTTCCTGAAACTCCCCCCACAAACTTGGACCAGGCAGGGCCTCCGTAACCTCGTGCTCATCACCTACTGCCCCCAACCCGGTGTCAAAGTTGCCCTGAATCCGAGCGATCTTGTCTGCTTGGTATTGTTCTTATGGATTGTTTTTAAAATGTTTTTTTCATATGCTTCTATATGTTACGTTTATATTTTGTTTGTAATCTGCCCTGAGTCATTTTTAGGGAAGGGCAGTATAATTAAAAAAAAAATAAAAAAATAAAAGAATTCTTGAGGTCTGTGGATTTAAACCTTCCACTAGTCATATGCGTGATTTAAATCTGCTCATTACAGCTGATGTAGGCTAAAGAATGTAAGTTGACCTAAAATGCTTTGACTTCCATAGAAACTCTCTTTCTTTATGCTTTAAGGACATAGATAGGGACAGGCAATGCACCTGAATTGGGGTCCATAAGCTTGGAGGACCCACACTCGATGGTGCGGCTGCATCCTGCCTTGCTGGGGAGGGCGCAGGGGCAGCAGGACTCCAATTCCATCTTCTGCACCCAGGGCCCATTCCAAGACTGCTTTTAGATGTGCGTGGCAAACTAAATACCTCAATGTCGAGGTGTTTAATTTACAGCTTTAAAAGAACGCACAACTGGCTTTAACGTGCAAAATGTCACGTCCAAATCCCACACGCAGGATATTTACACGTAGTGTGAATTTATGCAGTGTGTTCACTGCACACGTCTAAAAGCAGCCTAATCTAGAATCATGGGTGTTTTTACACACACCTTTCTCCTGCATTTTTGCTGCTGTGACCCCAACTTTCTGTGTGTCTAAATACTCACCCAGATCTTTGAACTTCCAGATATTCTCATGGATTTAAGAAGTCCTTGATCTCTGTGGTTTTACAAATCTGGATCCTGTAACATCTGGGTGTCTCCCAGAACTTGTGTGTATAAAAGGTTGTCCTGGTAAACTGCTTTGCTCCTGGCAGCCATGGTCATGTTGTTTCCATGGCAACCCCTCTTCTCTACAACTGAGCTCTCCAGCTCCACTCCTGCAGGCTGCCTCAGGGCAGCATGTGTGTGTGGAGAATGCATCCAGGAGCTGACTTGTGGACTTGTAAACCCAGAGGATTGAAAGACCAGCACTTTAAGGAGTGTGTAAAAACAACCATTGAATCTAGCTATGCTCCTTTTTCTTTCTACCTGTAGATATTCAGCATATTCTCTCAAATATGTTTGTTGTATTGTGAATTTTAATAGAATTCTGAAAACAAACTGCACTTAGAACATATGTTCTGTGTTAATGTAAATAAACATTTTCCAAATTATCCAAATGAAGGTATTTGTTCCCAGGAAAATAACTGATAATTTGGTTGTCGGAGGGGATGAGTCTCTGGCATACTGTATATTTAAATAAGCTCCCTGCTCAGGTACATGTTAGGTGAAGTTCAAGTTTTATTACGTTTTATGCTGTGTTCATAATTTTGATTGTAAATTTTCTTTTGTCATCAGGCCAGTGTTCAAATCAGTGTGAGAGTTACTTAGCTGGCAAAATAGCTCAGCATGCAGAAAGCTAGCAAGCTCCTATGAGGATCTTTGGTTGATTCCTGCAATGTCAGTCAGGTTGGGAATTACAACAAAAGAAGAGTAAGCTTTCTGCTTGGGGTTTAGAAATTTAGTGGAAAATGCACTTAAAACCCCCCCAAATATCTAAAGAAATAAATGTTAAACATAAACCTGTGAGGGGGATCAGAGTTCCTCATCTAACTAATCTTATCATGATGTACTACGATGGAATCTCATCTACTACATTAACAGTTCTAGCCAGTCCCTTCTTTCATATTGATGTCTTACCCATGAGCAGCTCTGCAGAGACTAATTTGCCGGTGCTTGCCTGGTTCATACTGAAAATTCACAACTCTTTACTAAGATAAAAGGAGCAACGCTGGGAACGTTTATTAATATGTTATGCAGAACAAGTTTTAAGGTCCAACAAGAGCACAGGCAAAGAACCCAGTGGACGTTTCAAGACCCCCCTCCCTACTTCCAGTCATGGGGATGTAGAAATTGCAATTTCTACATCTCAGCTTTCGTTCTCTCTCTCTCTCAAGTTTGATGTTTTCCTTATTGATATTGATTTGAAAATGTTCAGTAATGTAAACAGGTTGCCGGGTCAAAACCATGCCACTTCTAATTTTGTTAAAAAATTAAAAATTCTTCTTGGTTCCTCTCTCGCACCACATTGCACCCATGATTAATCACGGAAAAAGCGGCTTCAGACCAATTAGCAGATGTAGGTGAGCATTTCATCTTGGACTGAGCATGAGAGTGGTATGATCATCACCACAGTCCCTCCCAGACAGGTGAATGCTGGATTCTTTGCTTCACATCCCTTGTGACTACTGACTAAAAAGGGTTGAAAGGGCGTTCTCATTCTTAAATCTATTTGAGGAAAAGCATGGAAGAAAGGGATATGGTATATTGACTATAATTGGAACTGTATGCTTGTATATATGCCTCTATATGTGCATTTCCTATTTTTATTTTTAAATTTTTTAAAATTTATTTTTTTACTAAGTATGATGCTAGGAGAGTAGATAAAGAAAGGAAACGTGTAGCTGTTGTCTTTGTGTTTCTTAGGAATTATAGTCAATACTCAGAGGTTTTTGTTTTTTACTAAATATGATGATAGGAGAGTAGATATTTATTTATTTTATTTATTTATTTTTCAATTTGCTACCCTGCCCGTCCTGCCATCAGGCAGCCCGGGGTGACTTACGATATAAAAACACAAGAGAGAGACCGTTTAGGGCATTATAGGTCAAAACCAACACCCTGAAGCGGGCCCGGAATGCTGTCAGCAGCCAGCACAGAGCACCGGTATTATGTGCTCCCGATGGCTCAATCCCACCAAGAGACTGGCCGCCGCATTCTGCACTAACTACAGCCTCTGAGCCATTGTCATGGGTAGCCCCACATAGAGCGCGTTACCATAGTCTACTCTAGAGGTGATGAAAGCATGGATGATGGTGGCCAGGTGAAAGTCTGAAACATACGGCCGAAGCTGCCGCACCAGATGTAATTGGCGAGAGGCACTCCTCGCCACAGCCTCCACCTGGGCATCCAGGCGGAGCTGCGCATTGAGGAGCACCCCCAGACTCCGCACCTGGGGAACCAACGCGGGACAGACCCCGTCCACAACAGGGGCCGTTATCCCTGTCACCTTACCCACTAGCATCACCTCCAGCTTGTCAGGATTCAACCTCAGCCAGTTGGCCCTCATCCAGTCCCCCACAGCCATCATGGAGACTGCAGGGCCTGGGTCTGTTGTAAAAGAGAGGTATAGCTGGGTGTCATCCGCATATTGATGACGCTGAACCTCCTAATCATCTAACTGTGGGGCTGCATATACGCGTTAAAGAGGAGAGGGGACAAAACAGAACCCTGCGGGACACCACACGAGACGTGCACAGTCCCGCAGGCGCGTCACCAACATCTCATGTTTAATGGTATCAAACGCAGCCGAAAGATCTAACACCACCAACAGGGTCAACTGACCCCGGTCTGACCCTCTGCACAGGTCATCCACCAAGGCCACGAGCACAGTCTTGGTGCCATATCCTGAACGAAATCCCGACTGGGAGGGATCAAGAAAACTGATGCAATCCAGATGCCCCTGTAGCTGCTGGGCCTACCTGTTCAATAACCTTCCCTTTTTAGGGAAGGTTAGAGACAGGTTGATAGCTGGCAAGGGAGTCAACGTCAAGCATGGTTTCTTGAGCAGAGGCCACATCACCGTCTCCTTGAGTCAGCCAGGTATTCTGCCCTCCCGGAGGGAGGCATTGACCACCCCTGCCAGCAACAGCGCCATTGTCTCCCTGCAAGATTTCACTAGCCAGGACGGGCACGGGTCTAACTCACAAGAAGTGGCCTTAACTGCCCCAAGGACCCCGATCACATCAGCGGGCACCACAGACTGGAATTTATCTCACAAAACTGGACAAGATAGGGCATCCATAACCTCCGGCTCTCCTATTGTAATAAGTGCAGCATCAAAGTCGCGGTGAATACGAGTGATTTTATCCACAAAATAGTCCACAAACATATCGCAGCGTGCTGTAGATGACTCCACTCCTAGGTGGAGGAAGGTCGGACTGACCAACCCCCGCACCACCCAGAAAAGCTCCACTGGATGGGACTTAGTGGATACTATGAAGGCAGCAAGAAACTCTTTTTTTGCTGTCCTCATAGCCACAGCATAGGCTCGTATACTAGCTCTATGCTGCAATCAGTTGGCTTCAGTGTGAGAGTGGCACCACCGTCGCGCCAACTGCCGCCCATTCTGCTTCAGCACCTGCAGGTCCTCCGAATACCAAGGAGGCCTGCAGTGCTGTCGCCTGGGAAGTGGACGTCTAGGAGCCATCTGATCAGTTAGCAAGGTGTTCCAGAAAGCCACGAGGTCATCAATGAGATGGCCATCAAAATCAGACAGCTCTCCCACAGAACCCTCTGGAACCGCTCTGGTTCCATCAATCTCCGGTGGCAAACCATACAAATTGGTCCCGCATCCATCCGGGGGCGGACATGTGCCAGAAGAGAGGCCAGCAGGAGGTAATGGTCCATCCATGACCAGGGCACTGCTGATATCTCCCCCAATAACAGAACACCTGCCTCAAAGCCGGTGCAAAACATGAGATCCAGAGTATGCCCCCCCCGGATGTTGTTGCGCCACTAACCACCTGGGACTGGCCCATGGTTGCTATGGCATGAGCTCGTGCTCCGTGCCCCCAAGGGTGACATTGGCGTGAATGTTGAAGTCTCCCAAGACTAATGTCTTCAGGGACCGCAACACTACCCCCGATGATACCACCTCCATCAGAGCGTGCAGAGAGGCTGTTGTACAGGTAGGTGCACGGTATACAAGCAGCTCCCCTAAACTGTCCCCCGCCAAATCAAACACAAGGTGAAGGACCTACATACCAACTATGGTTTGCACCGGATACCTTCTCACAGACCATCCCTCTTTAAAATCATGGCTACACTGCCCCCCCATCCCTCCAACCGTGGCTGATGCTGCACGGAATACCCGGCCGGAACAAGGTCAGTCAGAATAGACCCCAACTCGAGGTCCAGCCAGGTTTCCATGATACATACAAGATCGGCGGCTGAGTCCAGGATCAACTCCTGGACAATTGTTGCTTTATTCGCCACCGACCTCACATTCAACAGCAGCAGGACAGGGTCAGAGGCTCTCTGATCATGACCCAACTGCCTGGGGCTAGTAAGTGGGACCTGTACTAAGACCCTGTCCTGTCTCCATGATCTTACACTCCTCCACCCGTGACCATATCTTCCCCAGCCTGTCATGACCCCAATGGCTGCGGCCCTCCCCCCAGCAGGGCCCCGCAGCCCTGGCCCTCCTCTGGCTGCCCCGCCTTGGCGGCAGGGAAGATCCCCCCACACACACACACTCTCCCCTCTTCCCTAACCCTTTCAGCAATCCCAAACATTCCTGTATATCCAAATTTACCCCAATACTCTTACCCCCCACCCTAGCCTTCAAATCTCTCCTTAAATCTCTCAAATCTCTCCTTAAAACTCACCTCTTTCGCTCTGCTCTGTCTGACTCTTTATCCTGCTGAGCCACTATTCCTATACCTACGATCGGTTTACCCTTATCCTTGCAACATGGACCTGCCTGCTGTCATTCTCATCGTAACCAAGCCAAGTACGTGCACTTGAGACCTCGCATCTTCATGAATGTTAGACCCCTTGTCTCTCCCTCTGTTCCCCTTCCTAAGTCTCT
>QEPC01001533.1:3726032-3737826 GCA_003113815.1 Sphenodon punctatus
ATAATAAATTAGTTTCATAATTGTAAAATGTGCAAGGTTAGTTATTGATAAAAATGAAGTATGCATGGTAAGGAATTTAGTACACATATTGCATGTATGTTGATGAGAAAATATTAAATATTGCTCTAAGCGTGAATTAATTTCTATGTTTTTTGGCGTTTATGTTTTGGTGCAATGTATGGAGTGGAAGGTGGTTTGAATTGTAATTGTACTGAATTGGTTTTTTTGTGTGTATTTGAAGAAAACTCTTGTACATTTAAGTGTCTTTTTAAACTGTTACGTTTTTTGCTTAGGTTAATATTGACTATAATTGGAACTGTATGCTTGTATATATGCCTATATATGTGCATTTCCTATTTTTATTTGTTAAAATTTTTGTTTTTTTTACTAAGTATGATGCTAGGAGAGTAGGTAAAGTATTCATCTCTCATGTGCAGGAGGGGCGTAGAGGTGAAGCAGTGACATTAAAACAGACAAGCAAAACAGGCAAATAAAACCAATTTTAATATCACACACAAGTCCCAGGAAAGCCTAGTAATATATATGTTTTTCTGTTGCTGAAGCTAAATGACAAGTTTTGGCTGACTGGCCATAGAACACACCATCAAGAACATTGTCATGCTTGCTTTCTTTGCCAGTTATAATAAACTTGAAAATCACTTGTTGCAAAGGACAGCTGACTGAAAAAGCCTGTTTCATTGCTGAGAAGCTACTTTTGATAGGCCTTCATTCCTTTTCCTTTTTCTTGGCCAGTAATGAGAAGAAAAGTTTTTCAGTTGTATTTTTGTGTGTTTTGGTAAGTTAAACTTGATGTTATTTAATATATAGTATGAAATTCTTTTACTAAAAACCATGAATCACTTTAAAGAATGATGTCCAAACTTTCAAATCTTTTTGATTTTTCTTTTAAAAAATGAGTTTGTAATTTATAGATATAAAGTAGTGATAAGTTTTCTTTTTTAAAAGGAGATAACGTAATCTCACACCACGGCGTGTGGCAGCAAATGAACAAGAAAACTATAGATGTGCTGGTTGCTGAAATACTTCATAGCCAGATGCCAGTGCAAATGTCTTAAAATTCCTAATGTGTGAATTTCCCCGGCAGTCTTTGTGCTTGGGATCTTTCTTTCCTTTTCTTTTCTTTTCTTTTCTTTTCTTTTCTTTCCTGCCCAATGGTAGCTCGGGGCGGCATACAATAAATAAACAGAATATAAAATACAGTATAAAATACCATATACAAACCTTAAACATTTAGAACTCAAACAAATGTGGCCCGAATAACCCCCCCACCTCCGTTCCCCTCACTTGAATACCTGGCAAAATAGCAGGTCATACATTTTCTGCGAAAGTAGGGGCAATCCGGAGAGAGGTGAACCTCCCACCGGGAGGGAGTTTCACAGCTGAAGCGCGGCCACCAAGGACACCCTCTTGAACATTGCCCCTTGGGATACCCGAGGGACCTCCAAGAGGGCGTCCCTAGCTGACCAAAAGGGCCAACTCAGGATACGAGGGGTGAAGCGGTCCCGTACGTACGTGGGGCCCAGGCTGTATAGGGCTTTAAGATAATAACCAACACCTTGAATCAGGTCAGGAAGACTGTAGGCAACCAGTGCAGTAAACGGAGCGCCAGTGTTACGTGCTCATGGCAACCTGTCCCCATCAGGAAGTGGGCCACTGCATTCTGCACCAGCTGTAGTCTCTGGGTCTTATTTGAGGTGTTATTGATCTTGTGTATTATGGCACTAGAGACAAATGTTATTGCCTTGTACAATAGAGCCAAATCTAATTTAAAAATGGCTTTTTCATATGGACTGAACAAATTTTTAAAGGAGCAATTTATAATGCATCAGTAAAGAATGAAACATAAGATACCAGGAAGGTAGAGTTCTTCTCTAACTAAAGCCCAATTGTATTTGTTTCAATTTTTGACAAATAGGAGCACTTAAACTGTGATTTTAATTGTTAAATGGTAGCATAAGTGGAAGCCAGATATTGAACTTAACCTTTATACTTTTGATTGAAATAACTCTTGCTCTAGGTAGTGACCATGTTGTTTGTCTGCGTAGAATGTGTGATCTGAAAGTGAGAGGGTTTTTGTGATGCATAAACATGGTTAAGAGTATTCGTCTAACTCCCATTCATGTTTAACGTGTAGTGTGTACACGTAAACATAAATTGATATACCGATAACTAATGAGCCAAACCCAGTGGAATAAATTCAAGATAGTTGCTGGAAAATGTTAGGATCGTTCAACTATCTTTATTTTATTTATTTTTTAAAAATTGTGTTTCACTGTAATCCTTGAAAGCTATGCAAATTGGAAAACTCAGTTTATTCATTTCTTAATGCATCCCAATTCTTTCCAGGCGAGCACAGAGATAATGAATGTCAACTGCCTGAGCAGTAGCTGGAAGCCTACTCTGGGGAAAAGATGTGCCCAAAATATTTAACAAAATAATGTTCAAATAGGAGAAGTATAACAGGTATAAACATATTGGGCTCAGTTAGGCCTTTCCTGAGGCCGAGCTGCTTTAAAGGGTATGCAGAGATGTAGTGCTCTGTTAAAAGGGGTAATAAGCAAGGGTGTACCTATAATAGAGAAAAGCTGTGCCAGGGCCCACAATTCACGGTGGGGATGTAGGGGTGTGTGGAGGGGGAAAGGGGCACACTTCTTGGTGTGCCTCTGGGAATGGGCTAGGTGGCCACATTCCACCCTAGCTTCGCCCATGGTAATAAGCTCCTCCGGGACTGGCCTTGGAATTTGTCGGGCCCAGGCAAGATAAAATGCAGGGGCTCTGTGGCCCCATCCTCTTCCCTTTGACCTCTCTTCTTGGAGGCACCCTCCCTAGAGTCTTAAAGGTGATTGTGTTTGGGCCCCTGCTGGAAGGGGGTGGGGCGAACTTATCCTGATGAAAATGATGGCCACTGTGGGACCCTGGAAGTAGACAAAATAATGGGGTTGGTTGCAGTCACCTTGGGTTGCCCTATGATAAGGCTGTCCCTGAGCGCTCCTGTCTTGTAGCCATCCTGGCTTCCAAAGAAGCGGGGTCAAGGGTCTTGGTCTCACTCAGAAACACTCATTCTGAAATGCTGAGCATCTGAAGTAGCACTAGTCAGTCAACTCTTGGACACTAGAACTTTGGCACCTCTTTGTTTTCACTTCTCTGAAGTACCATTTGGAAGAACACAGGACTTCTGTATTGTGGAGAAACCACTATTTCCTCTAATTGTGGGGAACCTTCTCCTCACCATGGGCCTCTTCAAAAAATCTTTACAAGCTCTGTTGGTCAGAGCAGTCTGCCAGTGGTCGGCCCCTGCCAGAGCTCTCTGCAAGGGGAAAGGAGTGTCTTTGGAGTGCTCTACAAGGTGGGAAGGGGGAGGCAACCAGGAGTGCTCTTCATTGTGGTTACTAAACTGACCATTGTGGACATTTAAGTTTGATCACTAAGCTGCTGACTTCTTCTGTCTGAGGGCATTTTTAAACTAGCGGGATTTCTCCCGCAGTTTAAATCTGACTCTGGGAAACCCCCGGTGGGGTGGGGAGGGGAGGGGAGCTTGAGATGCTCTTCCATAAAGTGGAAGTCACCTGGGCGCTATTAGAAACAGTGGTGCCACGTGACTCCTGGGTTTCTTCGAGGTGCGGCATAGATAAGACCTTGATTATTGGGGTCTTATCTATGCTATACAGGAGTCACATGGCATGAGTTGCCAGATTGGGGTGGGGGCGTGGAATGTGGTGAAACTAGGTTGTGGTCCAGAGGTTCCCTACCTCTTCCCTAATCCATTATGTTTTTAAAGGGTTTATTTTTACAGGCTTCCTAAATTGTTTCCCCTTTACAGTTAGAGGTAGACTAAATTTAGAAGGCATTTGGGGGATGAAATGTTGGGGTCCTTCATGCTAGGCTGGTCCCAAGGGGAGGATTGGGAAAACTAACACAGAGGAGTGGCTGATCCTACCTGACGGGAGCCCCTGTGTTGCCTCACCAAGCTCCTATGTTTGATCCTGGTCAGTGGTGAGCCTCCATCTGCTGACTTGTAAGGTGAGAGGACAGGGCCCAGGGAGCAATTGTAGATGCTGGGACCCTCTGACAAGTCCACCACTATTTTCGAGGGAGTGGGCCGTGGATCAGGTGGTAGAATGCATGCTTTGCAAAACGCATGCTCCTGTCTTCACAAAAAACCCAAAAAACTTGGAAGGTGGAGAATTTGGTCTCTTATTTTTGCTCGCTCTATCAGTAACAAAAAAATACTCAAACCAGACAAAAATGTTGATGGTTTGCCAGCTGGGCTCAGCTTACAAAGTGTTTAGGATCACCACCTTGATGAGAGAGGGAAAATCCAAAGTCATCAAGGCCACATCAGCCTCCTTCGTGGGGAACCTGTCAATTGCCATTGTTGGGGTCTCCAGCCTCCCTGTCCCCCAAGCCCATAGCATGGGCTTCATTTTCGACTCACACCTTACCTTCAAACCCTACATTGACTCGGTTGCCAAATCCTGCTGCTTCTCCCTCCACAACATTGCTAAGATCCATCCTTTTCTGTCTGTCTCCTCTGCCAAAACTCTCATCCATGCCCTAGTGATCTCACGCCTCGACTACTGTAACCTTCTGCTTGCTGGCTTTCCCTGCTGTCACCTTTCTTCCCTCATCTCTGTTCAAAACTCTGTTGCCAGGATCATCCACCTTGCCCATCGCTTTGACCATGTGCAGCCTCTCCTCTCCTCTCTCCACTGGCTCCCTCTTCCTGAGCGTATTCTGTACAAGCTCCTTGTCCTCACTTACAAAGCCCTTCACACCTCGCTCCCCCCTACCTCTCTGCCCCGATCTCCCTCCGAATCCCTGTTTGAGCACTCCGCTCCTCTTCCATCCCCTCCCACCCCAACAGCCTATGTCCCTTCTCCCTCGCTGCCCTGCACGCCTGGAACTCCCTCCCTGCCCTCGTCCACCTTGCCCCCACCCTCCACACCTTCAAGTCCCTCCTCAAAACCCATCTCTTCTGCTCCGTCCCTTCGAACTCCTGCCAATCATCCCCACCCAGGGTTATCCCCTACCTGCTATCTGCAAACTCCCAATTTACTGTAACCAAGCCAAGAAAGTGTACCTGAGTTCTCGCATCCTCATGAATCGCATCCCTTGTCTCTCCCTCTGTTCCCCCTTCCCTGTCTCCCCTCCTCCTGTCTTTAGATTGTAAGCTCTCGGGCAGGGACTTTGTCCATCTTATTTTTTGTAAAGCGCCAGGTACATTGCTGGCGCTATATAAATGCTAATAATAAATAATAATAATAATAATAATAATAATAATAATAATAATAATAAAATAATTAATAGTATAAGGTCTGAAGTTCAATTCCTGACTACTCTGATTCAGGATCTCTGGTAGTATGCCTGGGTGAGGCCTCTGACGGGATCCTGAATAGCTGGATTTGAAACCCTGTTGCTGTGTCAGGTTGTGACAATAAGATGAATCATTGGACTGAGCTCCTTATATTGTAGTTCGGTAGTTTCTTCAAAACCGATAGTTCTCAGTCTCTTTGCTTCGATAACTCCATTTTGAGTCTTAAATGGAAACCCGTGAACCCAGACAGCTGCAAAGATATGCAAAGTATAGCAAATACCAGTGGGATCTGTGAACCTACTTGGGATCACAAATCACAGCTGAGGAACTTCTTTTCCAAACAATGATTAGGTTTACCTGATGATTTCACTTCTGTGATTCCCCAGCCTTATCTTTTAGTAAAAAAGAAAACACGACTGAGCAGATTTCATAACTATAGATTTGGTTTGGTCATTACTCTCAATATAAATTATCAATAGTTATTTTGAACTGTAATAGTTAAACCTTGATAATATTACTATTACTTTAGGATTTAATCTTCTGGTTTAACCATGGATTTAGATTAGAAAAAGTATCATACTGCTATAGCAATGATGCTCCTTCTAAGATAAAAAGAAATGTCAGGAAAAGATGGATTTCTTTCTCTGGCTGAACGAAATGCAGTATAAGCTCCCATATCTTGACACCTTGTGGGACATGATTTTTGTCCAGAGTTGGGAAGTTTGATCACTAAACTGCTGACTTGTGCTGAAAACAGAGACCTGTTTTATGCCTCTAGTGAAAGGGGGGGGGGGGGGGAATAAAACATGCCTTGCTGTTGAAAGTTTACACTATAATCTGCCTTTGTTTGACTAGTGAAGAGTTAATGATTTCTTAATGTAATTAGCATTGTGGATTACAGCATTTTTCTACTACTTTGTAGTGCTTAGAGTAATTTTTTTACAAGTTCTAATAGGACAGATAAGTTGTCAGACAATATAGGTGTCTTTATGAACTAATTTAAAAAGTATATTTTAAAACAATGGAATAATGTATAAAATGTGGTTAGTATGCTTTGATATCGTTGGACTGATGAAGAGCAGCCATTTATGTCTTGACAGAACTGTTCAGGAGATGACCATTGATTTATATAAAAGAAATCAGTTTTACTCTTAGTGGAATACTTCAATAAATCTTTTCATCAAAGAATAAAAATCTCCAGTTGTAAAGTTTAAGCTGCTAGCTGCAACAAAAGAATAAAATGATTTGCAGTAGACTAATCCATACTGTTGGAACTATCTTTGTAAATGTTTAGGTATGATTTTGTAATTGGGAACAGGGTGACCCAACTATTGCTTTTTTTGTTATTGTTTTTGGCAAAAGAAGTGGTCTGTCTAGTACTCAACAATTTATCCTGCAAATTAGCTAGAGTTACAGTTCTGTGAGGAAATTGCTCCTTGTCTCCTGCTTTGTTTGAGCGGCTAGAAAACTTGCAAGTGTGACTGCTGTTCAGAAAGTGGCTAAAACCTATGAAATATTTACAGTATATTCTTGTTATCTTACCTGAGAGATTATTTATGGCCACTCAAATGAACTGAAAATGTAAGAGAAATTATGGGAGGTTGTGCGGTATAGAAAGGTCCAATTAACAGTATGTACCAAGCCACTTAGTCCATTGATGCGATTAATGATACTGTAGAGAAGGAATGGTGTTATCACATCATGCTTGTCATCTAGAAGAGATGGAAGACCTTTTTGTTTGGCCATGCATTTCGCAGGCAGGGACAGGGTTAGGTGAATGGGTTAGGGAAAAGGTTGGTGGGGGGGACTAAGGGATTTTTAAAAAGCTGTTTTATATATTTTGTAAGTTGCCCGGAGCCTGTTTGGGAAGAGTGGGGTAAAACTGGGAGTAAAAAAATAAAAATTGATTTGACAATAAACTCAGAGAAAATTGAGAGATAAGATATTTAATCCATTAGTTATTGAGGGTGATCAGAAGGAAACCCTGATATTTCAGACTTGAAGATATTGCTTCAACAGTTGATGATGATTCGAGTATGATGCCTGGTGTCCTTTCTACTGGTGGGATTTGAAAACTGACTACAAAACAACATTTTGTGAAGTATCCAATCATTTGGACCTTTTCAGAGATCAGCATCATTTGCAGTTTTATAAATATGCCACCACTTTTTTGCTGATTAGCAAATCCTTTAAAATATTGTTTCATTTGTGTTGTGTAGTACATCAACCTTTGGAGTTCCCTTGAACTAATCTTTCAGAAAGAGGAAAAATATAAACCGCAATATATGAAAATTATTTATTAATTGTTTATTTACTTAGATTTTTACCCTGCCCTATCCCCTAAGGCTCAGGGTGGCTCAGATCATAAAAATAAAGTACGCAGTAAAACCCATTAAAAAACCTAACACCCCCCCCCTCCCCAAAATCTACCCCTGCCCGTTAAATGCCTGGCCAAATAAATATGCCAAATAAATAGCCTCTGGAAGACACTCAAGCTAGGTCTTAGGTGATGGGAAAGGAGTTCTAAAGCTGTGGAGCAACCATCAAGACCACCTGTCTGTGTGACTGGGATGCATGGAATTTGCAAGAGAGTGCTCTTGGCTGATCTTAGAGACTGCGGAGGGACATAAGGAGGAAGGTGGTCATTTAGATATGTAGGACCCAGGCTGTTTATGGCTTTATAGGTCAAAAACACCTTGAATTGTGCCCAGAATCCTCTTGGCGGCCAGTGCAGACTCTGAAGCACTGCTATGTGCTCCCAGTGACCCATCTCCATAAAAAGGTGGGACGCCATGTTCTGCACAAGCTGCAGCCCTCAAACAGTCTTCAGGGGCAGCTCCATGTAGAGCACATTGACGTAGTCTAGCCCTGAGGAAATGAAGCCATGGATGATGGTGGCCAGATCCCTATCTGAGGCAAAAGGATGCAGCCTTCTTACCAGATGGAGGTGGTGAAAAGCACTCCTGGCCACTGCTGCAACCTGATATACTAGAGACCGCTCCATGACCCAGGAGCACTACAAGATGACAAACTTGAGTAACAGTGGAGACTGTACCCCATCAATGATGGGTGCCCCAGTCTCCTCCCCCCTCCACACACACATCACAGGGCCAGCAAAGCAACATCACTTTAGTCTTGTCCGCATTCAGCTTCAGTTGGCTCACCCTCATCCACTCCCCAGTGGCAGCCAGGCACTGAGTAAGCACTGAGACTGCAGGACCTGGATCAGATGAAAAAGATAAATAGATTTGAGGATCGTTTTGGATATTGATGGCAGTGCATCCCAAATGTACACATGATCTTGCCCGTAAGGTCCCCCAGTGCTGCAGGTCCTCCTAGTGAGGGGCAGCTCATGGCTCACAAGCAGCTGTTGCTTTTCTAATGTTGGGAGGAGATTGGGCCACCATCTTTGCTCTGGAAGCATGCTGGGAAATGTAGTCCAGCATGCTCACAGAGATCCTGAGGTGGTCGCTTTTCTAATGCTCTCTGGGAGCATGCTGGGAAACGTAGTCCAGCATGCTCACAGAGAACCAGCAGCTGTAGCTCCACTCCACAGCAGCATGCTGGCTCCCTCTGATTGGACTCAACAGGCAGCATCCCTCCTCCATAGTGAGTTTGCTGCCCCTCTTCCTGCCCATGTGTCCCCTCACCCTCTGGAAATTTTCCTGTTGCTCTCCCTTCCTGCCTTCTGTACCCCCAGAAATTTTCCTGCTGCCCCTTCCTGCCCGCCGTGCTGCCCCTCCTTCCTGCCTACCATGTCCCCACCATGTTTGTTCAGATAAGCACAGGAGAACACGTAAGAGGACTCAGTAAATACTTGGGGGAATACAGAGTATTTTACCGAGTACCAAGTATTACCAAGTATTTGTCAGCATTACTGAGTAGCTCCCGGAAACTTGAGCCCAATCCTCAGAAAATGAAAATACTTGTGAATAATTACTACCCTAGTCATTTTGTCCCTAGCGATCAAAATAAAAAATGATTCAAAAAATCATATTTTTTATTATTTTTAATTACCTGTTTGCATATGTGTTTCTTTACCATTATTGAAAGGTTCAAAACCACCTTGGTTTAATTGTATTTTCTTTATTATTATTATTATTATTATTATTATTATTATTATTGTGTGTGTCATAGAGCTTAAAATTTAGATTCCAGCTGACAGATTTGGTGTCTCGCTGTGATTAGCTGGGAGACCTGAAATGTTTTGATACATATATAACCTTATATGTTCTGGTCCTTATATAACCAGTGTTATTGGGAAGACATAGTGAACTGTAATGTCACATAATAAGGGCCTTCTTGGAACTATTTAATTTCATATTACAGTCTGATTTTGCAGAGGAGTAAAAAGGCAGCACTAAACTTGATTTCATTTCACTCTGGGTCAAATTGGCACCATAAATTGTTTTCACAATGAGATTTAAAAAATGCATAATGACTTTTGAACAAGTGAATTTTCCTACCCCTGCCTGAAGCCATACATTCTAGCCAAACAATGATGTATCGATTTGCTGTAACCACCCACTGACCTCCTTATGCTTTATGGCCTAGGCTCCCAAGTCACTTCTTTTACCTTTTATCTTTTCTGCTGTTATACATAGTTGTATAATTTACTGAACAGTGTGTTGAGTCTGATTCATATTTTCTTCTGTCTTTGAGGCTGCTGTATAAAAAAAAAAAAAAAAAGGGAGGAAGCTTAGTTTTTAGGGAACACATCATAAATGACAAGCTGTACATTAGCATTTTCAGCACTGTGCCTTGTTTCGTAAAGTCTCAAATGCTAATAGACTCTTTTGATGATCTTACTGAGTACCAGCAGATACCTTTACATTATTTCCTAGAAGGAATAGTTCAGTTCACAGCTTTATGTGAAAGATATCTTTTAAATTTAACAAGGCATTCACTGTACTTTGACAAGAACCTGCAGCTCTAAGGTTAAATCAAAGTCAATCAGGCGTTGCTCCTTCTTGTGGCAATGGAATGTGTTTCGGTTTTTTTTTCTGAAGTAATTTCAGTTGTATTGATTCCACTGGTTTGCTTGCTCTCACTTTTCTGTAGCTTGTTAGCTTCAGTTACTGTGTGTGCTGCATGTTTTATGCTTGATAAAACTGTTTTTTATTAGAGATTTTTTTGAGCTTTACGCAGTGACGTTTGATTCTGCTATTCTCTTTAATGAATGTATATTCTAGAATCACATATTGCCATAAGACAATTGGTTTTTTTTATTTTTACTTTGGTTTTTCTAAGCATATAGTTTGGGGTTGGAATAGGGCTGTAGCGGAATTTCGCAGCGGTAGCTATTTCCGGCGGAAACAGTGTTTCCGCAATTAGTGGAATGGCATGGCAGAGGCTTTAATTCCGCGGTTTCATTCCGCGGTTCCACGGTTCCGCTTATTTAATTCCGCAACTTAGTGGAATCGTGGAAACATGACATTTTCGCTATTTCCGCAATTCCGCCAGCGCCAAAAAATCGCGAAATAGTGGTTTTCCGCGATTTTTCCGCGATTCCGCGATTTGCAGAATTCCGGCGGAATTAGCAGAATATCCGCAGAAATGTCGCGGTGTGGCGGGGGCAATTCCGAAATAGCGGAACGGAATCGCGGCGCGGTAAAAGCTGCTGCCGCATCAGCCCTAGGTTGGAACCTGCCAACAGAAATTATATTTACATTTTCTTTTTATATTGATACTTCTGTGACTGTTCGGCATAAGGCACCTTCTCACAAGACTAAAACATTGCCCAAACCTGTTTTTACTTGGCTTTATTTATTTTATTTTATTTTAAATGAAGTTGGATTAGAAATTAGGTTGTGAGATGCCTCACTTGTGATGCTCAAATGACCTGCAAGTCTGAGGGCGCAAACCAAGGTTTAACAATCGTGCTCTTTCCACCTTGTTTCTTGTAACATGGGAAGGGGTATTTCCCACTTTCATTCCATCAACATCATAGGGTGAAATCAAACAAGATGATAGCCCGCTGGAGCCTGTGTTTGGTCCGTGCAGCCCCTATGGACTGAGTATGGGATCCTATATTTAGAGCATTTAGCCCCCAATAACACATTTAGCGCATCCATCCTAGTAAATGGGCAGCACCTCGGCCTGTATTTTATGTGTTTGTGGCAGCTTCCACCAGTTGTGAAAGCAGTCTCCCTCCCTGTGGCAGCCTTTTGACTGAGTGGTACACTAAAGATCTCCCTCCCCTGCACCCACAATCTCTTTCTCCTCTTACCTCCTTCTCCTCCTCCGCTGGGTAGCTCTGCTGCTGGCCGATAGGAGGCAGATGACTCATTTCTTTGTGCGCATGCACGCCAGGAGCTACCCGGTTCCTCAGTCTTGTCATCTGCCTCGGCCGCATAGGACGCGTTCCGCGGGAGCTCGAGGGCTCTGAAAAAAGAAAGGAAGAAGAAAGTTAAGGGCCTCAGCGTACTGGGCAGGTGAGGGTATAGGGGCAGTTGGAGA
>QEPC01001533.1:3753128-3922714 GCA_003113815.1 Sphenodon punctatus
GCCGCCAGCGTCGCTCCAGCCTCCTGCCCACTTGCTTCATACACCGCAGCCCCTCGGTAAACCAGGGGACCCTGCGGTGACGAAACCGAGGCAGAGGGCGTCTCGGAGCCACCCTGTCGATAGCCTCCCCTAGCAAGATATTCCATGACTGGACCAGCTCATTGACCGAGTGGCCGTCCAGGACCAAAGTTAACTCCCGCAGGACTTCCTGGAACCATTGAGGTTCCATCAGCCGCTGAGGGCGGACCATCCTAACTGGTCCTTCCTCCTTCTGAGGGGTGTGTGCGGAGAGACTGGTTTGAAGGAGATAATGGTCCATCCATGACAAGGGCACTGATGTAACCTCCCCCACAACCATACCCCCCCGCCTCAAGGCCAGAACTGAAGATCAGGTCTAAGGTATCTCCCCCCATGTAGGTCTGGCAGATAACCTCCTGGGACAAATCCATGGTGACCATGAATTCTCGCTCCGCCCCAACAAGGCCGGCATCGGCGTGGACGTTGAAGTCCCCCAGGACCAAAGTCCTAGAGGAGCCCAACACCATCTCCGAGGCCAGCTCCGCTAGAGCGGCCAGGGATGCCGCCGGGCAAGAAGGAGCCTGGTATACCAGCAGCACCCCTAGCTTGCCCCCAGCCAAATCGAACACCACGTGAAAATCCTCAATACCCTCAATCTCCTGAACTGGATACCTCCTAACAGGCCAATCCTCTATAAAAATAATCGCTACACCACCTCCCCGGCCACCTGTGCGGGGCTGTTGCTGCATGGCATACCCGGCCGGAACAAGATCCGCTTTAAAACAAATAAAAGACAGTATTTTTTCACTCAGTGCACAATTAAGTTGTGGAGTTTGTTGCCAGAAGATGTGGTCAAGACCAGTAATACAGCTGGGTTTAAAAAAGGGTTGGACAAGTTTCAGGAGGAGAGGTTCATTAGCAGCTAGTAGACGGGTAGGTTTTGGGGAACGTAATATCTTGCTGTTGGGAGCTGGGAGTGAACAACAGGGAACAGATCACCTCATTGTATTCTTTAGGGTACTACTTAGAAGCAAATAGGATTAACCATTGTCAGACAGGTGCTGGGCTTGATGGACTGTTAGTTTGACCCAGTATGGCACTTCTTGTGTTTTTAATTTTTTGCATCAGTCTTCACTGCAGAAGGCGTTGGGGAGATAACCACATAGAACTATTCTTTGTAGGTAATGCAACTGTAGGTAGGCAACTGTAACAAATCAATGCGATGCTAGAAGAGGTTTTAGAGCATATTGACAAATTTAATAGTAACAAGTCACCAGGATTGGATGGTGTTCACCCAGGAGTTCTGAACAAACTCAAATATGAAAGCGCAGACTTACTCTTGGTAATATGTAACCTATTGCTAAAACCTGTCTGTGTAGCAGAGGACTGGAGGATACTAAACATAACACCATTTTGCTCCACAGGAGATTCTGGAAACTGCAGACCTGTGAGCCTGATGTTAGTACCAGACAAATCCGTGGAGACAGTTGTAAAAAATAGAATTATTGGGCATATTGACAAACCTGGTATAACAGGGTCCTCCCATTATACCACAACATGGTTTTAGCAAAGGGAAGTCAAGGGAAATCTACCACAACTTTTTGAGCATGACAGCAAGCATATGGATTAGGGTGAGCCGACTGATACAATGTTTCTGGATTTTAAGCAATTGTTTGACAAGGTCCCTCATAAGAGTTTCTTGAGAAAACTAAGTACTCCGTGGATAAGAGGCAATATCCTTTCATAGGGCGTTTTCAGACAAGACACTCCCCACCTACCTCCCATCCACTATACATGTTACAGGGCACCCGTAGGACAACACAACAGCCCTGCAACATGTATAGTGGGTGGGTGGTGGGTGGGGAGTGTCTTGTTTGAAAATGCCCATAGTTTGCTAACTGGATAGAGATAGGAAACATAAGGCAGGATAATTGTCAGTTTTCAGAATGGATAGAAGTAAAATGGAAGGTGCCCCTGGGATCTGTATTGGAGCTTGTGTTATTTGCCAATGATCTGGAAAAGGGAGTTAAGAATAAGGTGATCAGATTTACAAATGACACAAAGTTATTCAAGATAGTTAAAACTGTGGTGGACTGTGAGGAATTACAGGAGGATCTTGCAAAATGGCAGATGAAATTCAATGTTGACAAGGAGGAAAGTTACCCTAACTATATGTACACAACGCTGGATTCTAAAGTAGGTGTTACCATTCAGAAAAAGGATCATGGGAGTCATTGACTGCGATCCCATGCTCTGCGGACTGCACACACGCAAACTGTGTGCGGTTTCTGCAGGACACTGTGCCCACAATGCAAATCTGCATGGTTTCCATGTGTGCGCATGCGCACAGTCTGCAGGGCATGGGATTGTAGCCATTGTGGATAATGAATTGAATACCTCAATTCAGTGTGCAGCAGCGGCCAAAAAGGCAAACAGAATGTTAGGAATTATTCGGAAAGGGATAGAGAATAAAACAGAAAATATCATAAATGCTGCTATATACATCTGTGGTGTGGTCATGCATTGAAAATTGTGTGCAGTTCTGGTCACCCCACCTGGAAAAAAGACATAATATAACTGGAAAATATACAGAGAAGGGGAACATTAAGGGCATGGAATAGCTTCTGTATGCAGAGAGGCTTCATAGGTTGGGGCTTTAGCTTGGAGAAGAGATGACTGAGGGGGGACGTGATAGAAGTTTATAAAATTGAGTGGCATAAAACAAGTAAATAGAGAGCTGTTATTTACTGACTCAAATAATAGTATAACTAGGGGACACTTAATGAAACTAACTGACAGAAGATTTCAAGCAAACAAAAGGAAGTACTTTTTTGCTCAATGCACAATTAACTCATGGAACATGCTGCCAGAGGATGTTGTGAATGCCAGTAATGTACCTGGGTTTAAACAAGAATTTGTTCAGATCCATAAATGGCTATTAATTAAATAGGCAGAGGTCACTTCCTCTAACTGTTGGGAGTGAACAGCAGGGAATAGATCACACATTTATGACCTATTACTTCTCCAAAGAGATGGAGCGCGGTCACTGTCTGGAACAGGATGCTAGGCTCAACAGACCATTTGTTTGACCTAGTGTGTCACTTCTTATGTGCTTGTGTTCTTCTGTGAACAAATGGTTTAGATCTGATTTCCCCTGCCCCCCTTGCTCTTGGAGTGGAAGTCACTAATAACTCCATGGAGCTACATCTGTTTAAAAAACTCTATTACATTTTGTCATGGAGTGCAATATTATAAATGCACATATCCAGGCAGGTCCAGTGCTTATAAAGCAGCTTTAGTGGATGTAGTAACATTCCACAGGGAAGATTTGCTAATTGCATTAGAATATTACTATACCCTGTTATAAATTCCCCTGTAAATTTGGTTGTGTGAAGGAGTATTTGACAGTAATCTCTGTTACTGTAGCCTGTGTGTTAAGCTTGTTTTATCCTTTGAAGATTAGCATGGAAGTATTTGCATGGAGGCTTAAACTGGCAGCATGTCAGCTTCATAGAGCTGCGGCATTCAATACTGAAAACCAATTGCGAACTGTTGCTTTTCTTATTTTATTTTTGCTAACTAGGTTAGATGTAGCATCATGTTCACAGTAAATTTAGTTTATTTATTTATAAAGTGGGGCTAGGAGTAGAAAGTGTGCACTTGCTGTAAACGTAGAACTCTCTTGTGCTTGGCAGCATCACTCAGTTTCTGTGGAACTACTTTACATGCAAATTTGACAAGACTGAGCTTAGCTGAATGTCTGGACTTTCCCCCCCTTTACCGTAAAGAAAGTGTGAAAATATTAAAATCAACTTATATACTTATGGTGGAACAACTTTGTTGCCTGTATTGCAGCAGTGCAGGTTGAAAAGCCAAGAGAAAGCTGTAGCTTTGACTTAGACATATTATCATGAGTTCCATGGAACAATTAAATCTATTTCTGTCTGACTGTACTTACTTCATACCTGTCACATAAAAGATTAAGATAATATGGGTAAACACAAGGACAGGGTTGGCTGGATTCCCCACCTGCCCCAGGCAGAGTGAACACAGCCACCACACTTTGGGCCAGTGGGGAAAGCAGTCCAAACAATCTTTCCCTTCCCCTCTCTCCCCGCCATTCCCCCCGTGGAGAATCCAGGTAGCATCACACCATGCCCTGGGATGAGCTGAGGAGCTGTCCACATGGGTAGGCACCCCACCACACTCTGGCCCGCATACTATCCCGCCTCCTGCTGTGAAGTAGATGCAGAGGAATGGCGAACTCCATTGGTGGCTCTATGGTACCTGCAGACCTCGCCATAGGGGCACACAGACGCCCCCTTCTCCCCCTGTGCAGGTGAATGGGGTGCCTGTGCTAACACCGCAGTGGGGGATGGATGGGCGCCTGTGGGAATGCCGTGGGTGGGGGTGCGTGCATGCTCCACCCACCTGCACCCATCACACACACATGGAGCAGTGGGCGCCAGTGCTCGATGCTCTATGGGTGGAGGTCCATGGGAACGTATTTCTACGTACCGTACACCCACCCATTCCCGCTGCACCGACGGCCAGTTTGAAAAGGGCCACGGTTACAAAGCAAACTGAATTTGCAAAGCAAACTGAATTTATTACTAGAACAGCACACCATGGTTTCTATTCTTGGCTGTACTACAGCTAAGCATGCACTATCCTACAGTAGTTCCCAGATAAAGGTATCTTACGCGTCAGAGGCTGGCCTGATCCTAGAGTACGCAGACTGATTCAGGGAAAGCAGCAGGGGACCCTTGGTCCCTGGGGATGAGAGATTCAGTTCCTTGGAGTGAGGATGGAGCCGAGACAATAAACTGACCAGTATCAGTTACATCTCTGCACAACTCCATGCTGACTGGCTGAGGTTTTTATACAATTCTTGAGGTGATCAGCAATAGCAAGCTCTCATGTCATGACGATGTTAGACAGTCCTTTGCACAACAAAAGGGTCTTTCGAAAGGGTGGGCTGTGAGTACATCAGCATCTTTATCTTTGACAGATTGTTCTTTCCTGACCCTGAGATTGGCCTCTATCAAGACCAAAATGTCCGTGGGTGTCAGGGTGCTTAAGAAGGTTATTTGGTCATCTACAGCTCCCAAGTCAGTGCCCCATCTGGTTTCAGGATGGTTTGTCTGGCAAATCAGGATGTTTGTCAACAGGATGTTTCTTAAGCATATGTGGATGTGTGAGGAACAGATACTCAAGTGTCTGGTGTCTGAATAGGCCAGAGCTTTCATGGCCTATGGTCCCATGTTAGTGCTTAGTATGCTGATGGACCACATACCTGAGCCATTCCGCACTTGACTCTGCATTCTCTGACCTTTTCACAGTTTCTGGGCCTACCTCTCCTTACTCTAAGTGGGCTCACTCACAACTTAAGTTGACCAAAGTGGGACCTGTTGCCACAGAGGTGCCATGGATGCTCTGAGTTCAAAAGGGTGTTGGAATTGGTTCCATTAAGGACCTATCTTTCTTTCGGGGTTTTAAGAAAGTTGAGATCCTTGTCTGTCCACACAGTGGAATTATGGAGCTCCTGGAGGAGGCTCGGTTGGCTCCCACTCTCCTGCTGTTTCGGCGTGTATGTAAGACCTGGCTGTTCCGTCAGGCTTTTGGCGAGAGGTAGGGGTGGGGTGGGGTGGGGGGTGGAGTTTCCCCCACATATTGTATTTTTAAATTGTTTTAATAATTTTGTATAGTTTTTATTTAATGTTGTTCGCTGCCCCAGGCTGCCCTGAGGGCAGGAGGGGCGGGATATAAATTTTAAATAAATAAATAAATAAAAATAAAGAGAGTCACATCTCCTCCCATTTGGTCTTTATTTTGGACTGGGACCAGTGGTGGTTAATGTATTCATTAATGATCTGGAAAAGGGAGTAAAGAGTGAGGTGATCAAATTTGCAAATCACACAGTTATTCAAGGTAGTTAAAAACATGAGTGGACTGTGAAGAATTGCAAGAAGTTCTTATGAAACTGGGTGACTGGGCAGCTAAATGGCAGATGAAATTTAATGTGGAGAAGTGCAAAGTGATGCACAAAGGACTGCATTTTGAGTAGTAGTAAGTAAGTTTATTGAGTGGCTCTAGCTTCTGCCATGGCCACATAGACCAAAACTAAAACATATCAACATTTATTGCCTTACACCAGGCAAGGCAAAGCAAAACGTCAAAGAAATACAAAACTTTACAAACAAATATGCAGAACATACATGACATATAAGCCGTTGCCTCCAAAGAAGGCTAACAATTCAAAATCCAGCATAATAGAATGAATAAACATGACCAAGGTCTAAAGTAATCCTCCTAGCATCAGATGTTATCTTATATTATCTTAATGTTTGCTTTTACGGAGGTTACTTAAACAAGTTTAACCCTTAGTAAGCATCTTGAGTATGTAGTTCTGCTTGCAAAAAAGATATAGTAGAAAAGGTACAGAGAAGGGCGACAAAGATGATGAAGGGTATGGAATAGCTCCCCTATGAAGAGAGGCTAGATAGGTTAGGGCTCTTCAGCCTGGAGAAGAGATGACTGAGAGGGAATATGATAGAAGTTTAATAAATCATGAGCAGTGTGGAACATGTAAATAGAAAATGGTTATTTAAATATTTACTCTCTCAAATAATACTAGAACTAGGGGACACCCCATAAACTGAGTAGCAGATTTAAAACAAACAAAAGAAAGTTGTTTTTTTTTCACTCAATGCACAATTCAGTTGTAGAATTGGTTGCCAGAAGATGTGGTCAAGACCAGTAGTATAAAAGGATTGGACAAGTTTCAGGAGGATAGGTCCATTAGCAGCTATTAGCCGGATATGTTTTGGGGAACATAACCTCTTACTGTTGGGAGCTGGGAGTGAACAAAAGGGAACAGATCGCCCCATTGTGACCTGTTGGATACTTCTTCCTAGCGACAAATTTGCCACTGTCAGAGACAGCTTGATGGACCATTGGCCAGTATGGCACTTAAAGAAAAAAATATTAACGATTTTTTATTACAGGTAGGTGGTATCATGGTCTTACAATTCGGCTGTTGGTTTTTTTGGTAGTGAAACATAAGGCACATGCAGGTACATTTACTTTACAAGTTACATTTTTGGCAGGGTGAGTATAATTGAAGAGAAAAGACATACAACAGGACAGGTTTCTTTCAGGTGTATTGTCTTTGTCACCGCATCCTGGAATGAGACAAGGACGCAAAGTTGGATTTTAAATGGCTGCACTCTTTATTTATGTTACAACTTTAAAAAGGAAAGGGGGGTACTCGCCCCTTAATCATGGAGTTCAGATCATTAACAACATTAACGATCATAACCGTGGGCTGCCTGAGGGGTCTCAGGATCCCAGCCTATTAATTAATTTAACCTTATCTCCTCCTTTTCCTTGACGGCGTAAGCTCCTGGGAGGTAAGGGTGGTTTAGCCCCATTTAGGGTGGCTTATCCTAAATGTTGTGGGGATACCCTCAGGTGTTGTAGCCCCTTGGGCATAATGCAGCGCACATCATGGGATGAACAGCTGCACTGGCTGCACCCAGCTCTTGCACAGCGTTACAGTCCCAATCTCTTAAGGGAGATACTTACTAATTACATAACTCAAACATAACACCTAACTTAATACAACCTGGACCCATGCTGGAGTGCGACAGTAAACCTAAGAATCATCACCCATAAATAACTAGAGCCCAAAAGCTCATGCTCTCTCACTGCAAGGAAGGAGAAAAAACAGGGAAGTCGCATGCCAAACTGACATCCCTCAAAAAATTCCTTCCTGACCCAACTAAGGTGACCAGTATGCACCCACATTGCTCCTAAAACTAGAGGGAGTGTAGGGATCACTGCTTCTCTTTCATGCTCGCTGCAGACTAAGAGTAGGGAAGTCAGTTTCACCCTTCCCCAGTAGGAAGTCTCTTCACGCGAGACTTCTTTAACGGCGAAACTTCAGGTTGCTAGGCAACCTCACAGAGCTCTCCCTGCTGGTGCAGTAGCACCAGCTTTTTCCTTTGCAGCCCTGAATTGTGTCATTGCTCTTCCTCCAAAAGGGTGGGAGCAGGACAAAAAGCTTCCACAGCCCCAGGTTAATTGGGTGTGGGGGCTCTGAAGGGCACTTTGTCAGGATTTGTCTTCCTCTTTTGTGGATATTTGTAGCTGTTGAAGTCAATATGTCTGGTAATTATTTCCCAGTGGGGATTCCATAACTCTTAAAAGTCTTCCAACCTGTTTTGGACTTCCACTGTAATCCGTTCTGTTGAGGCCATAAACCATAACCTCTGGATCCAGTTTGCTATTGAGGGGCCAGATTCAGCTTTCAATTTCTGTGCTATGGAATGAATTGCTGCTAGGAACAACATCTGGCAGGTAGTCTTCCTGGGATCATTTATGGATTTCTTGGGGTATAACCTGAACAAGGCTACCTGAGAAGTTGTTATGGCACTTCTTATGTTGTTATGTCTCTAATATTCTCAGAGAGAGAGGCCAAACCCCATGGCTATCTATTATGATGTAAAGATTCGCTTGCAAAAGCCACCCAGGAAATCCTAGCCTTGAACTTCATTCTCTCAGTTCCAAAACCCTGTATATTCTTCCACTAACCTCACTGGATCTCAGCATATAGACTACTGAGGAGAAAATAATGTGTGCTTAGTGGAGCTACAGGTTTCTGGTTTTAATAATACATTGATAATTTCTGTTCTAACTTATTATTGGAAATTAAATAAATATTAACAATTTGAGAGTAAGTGCCTACAGATTTGGGTTGTGATCGTAAATATACTTACGCTATCAGTGCTACTTAGTCAATGGGTATCTGTCAGCAGAAGTTTTTTCTTTTTAGGATCACAACCTTTGTGAGCTATATTATTCTAGTTCTTATCTAATAATATTTTATTATAAATTTGATTTCTGTGGTGTAGGGTTTCTTGTGTGTAGTGCTGATGCGTTTGCATGTATTCTATACTTGGAGAATTGCTTCACTTCCCCTGAAGGTGGGGAGCGGCTGGTGCTTTGCCGCGCCCACGTGGGAGGAGGCAGGACACAGCAGCGAGAAATTCCAAGCCACCGCCAGGGCTGCAGTGAAGCGGCCGCGCTACAGCGAGGGAAAAGGCAGAACCCTGCCGGGGTTGCTAGGCAACCCCAGCAGTTACGATTGGTGGAGGCTGGCCACATGGGATTGGTTGGGGGCAGAGCTAACTCCGCGACTGAACAGCCCAGCCTCAGTTGAAGGCTGGAGCCCATTCAAAACGCAGCATGGCGGGGAGCACGCAAGACAACAGGAGCCCCGGGCCAGGATGGCCCGGGCCAAGGAACAGGGAGTGTCGGGCCCCCAGGTTTGGTGCCCGGGGGGGGCAACGGGAGGGGTGAACACCCCACTGGGGGTCAGACTGGCCAGTTGCGAGGCCCTCTTGAGGATCCTAGCAGCGGGGGACCGGGCGGGGGTGGGGGAGCAGCCCCCCCGCCCCGTTGGACCTCTCGCTGCCCGGGCAGGGCAGTGGGGCACCCAGACAGGGAGAGCCCATGGCCTAATGCGGCCCAGGGAGGAGGAGCATACATCCGGGTACATCGGGGGCAGCAAGCTGGCCCTGGGGCATCTGGGCCTGTGTGGGCTGAGCCCCCTCCCCCCATGGTGCCCTCCCAGTGCCCCCTGGGTACTGGGTCCCTTCGGGCCGGATGGAGGAGGGCAGACCACCGTCACAGGTGACGGGCCGGGAAGCATGATCGGCCAGTGGGGGCCACTCACTCATCCTCCTATTGATGGGGGGGCAGTTTGGGGTGACAGCTACCCTGGGCACACCCCCTCTGGGGGGTGGGCCAGAAGAGCCCCAGTTAATTTCTTATAGAAACGAGGCCAGGCAAGAGGAGGATGATATCAGTGCAAGGCGGTGGAGGAGAGATGAAGATGATCTCCACCCAAGGTTCGAGGCCATTGAGCGGGCCATCCAGGCATTAGTACAGCAGCGTGCCCCACAACCACCAGCCCAGTATGGAGTCTCCCATACAAGCGGGCAGCCATTGCAAGGTGAGGTGGGTACGCACCTGACTGGGGCTTGGGGGCCCCTCGCAGGGGTGATGAATGGGGGGGGCGCCGAACAGTGCCCCCCCATGCTAGATCGGTCTGGCTGCTACCAGCTGTTGTGGTGGAACAGGGTGTGAGTGGCTGTAATGGTGCCACCTGCCCCTTGCGCGGGGGGCCCAGGCTACCCCCTGCAGGTGCCCCCCTCGGGAGCGCAATAGGGGGATGCCGCAGCACTGGGGGGACAGGTCCTCCAGGTCTGGGCGCCGGTGGCAGCCCCACCCCCGTTGGCTTCCCCTCCCGTGACAGTAGTGTCCCAGGCACCGGAGATGGTCAAGCAGGGCCCCCAAGTGGGGGCGGGGCGTATACGGATGTCTCCACCCAATAGGCGACCACCTTCTCTCCTCTACCAGGGAGTGGATATGAAGAGGTGAATATATTGATATTTTTGTCCTCCTGTTTTGCAATCCCATAGTGGAGCCACTGAGCAGGAGGACGAAAAAGAAAAGGAGCGGTTCAAGCGCCCCAAAGCCGAAAGGAACTGGTCCAGTTGGACGGCTGCCTTTTCGATATATCAAGGGGTTATGATCCAGGCTTTTCCTGGGCGCGAGGCCAACTTACTCAAGTATGCCGACATCATTCAGAGGGCATATGAGGCAGGCCCCACTGGGGCCTGTCTCACATATGATGAAGCGTTCAGACACTGGGCCGCTTACACCCCAGGGCTGCAATGGGACCTGCACGCAAATGATTTGTGGCTAAACTGCATGAGTGGTCTGGGCAGCATCCCCCGTTCTGATAGTGGCCCCTTGTTAGCTAAAGATGGTGCTTCCTCCGCAATGGAGTCCTTTCGAGAAGAAGGGGGAAAGAGCCCCGCTGGTTCGACCATGCAGTGCTGGGAGTACGGCCGGACAGGCAGGTGCTCCCGGGCTGCCTGCAAGTTTCAGCACACTTGCACGAACTGTGCAGGTTTTCACTATGCCGCAGCGTGTCCCCGGGGAAGAACTGGAGCAAAAGGAAAAGCCTTGCCTGGTGGGGCAGGAAAGGGTAGAACTGGGGGAGGCGGCAATGAGGGCCCAGGCAAGGGCCACCACACCAGTTAGGCCAGACAGACTGGAGGCTGCCCTCCTGGGATACCCCGACCGGGAAGAGGTAAAGTACATTATCGAGGATTTTAGGTTAGGATTCAGGATTTCAGCAGGGAAGATTCAGCAGCTGAAGGTCGCCCCGAATTTAAAGTCAGTAGTGAGAATGGAATCTGTGGTGCAAAAAAAGATCGAGAAGGAGCGAGCTGAGGGTCGAGTGGCAGGCCCTTTCCCAACCCCTCCTTTTCCCAACATGGTCATCTCCCCCTTAGGGATAGTACCAAAGGCGGCCCTGGGTGAGTCCAGATTGATTCACCACCTGTCCCACCCTCGGGGTGGGTCTATCCCAAGGGAACTTGTGTCGGTGCAGTACGCTTCATTTGACTCCGCATTGGCACTGGTCTGACAGCATGGCCTAGGTGCGACGTTAGCTAAACGTGATGTCAATTCAGCTTTCCATCTGCTGCCGGTCCACCCTGAGCGCTTTCCTCTCCTAGACTTTCATTTTTTTGGGGGGGCGAGTTTTATTACGATAAAGCCATGCCGATGGGGTGCTCCATCTCTTACTTAGCGTTCAAGAGGTTCAACACCCTTATCAAGTGGATAGTGTGGCAATGGGACGATGCAGGGGAGGTCACCAAATACCTTGATGATTTCCTCTTCATTGGACGGGCTGGAACGAGCGAGTGTATCAAGCTGATGCATACTTTCCAGAGGACTGTAGATGAACTGGGAATCCCCTTGGCTCCTGAGAAGACTGAAGGGCCAGCCACAAGGCAGACCTATTTGGGAATAGAGCTGGACACGGTGGCATCTGTGTCATGCCTACCTCAGGATAAGCTGAGATCACTGTGGGAAAAGGTGGATGAGTGCTTATGGGCCACCAAAGTGACGGCCCAGAACCTTCAATCACTAATTGGGAGCCTTAATTTTGCATGTCGGGTGGTTTCACCAGGCTGAGCCTTTCTGTCCCGCCTATATGCAAAATTGGGGGGCAACCCTCCACCACATCACCATATTAGGATTAACAGAGAAATGAGAGAGGACTTGGGGATTTGGGCATCATTCTTGGTGAATTTCTATTGCGTTAGCTTCTGGTGGGAACAGCTATTGCTTGAGGCAGAGCTGCATGTGCACTCCAATGCAGTGGGCGACTCCGGGTTCGGGGTATTGGGTGGGTGGCAGCCCCGTGGCCAGATGAGTGGACCGACTCCGGGGTCACAAAGGACCTGACATTCCTCGAGCTATTTCCCATCGTACTCGCAGTGCACCTGTGGCCGCAGGTTAACAAACCACACGGTGCTGTTTTGGTGTGACGACCTAGCTGTTGTACACATCATAAACACCTTGTCTTCCTGCTCTCCACGAGTAATGAGGCTGGTGAGGGCGTTGGTGCTCACCTGTCTAAACCACAATATTCTTTTCCGGGCACGACACATGCCTGGGATTGACAATGGTGTTGCTGACGCCCTCTCTCGCTTCCAGATGAAGCGTTTCTGTCTGCTGGCCCCCCGAGCCAGGGCGAGCCCAGAGCTGTTGCCACCATCGGTATGGAGCCTTGGGTCATAGAACTCCATGCTGCAGTCCTGGGATCGCTGGCCCCATGGACAAGGGCCGCCTACGACTGGGCGTTTTGCCAATTTCAGGAATTCCAGCAGGTGCAAGGGTGGGAAGTAGGTTTCCCGATCCCCAAGTCGCAGATGTTTCAGGTCGCCCTCCAGCTCAAGTGGAACGGGGCCGCGGCTGGCACCATAGCTGGGAAGTTGGCAGCGTTGGGTTTCAGGAACAGCCTGGAGGGGCATCCACCATCCGACAGGGGCTTCTTCGCCATGCACCTCTTGACGAGCTAGGCCAGGGAGCGGGGTCAGACACAGGATCAAAGAGCACCCGTCACACCTATCGTCCTGCTGGACCTCTGTGGCGCCCTATCACATGTTTGTTACGATAATTACGAAGTTTCTCTGTCTAACACAGCATATAAGCTAGCTTTCTTTGGGGCCTTCTGGGTGAGTGAACTGGTGTCTGAGTCAGCCAGGGACAATACATGTAGGGCACTTAATGTTACAGATGTACACATTGAGGCAGAAATTATGTCTCTACTGATTCGTCGCTCCAAAACTGATCAGAGGGCGAGGGGACAGGTGGTTAGGCTTTGCCAGTCCGAGAATTTGGAGCTCTGCCCAGTACAAGCAATGGAGGCCTACCTGGCCATACGGCCGAGGGTCCCCGACCCCCTTTTCCAACATGCAGGCGGGCAACTGCTAACAAGGCACCAGTTCACCTCCATCATGCGGGTTGCAGTAGCTTGGGTGGGTCTGCCAGCGGAGCAATAAGGAACCCACTTGTTCCGGATAGGGGCAGCCAGCTTTGTGGCAGTCGCAGGGCTGTCAGATCACAGCATAAGAACAGCGGTCTGATGGCGGTCTGGTGCCTTCCGATCTTACGTCCGCCAGCCCCCCCACCACGCTCAGCCTTAAACTTGTCATCTTATTCCAAGGTGTACCCCCTCGGCGATGGACGCAGATTTGGATTGTGGGACACAGTCTGGCGTGCTGGATGGGTCGGGGTGGTATGAGATGGCATCACCTCCTGCCAACACTTAGTAGGCCCTTCCGGGGACAACCACCTGACATCTTAGTCTTGCACTTAGGCGACAATGACTTAACCCAGATGAAAGGGGTACATCTCATTAGAATGATAAAAGGGGACTTGTGGGAGGTGAAACGCCTTTTCCCATCAGTACCAGTTATATGGACAGACCTAGTGAAGAGGATTTCATGGGCAAGAGGGGTTCACCCGAGGAAGGTAGATAGGGTCCAGAAGAACATTACTAAAGACGTTGGGAGGTGGTTAGTAAATCTGGGAGGTGATCAGATTGGCAGCTAGGCCCTGACCCATAAACGGCCGGAGTTATTCCACCAAGATGGGGTACATTTGTCACCTGAAGGAAACCATCACTACCTGAAGGCCCTGAAAGAGAAGCTAGAGCAGGTTTTAGAGAGTTGGTAGAGCAAGTTGTGGGTATAGTTAGGAAGGTGGGGGTCGGGCTCGTCCGGGTAAATTCGGCGAGCCCTTCGTGGCAGGGGTCCAGTACTGAGGGTTAAATCATAGGTTAGAAGTTGATAAGCATGAGATGGGGACATCACACCTACCGGAAATGCAAGGGTAAGGCAACCCGTGGGGTGGAGTCCCTGGGAGAGGCGGGTCAGCGAGGGCGGTAGGGAGACGTATGGTCCCCCGCCTGCAGACCCATTCCTCCTTACTCAGCTGCGCAAGGAGCTTGGTCCTCCTTGCATGCAGAAAGTACCGTGATGAGGGGGAGACATTGTTTGGTTGAGGGGTGGTAATAGATGGTGCATCGAAACCATGCCTGTTTGTTCGAGGTTATGTTCAAGTACTGGACCCACATCGCACTAGGCGATTTCCCCCACCTAATTGCTAATTTAATTTGGTTTAATAAAGAGTGTGGCCATTTAAACCCAATACTTGGTGGCCTGTCTCCTTTCAGTGCGTCGGCAATTGCCTCCGCTTCCCCCGAAGGTGGGGAGTGGCTGGCGCTTTGCCGCGCCCGTCTGCGAGGAGGTGAGACATGGCAGTGAGAAATTCCAAGCCACCGCCAGGGCTGCAGATCCCCGGGGCGGTGAAGCGGCCGCGCTACAGCGTGGGAAAAGGCAGATCCCTGCCGGTGTTGCTAGGCAACCCTGGCAGTTCCGATTGGTGGAGGCTGGCCACATGGGATTGGTTGGGGGTGGAGCTAACTCCGTGACTGAACGACCCAGCCTCAGTTGAAGACTGGAGCCCATCGAAAACGCAACACCCACCAACCCTTCCCTTGCACTGTGGACACTTGTTGGTTGCCATGAGAGCCAGGAAGGAATTTTTGTGGGAATCCTAATTTGGCCCTTTGATCAGGGTTCCCAGTTTTTTTGCCTTCCTCGCAGTGCTTGATAATTGGTATTCTGATTATTCCCACTGTTGAATTAGGGGTGTGTTGTGCTTGCTGAAATATTGTTGCACTCTGGCAGGGGTCCAGTACTGAGGGTTAAATCATAGGTTAGAAATTGATAAGCACGAGTCATCTCCTTAAGAGATGGGGACGTGACACCTACCAGAAACGCAGGGTTGAGGCAACCGGTGGGGTGGAGTCCCTGGGAGAGGCGGGTCAGCGAGGGCGGTAGGGAGACGTATGGTCCCCCGCCTGCAGACCCATTTCTCCTTACTCAGCTGCGCAAGGAGCTTGGTCCTCCTTGTACACGACAAGTGCCGCGACGAGGGGGAGACGTCGTTTGGTTGAGGGGTGGTAATCGATGGTGCATCGAAACCACGCCTGTTTGTTCGAGGTTATGTTCAAGTACTGGACTCGCTTCGCACTAGACGATTTCCCCCACCTAATTGCTAATTTAATTTGGTTTAATAAAGAGTGCGGCCATTTAAACCCAACAGTTGGTGTCCTGTCTCCTTTCGGTGCGTCGGCAAAAGGACAAATGCTACAGTCCTACTGATGTTAATGTGTTTTACTAAATGTGTCCGTAAAGGTGTCAGCTGCACACAAGGGGAAATACTGCTGACAAAGAACCATCCTTTCTTGATAGATCTACGTTATTAGTACTCTAAATAGCATTGTAATGGATAAGAAAGTTGTGAAACTATTGCCTGCCTCCAAGAAGTGACATGATGGCCAAATCTTTGCGAGTTTATGAAAGTAATTTTTTTTTCTTTTAAAAAACCCCTTATTTCATCTTTTGACTTGCTGTAAAATACATTGCAGCATTTTGCCTGTATGCTTATGTGTGCTATAAAGAAAGCACTGGTAATTGGTGAAATAGGGGTTTTCTCACTCTCACTCTTACACATTTTTTTAAAATTGAGTGATTTCTTAGAAGTCAAACTTAAGGTGTCAGGTTTCCTGTTGCAATGAGAGCAAAGGCCTCATATGAAAACAATCTGCATGTGTTGAGTCTGTAGTAATGAGACCAGGGAAACTGCAGGGTTTTGTTGCAGTGTTACTTATACAGTTTTTCCTCTCTGGTGAAATTTGATTTGTTTAGGGTTTTTGATATATTTTTTTAAACTATTAACTGAATATATATTCCACTTTTCTTTTGTGGAGAGAAAGGAGGGATGAGTAGAGGAGTTGGGGGCTGGTGGTCCAGGGTTTCCCTTTCCTAGAGGTACTAAAGTTTTTCAGCAAGGGAGGGAGGCCTCCAGGAAGTGGGAGTGTGCTTAGCTGCAGAGCTATGTGAGGGGTGGTGGAAGGGAGGATGCTGATTAAAATAATAAACATGGGAATAGATTACTATGCTGCTGTCAGAGCCACAACGGGATCCAAAGGACAAGATCCCCTGCAAAGGTTTAAGAGGTTACTGCAGGAGTCTTTGCTGGAAGTTTTACTTAGAGGAAGCAACTTTTTTTTTTTTAATGGATCTTAGCTCTGTTCTGCTACAGCATCACCTAGGCTAGGCAGACAGAGGGAAATGGACTGAAACTGGCTTGGTTATTACCATAGCAACACAAGTTTACTGGTAGCTGGGAGAGAGTGAGTGAGAGAGAGAAGGGGTGTCCTCCTGTCCAGAAAATTGGTGATGTCTCCTCTTTTTCTTCAGACTGAATTGTAGTTCATTCTATTTTAACTTCGTTAAAGAGCTGGCTTTGGGTTACTTACACACAAACTAATTTGGGGGTGGGGGGGTAATATCCTGAATGGAATATCCTGCAATAACGTTCTTTTTCTTTTGCACACCACAAGGCTATAGCTTCTATTGCTTTGTGTAATTGAGACCAAACGTTGAGCTTGGGGCCCAGGAGAAAACAGTTTGGGCCTGCAGGTCATTAGCGAGGTTAGCAAAGGGGAATCCTGGGCTGTCTAGCTAGACAAGGAGAACATGTTAGAAACGTGGAACCTGGTTAACAAAGCAAATAGAATTGAGTTTACTCACCCTGAACTGTCCAACCACTGAGAACAAGTGGGTACCACTAAAAATGTTACAGCATAAGCTGGCACTAAAGCAATACAGTGCAAGGGAAATGCCTGATCAGGATTTTCCGAAGGGTTTACAGGCTGTATAGTTGGGGTGGGGGTGGGGGGGAATATACACTTTTTGGAGGCAATAGACTGTTGGCTGGAGGACACTTGCAAGAAAGATGTAGGCTCCGTGGGACGCTTAAGAATGATTGGCCTGAATTTCAGCTTACGGGAGTTGCTGACAACATTTGAAAAGGTATGAAAGAAGGCAAGTTTTAAGTATTTATTTTTATTTAAAGACATAAAAATTAGCCCATGCTTGCTTTACTCACTTCTCTCTCTGCCTCTGTGGATACTTATATAACTCCCTCATCATACTAGCTGAGTATCTCCCATTATACAAAATAAAAATGTCTCTTTTCTTCTGCCCTCTGAATTGTAGCATTTACTCTGTCTCCTCTGTTTGCCTTCTTTAAAAAAAGTGATAGGCACACGTTCACAGTGCCAAGTTATGAGTACAAGGGGACTTTTTATGGTGGCTATGATTTAATTTCATTCTTGACGTCAAGAGACTAACTGGATGTTAACTTAGCTGAATATTGTGTTGATGGCACTAGTAGATTTTGCAGTGCTTTTAAGAATGCCTTATTCCAAGAGAAATGCTGCTGTCCCCACCCCTTCACTGTCTCTTCTCCCCCCCCCCCCTTTCCATGTCTGTTTTGTCTTATATTTTACCAGGAACCCATATAACAGTAAGGTAAGGAGGCAGGGTGCCTGGCTATACAGTTATACTGATCAGGTTGTATGAGACTTGTTTAAAACACATCGTTTTCCCTTAAGTGTTAGCACTTCTGTTAAGTTCTGAAGTGTGTGTTCAGGCAGAAGAATCCGTAACTTGGCTTCACTCATTTTTAATTTGGTCTTTCTTTCCATGGAAAATACACAGTAAAGCAGCTGGAACTGTACATCTGGGAGGGAAAATAAACACAACTTGAAGTTCTAAACTTTTATAGTATTTCCAGCTACCATAAGGAATTGGTAGACTAAGGAGAGAGAGCAAGCTGCAACATACTAATGACCTCAAATCTTAATACTTATTCATACACTCTTAGCAGTTTTTGTTAAATATGTACATTTCTCACGTGTATAACTTTGAGGAGAATATTCCGAAAATAAACTCCACTGTAAACTGAACTCGGATCAACAGAAGATAGTGAAGTGTGTATGTGTGTTTTTCTTTTCAAAGGGAAGATTTGATTTAAAGCTTGTTTTGAAATTAGTCATAATAGTAGCCTAGAAAGTTTTAATGGGTTGGGTGTGAACTTTCTTCAGTTAATGTACAGCTTCAGGAGAGTCTGATCAGCTAATTTGCAGAAACTGAAAATAAATACTGTACAGCAGTTCCACTATTATGAGAGAAAAAGAAGGTGGCAGCTGGGAACAGCAGGTGACAAGGTTTATGACAGCAAAGGTCTTTTAATTTGTGACTGTCTTTCTTTCTTTCTTTCTTTCTTTCTTTCTTTCTTTCTTTCTTTCTTTCTTTCTTTCTTTCTTAATAAGTATATAGAAAATGTAGCATGAATTATTCACTAGGGTCAGACCCCCTGAGAGGGACTAATTGTAGGCAAGAGCTGGACTTTTTTGTTGTAATTGCTGCTATTAGTTTAAAAGCTTAGGTCAGATACCAGAGGTTAGTAAACTCTACCCTTCTTGGTGCCTCAGCCTTCAGGCCAGTTAATGACATTGTTAGAAAGTAGCCCTGGCACGGGTTCCTATGTCTGTTTCCTTTGTACCACACAGAGCTCTAGTGTCTGCAACTTTCACATTCTTCCTTGTGCTTTTGAGCATACCAGTGACAGCAGTCCAGAGTCTTATTCCTGTCAAAAGAGCTGATGTAGCGTTTCAAGAAAAAAGACAACACTTATAAATCTGTCGCTTCTATACTTTTCTTAGCTGAAAGCAGGCTGTATTCTTTTATCTGTTGTGTTGTATTTTCTCATATGATGGAGAATAACTTAGTACTGTAGAAGAATGGTAAAAAAAATATTCTTGAAGATATATATTTTCAAAACAACCTTTTTATCACATGCATCTTCCATTGTGACACAAACACACACACATGATAATCATGTCCATCTTTTAGCACAGCAGTTCACTACTAGGAATGCTAACACTTCTAAAATCTTGCCTTGTAATGCCTCCTTTTTATTTCTTCGTAACAAGTAATTCATGTTTCAAGGAAAGAATCCCAAGTACTGTTTGTTTGGTCATAATGCAGAAGCCAGATGGCATTCCCAGAAGCTTGAATGACAGACTTTCCATATGCAAAAACAGAGTCACATTACACTAAAGTGGGCTGTGCTTTTGGCTTTATTCAATCCCAGTAGTCAAGGCTGGAATTAGAAGTAATAGATTTATGCTGAACTGCTTTCAGTTGCCATCACATTACTGGGCTGCAGAAATTGTCAAATAAGACAACCTGCAAATATCAGTAGTCCTTGACACCTGAACCCTTGGAAAACGAATCATTATACATGTGCTTGAAAGAATTCTTGAGCACATGGTGTGTCACCCATTATGCATGTTTGAAAGAATGCTTGAGCACATGGTGTGTCACCCACTAAGGTTTTATGGATGAGTTAGGTGAGCTTCTTACAAATCCAAAGCTATTTTGAACGAGTGATAACTTCAACAGAGAAAATACAGACACGAACAAATGTTACCTAGAGGCCCCCACCCCCCAAGAGTTGTCTTAAAAAGAACAACCACTATTTGAGCACTTAAGTGGTAATTACTGTCATATTCAAGCCAATTGCTTTTGTATACTGCTTTGATCTACTTATCCTGTAGTCACAATGGATACAATGATAGGCAGCTCTGTCTGTGTGACATTTTAGAGTGGATTAATGCCTGTCCTGACAGAAGTGCATTTACAATAGTGGTAGTTTTAGTTTAGGGCTTGGGTTTGCATTTGTGCTGATCTGTGTGTGCATTCATCCTTAAATGATTGCCTGAAAGCAAAAACCTGCAGCTTCCATAGTGTGGAAAATGGAAGAATTCTTCAAAAGTTAAAATGCCACTCTGAGGCTGTAAAAGAGACCACCTGTGTCCTTATTTTTCTGAACCTTTATTTTTTTTCATTGGTGGAGAAAAGCACATAATTGTGTGTTCTTCCCTTGTTTCACTGGATGCCGGGTGGGGGTGTTGATCTGATATCTAGTTGAAATCAAAACCAATTTACAGTAGCAAGTATGCACAGGACATGTAATTCGAAACAGAGGAAAAATAGTCTATTCCTTAAATAACCCCTAGTGCCATGCAAACCCTCATGAATAGTATCAAAATGGATTGTCGTGCTGATGTCTGTTTGGTATGCTGCTGAGCCATTTAGTTGCAATTGATGGACATTGATTATTCCATCTGGTCCCATTAAAAGAACATTCCAAGGTACTTGCATTCTCCCATGAGGTCACAAGCAGAGGATGACATTAACTTACTGCTAGGTGCATGTGGTGTGTATTTCATCTATTGTGTATGAGATGTGCATTACTTTCTCTTGTAGGTGGAAATATTTAGGAGATCACTTTCTTAGCTTTACAGCTGACTTTTACATGGTAAGGCTGATGATAAAAAAAAAAAAGCACCAGTGAGAAAATAGCACAGGATAACATACTCTAGATTTCCACCAATAGCACCATATTACAACCTGTACCTTGTGGGAGAGCCCTATAGAATATAGTAGCGTGGCGGGAGGAGGGATATTTTTTTAAACAGAAAACTTTACTGAAATTTTATATATATTATCATGAAAATCCATATAATGTTAATATAGATTTATTTCCTTCCTATACTGAACTTCATAAGATATTTCCACAGTGCATTTCATTTACTTAGCCACAGTTTAAAATCATATGTACTTTTATCAGTTTATTTTTAAGGAAATTCGATACTGTAGTAGAACGTGCAAAGTTAGAGTGTACTTAATTCAACAATTGCTTTTGTGCTCTGGGCATATATAACCACTATTTCTGAGAGGGTGAGGTGGGGATTGTAAAGATTTTATGGCATGGAAGGATACTTCTCCAACCTTCCCGAAACTAGGTTTACCTGAATAATGAGTTGCTAATGAGATCCTCTCACAGGAAATTGAGAGATATGCACATTTTAAAAGAAGCAATTTTTACTGAAAGTAATTGCAATAATTGCAATAACATAAACCATTGAACATGTATGAAAAAGGAGTCTAGATTTTACACATGCAAGAAAATTCCCAGAGAAACAAAACCCAATAATGCCTGAAAATTATTAAACCTTAATGCCTGCAAATACATGCAAGTAGTAAGTACTACATATTACATCAAAGACCTAAGATTCCTAAAAGAGAACTTGAAGTATTCTCAGACAGACCCAGAAAAATGACCGGTTCTTCTGAAGCTACAATTTTTACCTTCTAGAAGAAGGTAGAGATGAGCGATTATCTTGTTGGTGAGATGGATCCCGCAAAGAAGAGAGTCTTGTCCTGAATAAGAGAGCATCAGCCAGAACACAAGAAGGGGGACCCCAAACTAAGCAGCAGCACCTAGCTTTAAATCTTACTTGGTGATAGAAATTAGTCTTTAATTAAGCTGATGGAAATGCATAAATGGTTTAAAGACTAGTGATATTCATTTGTCATTGCTTCCTTACAGTCAATTGACTAAACAAGGTAAAATTTCCTCATACCTTAACTCAAACTTTGTCCTGCTTAAACATTCTGGCCTCTGATGTGTGTCATTCAGATTATTCCTTTTTGAGTTTCTTTCAACTTAATTTTATGCTAACAAGCTATGGTCCTAACTCTTGTTCCTAGCCCTTCATTGCTGTGTAAGCCAAGCAGGCTGTAATGGGTTCAATAGTGTCGTCTTCAACATAATGATAGAAACATTATTTTTCAGCTATGAAGCATCAACCAGTAAGGGAAGAAACCTACACTATGGGCACTATACCTTTAGAATATAATCTGGACAGAAATTAGGCCATGATGGAATAGTTTTTCTAGCCTAATATAACATTCGAAATCAGTTTGGCAGCTCTTGATTTATAAGTGTGGGAAAAGAATGGAGAAGATATTGCTGGACATACTAGTGTAGGCCTGGAATTTTTGTGCCAGCAGTCTACCTTGCTGGGCAGGAATGGCAATCAACTGGAGCCCTCCGTCAGAGCACATCAGACACTCAGCTTCTCAGAGATGGATTGACTTTGGCTCTCTTAGAAAGCCACAAGAGCCTGAGCCACTATAAATAGTTATTCGTCAAGTCAAGTGCTCTGATTGCTGGGGCTGTACATGAACAGCAAGAAATGGATCATACTCCATTATTTAAATTTTTTATTTATTTAGACATTTGTGACCCGCCCATCCTGCCACAGGCAGCTCGGGGCGGCACACAACATAAAACATTAACATTAAAGGAACTTTTAAAATAAACAACAGGGAGGTATAACAAATCTCCAACCACCCCCCCATCCTCTCCCCCCCCCTCCTCTGAAAGTCAGGCGAAACGTCTTACAACAGCGTTGAAACAAGGGGAGATCCGGGGCCAAATGGACCTCCATTGGCAGGGAGTTCCACAGTCGTGGGGCGGCCACCGAGAAGGCCCTCTCCATCGTGGCACCCCCGGCAGACTCAGGGGACCTCCAGGAGAGCACCCCCCAATGACCGTAGGGGTTGATCCTGAACCCGGGGGGTGAGACGGTTCAGAATGCTCCTTCTACTGTCATTTCATTTAGGGTCCCCACCTCCCCTGTAATGGAGCCAAGCACCTGCAACTTTATGAATGCACCCCTCACTTTTGTCTTGTATTACACTTTTCTGCAGCAACTGAAACTGGCCACTGTTGAGAATAGGCTGGCACTGTTGAAGATAGGACCATTGGTCTGACCCAGAATGGAAATATTTATATTCTTATGTGTGTGTGGTGGTAGGGGCAGACAAAGGCCACTTTCAGACATCCCACTCCCACCTCGCGCATATTCTGGCTGCAGGGGGGAATGCGCAGCCAGAATATGTGCAGGGATCAGCTGGTCTGAAAGCCCCCCACCCCATGCAGCTTTGCTGGCAGACCTACGCAGGGATGCGGCCGCACATGGTCCCGCGGGAGCTGGAGCCCCGCTCCTGAAACCTGGTCTGTTGCTCGGCGCTCGCCTGAATTCAAAATCCAGGCTGGCCCCACCCCCGCTGTCAGAGCTGCTAGCCCTAGTAGAATCAGCTGAGCTCAGACCAGCTGTAGCCACACCATGGAGGGGGGGTAGGAAGAGAGGGGGGGAAGTCTGTCCCCTCCCCCCCCCACCTCACCACTTGCCGCTGGCCCCACATGCCCTAGCCCAGTGAGCCAGGAAACAGAAGGTTGCTACCTTGTAAACAAGGTTCTTTGAGATGGCTCCGAACATTCTCACAAATGGGTTTGCGCTTGCGTGCCCTTCTCTTACCGGCAGATACCAAGCTCACTAGTTTGAAAAAACCATGTGACAGTCTCGAGCCCCCACAGTATATAAGGTACCTTCCTGCCCAAACCCAACAGTTTTTTCAAACCATGAGCATGCAGGAAGAAAATTCCTTGAGGGGTCTGAAGGGTGGGTATTTGTGAGAATGTTCGGAGCCATCTCGAAGAACCTTGTTTACAAGGCAGCAACCTTCTGTTCTTCTTCGAGTGGCTCCTCACATTCTCACAAATGGGAGAGTACCAAGCCTAGATCAAGGCGGTGGGGGAATTTTCTTATAGAATAAAAACAACATACCTCTGCAAGCAAAAAGTGTGTAAGTTTATTCTGTTAACTTAGTTTAAAAGTTCCTCTTTTTTTTCTAAACGATAAAACCGTTGTAAGTAAAATAGATTATTGAGTCTTAATTATAGAATTCAATATAGATACTCCCAGAGAGGTGTCAGATTCAGAATTGAGATGTAAAGCATAATGCTTAGTGAATGTATGTGGGGAACTCCAGGTTGCAGCCCTGCAAATCTCGAAAGGAGAGATGTTGCAAAATGCTGCCGTAGAAGCACCCAGACCTCTGAGCGAATGAGCTTTTAAATAAGGTGGGGGTGGACTTCCTACCTGCTCATAGGCAAAGGTGGTCAAATGCACTAACCATTTTGAGATAGTTTGGGATGAAACGCTTTGTCCTAACTTGGGAAGGGAAGGAGAACAAATTGTCAGTATGTCTGCAGTGCTGGGTCTTAACATCCAAAGGACCGCTCTCTTAACATCCAAAGTGTGAAATCTGGCTAAGTTTTCTGACTCATGAGGTGGAGGGAGGAATGCTGGGAGGACAATTTTTTGTGCCATATGAAATCTGGACACCGTTTTAGGGATAAACGACGCATGGAGAGATATCTCTATCCTGTGTGGGGAAAACTGAGAAATAAGGCTCCTTGATAGATATAGCAGCGAGTTCACTCACCCGCCTAAGGGACGTGATGGCAACCAAAAAGGCAGTCTTCAGAGACCAGTGGAACAGGTCAGATTGTTCTGCAGGTTCGAAAGGGTGTTTTGTCAGTTGATCTAGAACAAAGTTCAGATCCCACTGAGAAACGGGGTGTTTGTGAGGGGGAAATAAATTAATTAGTCCCTTAAGAAACTTTTTTACCAGAGGCTGACCAAAAAGGGATTGGGATGTTTGGAGGGCAACACGCTGGGCTATTGCTGAGAGATGCACTCTTATAGAAGAGTGCTCAAGGCCCTTCTCAGCCAGGTCCAACAAGTATTGAAGGACTAGTGGCACCGTTACCTGATCTACTGAGATGGATCTCCCAGATAACCAATAGGAGAATCTCCTCCATTTGGAATCATATGATCTTTTAGTAGATTGTTTCAAATCACTATCCAGCACCAGATTTAATTTAAGAACAATTTGGGATGGACAATTTAAGAACCCACCTGAAGCAGGGTCAATGGTATGCAGTTATTGATCTAAAAGATGCTAATTTTCATGTTAGATTGCATACGTCCTGTAGAAGATTCTTCTGTTTCACCCATGACTCCATGCTTTTTCAGTTTTATTCATTACCATTTGGACTCTCCTCGGCCCCTAGGGTCCTTACTAAGGTTATGACCCCAGTCATAGCTTTCCTTCGTAAGCAGGGCATTGCCATTTCCCCCTACCTAAATGACTGGTTACTAATACCCCAGACACCTTAAATACCAACCTTCGGTTCACTCTAGATCTATGCGTAAAGCTGGGACTAACTATAAATGTACAGAAGTCCCGCCTGTCTCCTAAATGTCTTGTTGAAAAAGACATTTGTTCTGTTATTACTATATATGAACACTTTTGCTTGATTATTTTCATTTGTTTTTACTATTACTGACAAATTCTTGCAAAAAATAATGCCCTGCCCTCCATCTCCTCCTGTTCCCTCCCTGTATTGGCAGGAAGGGAAACTGGGAGAGGGGGCTAGATGAAGGGGTACTTTGGCATGTTGGGGATGGTTTAAGCAAGGGGGTGGATGGATCTGTCAGACAAGTGGCAAGGGAGGTGCTAAGTGTGGGAAGCTAAGGGGTAAAAAGTGCTGCAACTAAAAAGGGCCCATTTATGCAAAATATGCAGATGTGTGTATTTGCATACATGGGTGAGGCCTAATTATGCAAATTAGGCTCTGCACCAAGACTTTGCACATGACCCCACAAAGCCTAGAACCAGCCCTGAGAGCAGGAAATCAAGCTCTGCATCCCTGCGCATGTCTGCTGGCAAAGCTGCGCCGGGGTGGAGCTTTCAGACTGGCCAATCCCCGCACATATTCTGGATGCGCATTCCTCCCCAGCATCCAGAATATGCGCACTTGGGGAAGGGGGTGGGGCGGGGAACGTGGCCAAAGACATTTCCCCTTTTCCTGGCCACCTCCTCCAAGCTTCCTGGGTTTCAGGTGGCAGAAACTGCTAGAGAGTAGCCTTCCCTTAACAGGTGCAGTTCTTTGACTCCAAAATGAGCCAGTGGGTCTTGGAAGAAAAAAGGGACATACACTGAATCGGTTTTGGATTGTATACCTAGTGGCCATAAATAAACATGGATGTGGCCTCTTAAAAACAAAACAAAACACCACCACCCCATTATGTCTGTTCTTGCCCATTGTGTGACTAATAAACATAGACCTTGATTGTACAACTCATATGCATGCTTTCAAGGCTACACTGATTTCAGGCTACAGGCTTATGAACAAGAGTTTGCAGGATTGGGCCAAAGATATATGGAGTCTCAATTGATCTCCACAACCACTGACGCGCAGAAAATATCAGGACTGTATGGTTCCTTGTCAGTGCTGCTTTCTGGTGCTCAGTATTTGTTTGCCCTCTCTAACTGGAATTATAGATTTGCTTTTTCTCTGCCAGAATGAATTTACTCCCCTCAGCTGTGATAGAGGGTAGAATTATGAAACTGCTTTCTGAACAGAGGTATTGCCCCGTTTGTCCAGAAAAAGTCATAGAATCCTTAACTCATGTTTGTTTGTTTGTTTTTTAACTGTTCTTTATACAATTCTTTTCGTGGCCAATTCTTGGAATATGTTGTTTACTCTATGCCACCTTGTAATCAGGGTGACGCTCTAAGGAGGCTATTAGCTGATGAGGATCCCCAATTAACTTTGGTGGTTGCAGAATTTTGTATGGCTGCATTTAGAACTAGGAAAGCAGCACAGCTCACAAAAGTGTGTTCTGTTTTGGAAGTCTGATCATCTTATTTTGTTCTGTTTTGTAAGTCTGTTTGTATTTGTGATGGCTCTACAAACACGATAAACTTGACCTGACCTTACATAGATTGTATACTATTTGGGGATTATTATTTTAAAAACATTTTTTTAACAGTATAATTTAATTTTGGTTCCAATACTGCAACTCCATGTACTCTGACGGCTGTGGTGGGGAGTGCTTTTTGTCAGCTATATCTAGTATGTCGACTTTGGCCTTATATCTCAGACTCCAACCATCACCCATGCATTCATCACCTTAAGGTTGAACTGTTGCAACATGCTCTACATGGAACTGCCCTTGGGTATGGTCCGGAGGTGGGATGGGGGTGGGCCACCGGGAGCACATAACATCTGTGCTCCAGTAGTCTTCCGGGCCAAATTCAAGGTGCTGGTATTGACCTATAAAACCTTTTATGGCCTGGCCCAACTTATCTGTGTAATTGCCTCACTCCCCATGTTCTTGATTGGCCCCTGTGATTGTCCGAAGGAGCCTTTCCGGAGGTCCCCTGGACTAGATGGGTGACCACCGACAGGAGAGCTTTTTCGGTGGTCACCCCTGTGCTGTGGAAGTCCCTCCCAGGGGGGTTCGCGTGGCCCCTGATCACCTGTCTTCTAGATGTACTTGTAAGATCTGGCTGTTCTGTCAGGTGTTTGGCAAGCGGTTGGGGTGGGGATGGGTTGGGAGGGGATATTTTATTTTAATTTTAATTGATGGTGTGTTTTTATATTGTATTTATATATTATATATTTTTGTTATTAGCCACTCTGAGTCACCAGAGTGTGGAGTATTAAATATAAAAATAAATAATAATAAATAAACTCAAGGTCATTGCCATATTACCCTCTTTCAGAAGGACTGAACATAAGTGCCATACTGGGTCAGACCCATGGTCCATTGAGCCCAGCGTCCTCTCTCCGACAGTGGCTAGCTACTTCAAGAGAAATACAGGTCATGGAGGTGTGACACATCTTCTGCTAACCACTCCCAACTACTGATAGCTAGGAACTTAGGCCCCAACTAACAAATGTTTATGCCTCTGTCCTCTAAGAATTTATCTAATTTCCGTTTGAAGCTAGTTATGATGCTGGCTTTCATTGCCTCTTCTGGTAAGACGTTCCACAACTAGTGTCTGCTGAGTGAAAAAGTACATATTTTTGCGTGTGTGTTTAATCTGCCGCTATTTAACTTCAGAGAGTGTCCCCTTGTGAAAAATTCCCTAATTACTTTTTCCACACTGCTCATGATTTTATAAACTTCTGTCATAGCCCCTCTTAATCACCTCTTCTCCGAGTTAAACAGCCCATACCTGTTGAGCCTCTCCTCATATGGAAGTCACGCCATATGGTTCTGCAATTATGAGAAATAAAAACATCTTAAATGGCACTTTTCACTTATAGATAAGTACTGCGCAAGGAAAGGCAAGTATCTGTCCTTATTTTGCAACATAGTCACATTGGCAACAGGTCAACAACAGAGCTAGGAAGAGCAGTACCAATGCCTTATTCATTAGCAAAGAACCAGAGATACTCACATAGCTCTATGAAGAAGCAAATGGGTGTTTTTTGTGTGCGTGGATTTTTTGTTGCTGTTTTTCTGTAGTGAATACCTTTGCCAGCATGAAATCTTTCCTAGAGATTTCATATTCTCAGCTGTAGATCTGCTTCTCCCACCCCTCCTCCAATGAGGATAATTATACATTTCACAATACTCCAAAATGAATGTCCACAGCCAATGAATTCCTAAGTGTCATGTGCATGGTAGCCATTTCTAGATACTGCGCCACCCACTTGGGAGCATGTGTGAATACCCACTGGGGGAGAAGTAATTTTCTGGGGAGAATTTGGAAGAATAAAACCTTTTAAGGGATTCCAAGCTTGTTGAATTTGTTCCCCCTGAAAGGGAAACTTGCATTGGTATTTGTGCTGGGTTTCTGTAATGATCTTCACTGATTAATCCCATTGAGATTTGCAATGTGCCCCATGGCTGTTCCACAGATTTACATTTCTCTATTTATACATTCATACACAGATGTTAGGAAGCACTGATGGTCACATTGGAGTTTCTCTCGCTGTCAGTCAATGCTGTTGCATTTTGCTTTTTTAAAAAAAAGTTGGTTTGCTTGATTTGTTAGAGATGCTATAGTAGTATTTTATGGGACAGAGTACAGGGAATGAGGAGTATACGGTTTAGTTTTTTCTTTAAATACTTGTGATTGTGCTATTACAAAGCCTAACATGCTTAGTTTATCTCACATGGTCACATGTATTCTATGCCATATACATCAAAAATTAGTGTGTAATTGAGCTAGAAAAATATCTAAATGATTGCTGCAAAGCTGGTGAAATTAAATCTAATTTGTGGAAATATACTATGAATTTTCCTAGCTAGAATTTATACCCTGGAGCACTACATGGTGAGTGGATAGTATTTTTTAGTAATATAAAGTCTTTTCTGTATTGAGCGAAGAGGTCAGTGAGCATGATAAAGCTTAGTCCATTTGGAAGTGTGTAACCTGCAGGGAAATTGGGGTAATTCTTCAAGTGTTTGTCCTCCTAAATCCAGATATTAGGGGTGGTGGTCATAGCTGTCATAAGCACCAGTGGAATTGCTTAGCCTAGCAGTGTCTAACAACAAGTCTGTACAGGCAGATGGAATTTCAGCCCTTGATACGGTCTCCGCACAAAAGCAGGCATGGCGGGCCCCCTAACTCTTGGTTCTCTTTTGTCTAAGCACTGAGCACTAGCACTCACTCTGTGTCTATGCCACAGCACTCATTATTTTTTTTAAAATTATTTTTCATTTTCCCCCCAAACTATTTTATTATAGTTTTTCATCTATATAAACTTTATCATAGTTTATTCTTCTTTGATTTTATTATTTTTGTGTAAGTATTCCTTCCATGATTAAGAGAAGCCTGGGGTTGAAGAGGTGTCCTAGGTGCCATAACAAATGCCTTATTACAATGATTGGCATAACAGCTGCTGTCGGCAGTATCTAAGGGCAGGCTGTGTGCTTCTCAAATGGGGTGCATGCAAGGCATTCACCTGATGGGCCAGAAAGGACAGGGCTTGGTTATTTATTTATTTATTTATTTATTTATTTATATTTTGCCCTGCTTTCCCCCTAAGGCTCAGGGTGGCTTACAGTATTAAAAACACAAAATACATTAAAATCCCTTATAAAATCCAGCCCTCGCCCCTAACCCTCCCCATCCCAACTCCTATCCCCACCTGCCAAAAGCTTTGCCAAATAAAAAGGTTTTACACTGCCTCTGTAATATGCTCAGGCTTGGGCTCTGATGGACCTTGTGGGGAAGGGAATTGCACAGTACTGCAGTAGCAACTGAGAACGCCTCTCTGTGGGTCTTTGTCACATTAGCAAGATTGGCAGATGGTATCTGCAAGAGAAGCACTCCCAGCTGAGCAGTGGAGCATGTAGAATGAGAGCAAGGCATCTCCCTCAGAAATGGCCAGATAATTCAGGGCCTATTTCAGTGGCTGCACAAGGGTCATTCCCCTAGTGTCTTGGTGTTATAGTGGTCAACTAGCTGCTTGAGGGTTAGCAAGAGAGCCCCATCTATTCCACAGTACAAGTCCCAGGAACTCACATAGCAACAATACAGACCGGGCATGAAATTTCAGATCAAACTCAGAGAACAAAAAAAAAAGTAGCAAAAAAACAAAACAAAATCAGTCGCCAGACTTTATCCTGATATTAAACAGTTGTTGCCCCACTATACCCCCGAACTAGTCGCCAGCCTCAATTTTCTGGGCACCAGTGACTCCCAGGCACCTGCACATTTCATTCCCTGATACAGATTTGCTGCAGGTTAGGATAAAGTTTGCAGGTCCACCCAATCCTGCCCATAGCAGTTTTTCTTTTTCTCCTGTCCCGCAAGCGGAGAGGTGAGTTCTGTGAGGTCCTGCTCCTCTCACAGGGCTTTATTTCAGAGTGAGGAGTCTGGAATTCATGGTATTGAACAAGCAACCTAAAGTTTCTTCTTCAGTTTCTCAGCTGTAAGGTGGGGAAAATATATGAAACAATGTGTTCTAAAGGTATCTTTATATGACACGGGAAGAGCTTACATTTTTTCTGACTCACTGCTCAGTCCTCTAGACCAGTGTTCAGTCTTCTAGACCAGTGGACCAATGTCATCCCTCAAAATTTCTCACATACCACTATGCCAAGGTGACTGATGCCCAGCTCATGCTTGCTGCAGACTGGTCACAGTTGTATAGAGATGTAACTGCACAGAGTGGCTGACTTAAGTCCAAACATGGCAGATAGTTTCATGAGGCCGTGGCCAGCACATAAGCGTTATGGTCATCCCCTGTCCCACACTAACAAGAGCCAATGCCCACTTTGGGACATCCACTGTTGGTTGTTGGTTCCACAGACCAGCTATAGACCACTTAACATGGCCTCATGGAACACAGTTTGAGAATCACTGTGCTGGACAATTTCCGGGGGAACTTTAAAAAAATTCCAAGAGTATACATTTTTGTGTGAAAGTGGCTTCTTCCGCAGCCACTCCTGCAAATATTCAGATAACAGTAAATATTTTGTTGAATGTTTTGCAGTATCACTTAAATGATGCAAACTAGATAACTGGCAAATTTCACCAGAAGAAGGGAAAGCGGGAAAGTTGACAACAAATGCTCTATCTATGGAATTTTTAGCATCTCAACTAGTGGCTGTGGCAGCAAGCTGGTGTGTGATTCCAAGTCCACTCCAGAGGTCAAAGCCAGGTGAAGCAGTGCCGTGGAGTGAATTGAGGTGGTGGTCAGAGGTCACATTGCTTTGAGAGCGAAGAAGACAGTTCAAGGGAAGGTCAGAGCTGTGGAGCTTGGCAGGGTATAGAGTGTGAGGGAGTCATGACTAGAAGTAGGAGCAGGGAACAAGGAACAGACAATGGAGGGAGGTTGCAGGTAGGGTTCTTAGTAGCAGCAGGCTAGGAAGCGATTTGGTGCTCTTGGTGCTTCTCTTGGGCCTGTGGACCAATCAGGGGACAAGGTAGTTTTATCCAAGGGGAGATTCAGTGTGCAAGGGAGTCCAGGAACTGGTGTTGGAAGGTACAGGAACTGTGATGCATCACATCAACATTGAAGTAATACTGCAAATCCTTGGCCTGTGTTAAAGACCCATGGACCTCTAAAACTTTATGGTAACTAACATGAATTCTCTCTGTTTACCAGGACATTCAGGCTGAGATTGATGCCCACAATGACATCTTTAAGAGCATTGATGGAAACAGGCAGAAGATGGTAAAAGCCTTTGGAAACTCTGAAGAGGCTGCACTGCTTCAAAATCGGCTTGATGACATGAACCAGCGTTGGAATGACCTGAAGGCAAAGTCGGCTAGCATCAGGTCAGTAACAGGAGTATCAGAATAAGAATGGGATAAAGAGGATTCCTCCACATCTGACATACACCAGTAAAAATGAAATTTTGGTTCTATCTGCAAAAGATACGAGGGCAAAATTCTGGACTCTTCCCAATTAGAGGTTGAACTACTGAGGTTAATCTTCCTAGTGCTGTGAAGTTGCGAGTTTCCACTTCATATAGTGAGTGGAGTTTAGAGGAAACAACCCTATAGTTCACCCAGTTTGCTCATGCTGTTGGAAAGAGGAAATAGCTTCAGTAGATTTTCAAGTGTTATAAGCAAATCAGGCCAGTTATGCAAGTGTCTCTTTTTAAGAGGTGAAGATTATTAAAATTAACTTTTTTATATGACAAACAGCACAGAAGCAGTATGTATATTGAGGGAAAGTGCTTTGCACTGGATAGTTTAGGAAAATTGCTTTGTTTTAAAAACAATCACAGCAGGCAGACAGTTGTGTACTGTTAACTTTAAAAAAAACAACACCCACCCTAAAAGTGCATCAGATAAAGGAAAAAAAGTCTTTCCAAATGGTGTACAGCAGTTGTCTTTATAGTTTTGCAATTAGACAACACTACTGTAAGGAAATAAGGTGAATCCCACATTCATATTAGTTATTTATAAATGAATTTGTAAAAAATGTTGTAGCTCCTGCTTCAGTATTGATTGAAGCTGTAAATTATATTTTGCAAACTTTACATAGTTAAGAATCTATATTCTTCAAAACCCGGAAACCACAATGTAAGCTGGAATTTAGGTATTTAGGAATTTAGGTATAACTGGTTGAACTATAAACTAAGAAGCAAATGAAACTGCAGTTAGTGTAGGCTGCTGTAATTTACAGCCTACTGCACCAGCAGAATCTCTTTTGGCATATGGTGGTATTGTCCTGTGTCCCTTGTTAAAGTTACCACCTGGGTGTGGGATCTTTAGTATATAAATAGGGGTGATGATGGTGGAAGTCAGATTCAGTCATTTTTCCTGCGCACTTTCCTCTGCTAAGCATCCCTGCATCAAGGCCTCTCACAGTGGTTAGCAACTCTTTTGTCTGCATGACCCCCTTTCAAGAATTAAATATAATCTGATGACCCTAGACAATGAGGGCTTATATTTACACACCATGTTACTGACTTTGCTTGTGCAAATGAACATTGAGGCATCCACTATTAACTTGCTTGCATAATCCCTTTAGTTGCTCACATGCGTAGGTACTAGGCAGGCTTCCGGTGCATACACGTCTTTGTGCAGATTTCAGTTCCTTTTCAGATTTGACCAAATTCCTTCCCTTTGGATTTATCAGAACATTAGTTGAATGTGTTTTCATTTGTTTAATTTTCAGTTTTAACTTTCTTCTTGTAACAGGAAAATACACCCCAAGATTTTGCTTAGCTGTATAGGCATTTAGATTCAGAGGGGCTAGTGTGAGTATGGATGGCAGAGAGTAGTTACGCAGGCACAAATCTGTCTATCTTCCAGTCACGTGCCTGTTTCCCAATAGAGGGTGCAAAGATGTAGGGAGTTTTCAGCTAATCTCCTTTCCAGACTAGCTCTAATGCAGCTTAAAATAAATGAGAGATTTTTATCACCTGTTAGCAGGTTAGCCTGCACCCTTCAGTCTCGGGTCTGTTGGAGTCCTTCACCCTTGTTTAGATGCTGAGGCTGCTGCTTCCCAGGCCCTTTCTTTCTCATCAATTTAGTGATCCACACATCAGGGTCTATGTTCAGGCAGCCTGTCTTCTCAGAGTGGCATCAGATGCTCTTGGACCATTATGGCTTCAGAAAACGCTTCAATCTCTTTCCCTGTGAATACTAGGCTCCTAACTTCTCTCTGATAGGTTATGCTTAGAGCATCACAATTAAACATCCATTTTCACAGGCCCATCCTGCAGGGGAGAGCTCTCTATTTTGGCTTTTCTCCTATGGCAGTGGTTCCCAAAATGTAGGCCTTCGACCCCATTTTGAGACTGAACTATAACCCTACAACAATAGATGTGCAAAGTATAGCAAACATTATTTGTGATCACAACTTCATCTGTGGATGGTGCAACCCCATTTGGAGTTGTGATCCACAGTTTGGAAACCTCTGCCCCATGGGCTCTTCCTTGAGTGTGTGTAATTCTCTTTATATGAGTTCCTTATTTTCCAAATTTGTCAATTACTGAAAAGGCAGACCCCTGGAGCAAGGTGCAGCTATCTGAACCATTAAAGGGCTAGCTCAGCCTGCTATAGGCTGCAAGTAGTTAAGCAACAATCAATGGTTAAGTGCACAGAAAATCTGATTACCTTCTTTTAATGGGCTGTTTACTGTTCTGTCACCTCTTGCCAGCAATACGAACAATCCATTTTATTTTGTGTATTAGAGATTGACTCAGTCGTGGCTACATAAAGGGGGAAGCAAAGCAAAATTGTAAAGGCCTTATGGATTTAGTACCATAACTGAAAATAGCTCCTTTACTTTGCAAAAACTCAGATAATGTTTTAAAACTATATAAGTTAAATGGAACAGATTTTTGTAAAAAAGTGTGTTACATTTTTAAAAATCCATTTACATGTTAGCCAGCATTTATGCCAGATGCAGGCAAAGCTCACAAGCCCAAGAGCCACATACCAAAATTTTAATATCGAGAGCCACAAAACACACTACATCAGTTACGTCTTTCACTGATCCTAGAAAAAAAGAATAAAAGAAAGAAAGAAAGATCCTAGGGATGGACCAATGTGGCTTCCCCAAACTTCCTCAGCTCACATCAAAGCTCTGGGTCCTAGGTGGTCTAGCAAGTTAGAGCAGCAGTAATAGTGGCACAGGGCATGCTTTTCCTGCTCCCATGATCCTGAGAGTCTCTGGAAGTGGAAATGGCAGTTTGACTTCTCTTGTATCTGAGGGAGCCACAGGGACACACCCCTAGGCAGGCACTTTTCACAAGAGCTGCAGTACAAGTACCCGAGAGCAGCATGTGACTTCCAAGACATCATTTGCCCACTTCTGAACTATGCCAACCGTATGACAGAGCATACCTCAAGATCTGAAGACATGCTGAATATAGTCCCTTAATTACAGCAGGTTTGACAGTGTTTTTTATGATAAGATCATTTGATACTTTTACTTATTGTGATGATGGTACATTGTCATATGCACAAAAAATGATGCAATAGAGACAGAAATTGGGTTTAAACTGGCCGCAACTCTTTATTAAGAATTTACATTGCAGTCTGGGTAAATTAACCTGTGAACAATAACCTTTTACCCAAATGAACCCTTTCCCCTGATATTTCAAGTGTCAAGAGCTGGCTAAGCTTGGATGCTATGGCATCCACCATCTTCCAGATCCCCCCAAAATAGGGTCCCCCAGGGAGAAGTGATGGGTCCTGCCCCAGCTAAGGGACTGCATATATCCTGCATAGTAACACAGAACCCAACACCTCCCAGAGTTAGGCGAGATGCTGGGTCGCTTCTCCCCTGATCGGGTCACCCTTCCTTTACCTCTCTGAGGTGCCTCAAATTTACCTCCACTCCAGTCCAATTAACGATCCAAATCCTAACCAGTGAGCTCCCAAAATAACCTATTGGCATTGACTACTGCCATCTAGAGAAGCCAGCGATATTCTTGGCAAGCTTGCCCCCCCCTCCCCGAACCACCAAGAAACCCAGACTGCATTTAATCAATTTTATTAACAAGTTCTGCAAACCACTCAAGTAAATATCCATACCCGTCCAGGATAAGTAGACACCATCCACCCAATATAGTTCCAGCTTCTTCTAATTGATGACTGAATGTTCTAGCCAATAGTCTCCCCACATATCAATGAATCGACTCACCTCCAAATTCACCCTCTTTCTAGGTCTGTCAATCTTTTTTGGCATTCCTCACCTTACTCCAAACCCCCCTCTGCATCAGTGAAGTAAAAACTTAACTTGGCCTGGGAAAAAGTTCCATCAGTCACTTCCAATCTTGCTTGATCACGATAGGTAGGTCAAGACCAGAACCACAACAAAAATAATTCTCGGCCAAATTAATAACAATTACGTCTGGGACAGAACAACCCTTTAAAGCCAAAATCAAGGGATACATCTGTACCATAACATCCCACGCTTTCCCCGCTAGAACAATACTGCTTTGGAACTCAAACCAAGCTGCGATCCGGGAGGAGCTTCTGGGCATGCGTGAGCAGTAGCTGCCTCTGCAAAACACTCCAGACAGCCCAGCCAGACTTCGCATAAAAAAAAGGTAAAAAACGTGGACTTGCAGCCCCTAATGGGAAAAAACATAAAAAAGAACCCCCCCACCCCTCAAGGAGCCAAAAGAAAGGGGCAGAGTGAGGCAAAAAGCGGTGAAAAACTGCAAAGAAGTGAGAGAGGAGGGGGAGGGGATCAGGAGCAACCCCAGGAAGGCAGCATGGCTGAGGCACATGCAGCCCAGCAGGGGGAACAGCAAGACTTTACAGCACAGTTTACAGGCTTAATGGAGGCAATAAACTCCAATCACGCTGATTCCACAAAGCAATGGGGGCTCCTAAACGAGAACATACAGAAAGTAACCTCTGTGGTAGACTGTTTAAATAAGAAATTTGATGGAATGGCAGAAAGAGTTACAAGCCTAGAACAAAGAGTGGAAAGGAGAGAAATACAGCAGCAAAGATGGGAAGATAAGGTACAAGAGATGGAAAGAGCCCTAGGGGGAATACAGAGGAAAATGGAGGACATGGAAAACAGGGGAAGGAGGAATAACTTAAGAATTCAAGGAATCCCAGAGGGCATAGAAGCCCAGGGAGGCAGAGACTTGATCAGGAAAATCCTGAAAGAAATCCTCCCCAAGTGTCCCCAACTCCATGAAATAGAGATTGATAGAGCACACAGGACTCTTCGCCCCAAGCCAAAGGAAGGGGATCCCCCCCGGGCAGTAATATTCAGATGCCTTAGATATACTGATAAAGAACAAATCCTGTGGGAAGCCAGGAAACTGAAAGACTTAAAATATCAAAGTCACAGAATCAGCATACAACCAGACCTGGCAGCAGCTACAGTGGCGAGGAGAAGGGGATGGTATAAACTACAAGAAAAATTCACAGCACAGGGAATTAAAACGCAAATAAGATACCCGGCTACCTTCTCCTTCATGCATGAAAATCGCAGAAGGAATTTCTACGACACGAAAGCGCTAGAGAGATTCATTGCAGCAAAGCTGCCAGAGTTGCAGAGAGAAGAACCAAGACCTGCGAGAGAATAACCTAGGGGCAAGAGACACAGAACGGAAAACTTAGAATCCAAGTTAATGAAAAAACCCACGTAATCAAAAGACAAAAGAAGAAATAGAAAGAAGCGAAAATAAAAGATAAGAACTAATTGGGACCATGAACAAAAGGAAGGGCCTGTCTGGAGGGACTGCACAGAACGAGCGGCTCCAGAGGCACCTCCAGAGGAGGAGAAGGAGAGAAATGGACAACTGGATAAGTTGCCAAAGGGAAAGGGGAAGGTGGGGGAGGGGAGGGAATGGGGAAGAAACAGGGGGGAGGGAAGGGAAATGGGGACAAAGGGAATGGTATATAGGCAAAGAATGCACTAAAGTGAGTCGAGTAACAAAACCCACACAGAAAAGGGATGATGGCTGATTTAAAGATATGTTCACTGAATGTAAATGGGCTAAACTGTCCAACGAAAAGAAAAAAGACATGGTATTATGCAAAAAGGGTAAATGCACAGGTATTGGCTCTGCAAGAGACACACTTATTGCAAAAAGATAATGTGAGAATGAGAGACAAACGCTTTGAGCATATATATTTCGCAAATGCGGGGCAGAAAAAGGCGGGGGTCCTACTGGCCTTTGCACAAACACTGAAATTTAAAAGGGAAAAGATAGTAAAAGACCCAGAAGGTAGATACATAATGGTAACAGGGAAAGTAGAGGGAGAAATGTACACCTTTCTAAACATATATGCCCCAAACACAGGGCAGACAACATTCATGACGAAGATGACAAAACTGATAGAAAAAGAAAGTCAAGGGACATTAATGGTATTTGGAGACCTAAATAGTCCACTCACGAGGCTAGATAGATCAGGGGGAGGAAAAATGAAGAGAGGACAACTAAAAATGGCCCAAATAATAAGGCAGGCCCAATTGGTGGATGTCTGGAGACTAAAACATGCAAGAGACAGAGAGTATACTTTTTTTTCAAATAGACACATGACATATTCCAGAATAGATTACTTACTCATGCAGGATACAAACTGGGAAAAATGCACTCAGATCGATATTATCCCTGCAGCGTTTACAGATCACAGCGCAGTTATAGCAAGGATAAGTACAGGGCAACAAAAAACACACAAGACACCTCATTGGGTTTTGAAGAAGGGTACTTTATTAAATGCATTAAACAAAGAACAAATCAAACAACATATTGATGACTATATGAAGTGGAATGATAATGGAGAGGTATCCCAGGGAGTAGTGTGGGAAGCTGCAAAAGCCTACTTGAGAGGCCAATACATCAAAATAGATGCCTATAATAAAAAGAAAAACAAAAAAGAGTTAAATGACCTCTATCTTAAACTAAATACACTAGAAGAAAAGATGAAAAAGAAACCCACAAAGCAATGTATTAGAGAAAGGGGAGAACTAAGAGGATTAATAGACACAATAGAAACAGAGAGAGTGATAAAAAAACTCAGATATACAAAACAAATTTATTATAATAAAAGTAATAAGGCAGATAAAATTCTGTCATGGATGGTAAAACAGAAAAGGAAAAAAACTCAAATAACACAGGTACTACACCCCAACCGACAGAGCTGGATTACAGGACTAGAAATGAAGGAACAATTCCAAAATTTCTATAAAAATTTATATACCACAGAAGAGCCTAACGGGGAGGAGATTGATGTATTCCTAGATAAATTAAAATTACCTAAATTAACAGCAGAACAGAGAGAATGGCTCAATGAACCTATAACTATCCAGGAAGTACAAAAAACAATAAAAGACCTGCCTAAGAATAAAACACCTGGACCAGATGGGTTTATCCCAGAGTTTTATCAAACATATGGGGAACAGTTGGCCCCACTGCTAGCGAAAGTGTACAATGGGATACAGGCAAAACAAGAGATGCCAGAGACATTCTACACAGCCACCATTACGTTATGTCCGAAACCAGGGAAAATTGGCAAGGAATGTGGGGATTTTAGACCCATCTCGTTATTAAACACCGATGCCAAAATATTTACAAAGATTCTCGCTACTAGACTGCAAGGGATTATTAGAACACTCATAGGACCAGATCAGACAGGGTTTATTAATGGCAGAATGGGAGTGGATAACGTCAGAAGGGCGATAAACTTAATATATAAAGCTAATAAAGATAAAATACCCACGGCTGTGATTTCACTGGATGCGAACAAGGCCTTTGACAGATTAGAAAAATTTTTCCTAATGAAAACACTAAATGAAATGGGATTTAAGGGAGCATATCTAAAATGGGTAGCCAGCATTTATAAAAGACCGGTTGCTAACATTGCAATTAATGGGGAAGTGACCCCAAACATTCTAATCACTAGAGGAACACGCCAGGGATGCCCCCTGTCTCCCCTCTTATTTGACCTCGCAATAGAACCACTAATAGCAGCTATTAATCAAAATAAAAAAATCAAAGGAATACAGGCAGGAGAAGAGGAACATAAAACAATGGTATATGCAGATGATATGCTCTTGACAATGACAAATATACAGTCCTCAATGCAGGAATTAACCAGCCTGCTTAAGGAATTCGGGACATTATCAGGATATAAGATAAACACAAATAAAACACAAGTTATGGCATTAAATAAAACAAAAATGACACAGGCAGACCTAGACGAACTAAAGCAATTCCAAATGCAAACGGAACAACTGAAATACCTGGGAGTATGGCTCACTAAAAACACAAACAACCTATATAAAAAAAATTACTTACCCCTCATTCAAGAATTGCAAAACAAACAACACTCCTGGAGAAGGCTGGGATGCTCCTGGATAGGAAAAATGAATATAATTAAAATGCAGCTATTACCTAAAATATTATATACTATACAGGCCATACCCATAACATTAAACAAGGAATTTTTCCAAAAAATAGAAAAGATTATGAGATTTGTAATATGGGGACAAAAAAGGCCTAGAGTAAGAAGAACAATATTGAAAACTAAAATAGAACAGGGGGGATGCAACTTGCCAGACATGAGGATGTACCACAGGGCCTCTGCCCTGAGAACAGTTAAAGTATGGTACGACGAGGGTAAGGAACCCAGATGGAGGAATTTGGAATTAGAAACACTAGGGTTAGAAAATGGGCAAGACATCTTTGACAGCCCAGATAAAATACAATTAAGGGGCCCGGAATGCAAGGACCATCCATTTGCAGGGGCTGCAATAAACACATGGAGGGAATGCCAAAGGAAGTTAGAGATAATACAAGGGAAAACCCCATACACCCCGTTAGATAAAATTGGGCCTAAGTGGGACATCAGAGAGAGAGAAAAAATGAAAAGATGGAGAGAAAAAGGAATATATAGAGCAACACACTTATTCATACAAGGGAGACTAAAAACAAAAGAAGAGATAGAAGAGACTACACAGGAAAAGATACCGTTCTGGCAGTATTGCCGACTGCACAGTGCACTGACAAATCCAAGGGATAAATTAAATTTTAGTAGGCCTCCCACAGAGCTAGAAAAAATTTTATTTGATAAAACAGGACAAAGGGGAATTTTCTCCATACTGCATAAGATAGTAAAGAATATATATCATTTAGCAGATGCTGGATACGTATCAAAGTGGGAAGACGAATTAATGGTAGAAATAACAGAGAAAAAGATGAAACAGATGTGGCAATATACCAATACATGCTCCAGATCTCTACTGGCTAAAGAACCCCAAATCAAATTGATGCATAGGTGGTATACTACGCCAGTAGAAATCAATAGAATAAAAGCAACATACCCCCCAACTTGCTGGCGGGGATGCGGGGAGAGAGGTACATACCTACACGCATGGTGGAGCTGCCCAAAAGTGGCCGAATTCTGGAATAAAGTATGGAAGGTTATTAGGGGGTCGTTAAATATACCATTGCCTTTTAAGCCAGAAATTGCCTTGCTGGGAATATACCCAGAAAAAGAGATAACCAAACAACAGAAGAGGACATGTACAAACCTGATTCTGGCGGCAATCCACACCATTGCAAGGACTTGGAAATATGCGAAAGGGCTCACACGACAAGCATGGTTGCAGAGACTATGGCACTGCTTATCGATGGAACGGATCACAGCCAGCCTTGAAGATAACCTAGATAAATTCTATAAAGACTGGGACCAATGCTGGACAGTACTGACAAAAAAGATAAAGATGGAACAGTTCACACACTCGACTTGCCTAAGTAAAATATACTGAAAGGGGAGGGAGGGGAAGGGAGGCAGAAGGGGGGAAAGAGGGTGGGAAAGGGAACGTATACTGGGGGAAGGGAGGGAGGGGACGGGGAGGCAGGGTGGAGAGGGGAGAGAGGTGGGGAAGGGGGAATAAATGTAATATTTTGATTGGAATGTGATATTATATTGTTAAAGTTAAAATAAAAAGAAATATTAAAAAAAAAAAAAAACCAAGCTGCGATCCCCAACTAGTGCAATCTGCCCAGCAGATGAAGCTGTGTCTGAGAATCCAAACCAACTTGCATTGCACATCCTTGCCATTCCCACCAAAAAACAAGTTAAAATATCCATACTGATTAACATACTCACCACCACCTGGGTCCACCCCTCAAGTTGAGGCATATCACACCGGGAGAGGACGCACATAAGAACGAAAAGTCCTAGAACACCACCTACCTACTGCCTGAATTTCACCGTCCTCAAAACCTGCAACAGCGCAGATGATGATGGCCCTATCCGGAATGAATGGGAAGCAAATAGGTAAGCTGGAAATTCCAGTTTAGTCAAACATTTCCTCATAATAACTATGAACTGATATCTGGTAAGGCAAACCAGAATCGTGTATGAAAAGTGGGCCTCCAATCTGCGGTCGAATTGCCATATAAGATTGCAACACCGAAACTGGACAGACCAAACTCTCGCCCGACCTGTGAAGCATAATGATTTTGCCTCTGTTTTTCTGGTCAGTCTTGGTCCATCTAAGTTTAAAACTAACTGAGGAGTCACCCATCATTAAATCATCCAAGCATAATGCCTGTCCCGAGTGGTCGAAGTGAGAATTCACCACTAGCTCGCCTACCCTTAAAGCCCCAAAGAATGCTAGGTTAAACGCAGCATTAAATAAAACAGCCTCCCTTAACGAAGAACAAATTTTCCCTAAAACACTTTCCATATCTGCAAGCAATTGCGGTGATAAAAGAATCCTGTGATCAGGTAAACGTGCCGCCTGCCTCTGCCAAGATTACAACATTGTGTTCAACTAAGGCTGAAACAAGATTTTCACCCTTCTCAAAAATCTCTTCGAGAATAGGCTTCTCAACAAGATTTTCTTGTTTTGAGATTCTCTCAAGAGGCTCGTGAGAACATCAAAACAGCAACCAAAAAAAATGGTCTGCACATGTGCAGAAATGACCACTAGGGCCATTCTGTGCATGTGCAGCCATTTTGTACATACACAGATAATTTTTTTGGACATCTTTAAGGTTCTCTAGTTTCTCACAAGATTCTCAGATTTCTCACAAGAATCTCGAGTTTCTCACGAGATCACACCAGTTCTTCAAGATTCTTGAGAGATTCTCACGAGAATTAATTTTATTCTCGTTTCAGCCCTACAACAATGGTGAATGGGTCAAATCCTCAAAACCTGCAACCCTGGACATGAAGGACAATGCTGAAGGACAATGCCACCCATTTGCCTGCGATTGTACTCTCTACCAAGCCCTTCCCATGTAGATAAAGACTAAACTGAATAACCTGAGGCAAGGGAATAGGAAAAGCCAGGAACCAGCCCTTGCTTCTACTAAATTCCTGAAATTCCGTATAAGCATGCTCATAAGCCCCCCCCCCATGTAGAGGGGGCAACAGAGCCCTGGACCATTCAATACAACTCTATGACCCAAGGCTCTACAGAAACGAAGGGACGAAGTCCTGAGTGCACTGAGCTAGAGGGCAAGGTTCCAGAAGCGTTTCATTTTAAACCGTGAAATGGCGTCTGCAGTGTTATTATCCAATATCCAGTCCTGGAATGTGTCTCACTGAAAACATAATATTATGGTTTAAGCATGCCAAAACAAAAACTCAGACTAGTTTCATCATCCTCTCTGATCACGATGATAGGAATTAATAATGTGGACAACAGCCAAGTTGTCACACCAAAATACCACCCTTTTATCCCTCAAGGCATCAGAACAAATATGGACTGCTGTCACAATGGGAAATAATTCAAAAAATGTTAAATCCTAAAATACATCTGAAACTAACCGCTCTGGTGTCCAACGTTCAGCACACCAGCTACCCCTAAAATAGATTCCCAAGCTTATACCGCCAGCTGCATCGGAATGCACTTGCAATTCAGCTTCCAGCAACAGACTCTCCCTCCACATACTCACACCATTGTGATCCCTAAGAAAATGATCCCACACTGCCAGATCCTCCCTCATATCTTTCATTACCCTGATGTGTAATGATGGGGAGCGATCATTCTCACTGTCTTTGCATAAAGTCTGGACAAAAAGACTCAGCCAAGAGCCACTGCCCTACAGACAAAATTAAGACTTCCCTAAAGTGATTGAAGCTCACGCAGCATAACTTTGCATGTAGCCATGCATCTCCGGACTGCCTCCTGCAAAGCAATCAGTTTACCCACTGGGAGCTGGGACAACTCCCGTTGAGAATCCAACTTGATTCCCAAGTAAGTAGTAATCGCTGTTGGACCCTCCCTTTTTTTCTCTGCTACTGGGACACCCAAATGTTCAGCAATATGGCAGAAACCCTGCAATAGCTCTGCACATTCAGGAGTCCCTGCTCTCCCTGAAAACAAATAATCATCATGATAATGTGTGATCTGGCAATCATCTGTCTGTGTCATAACTACCCATTTCAAGGCAGAGCTAAATTTTTCAAAATCAGTGCATGAAATGGAGCAACCCATTGGCATTGCTTTATCAGAATAAAACTTGTCTTTAAAAGCAAAATCCAGCAAGTCAAAATCCCTAGGATAGACAGGAAGGAGACAAAAAGCAAACTTTGTCACTCTTCGCCATCAAGGTCCCTCTAACACATGACCTAACCATCTCAACAGCTGTGTCAAAAGATGCATAATGCACTGAGCATAACTCAGCTGGTATGACATAATTGACAGACAGTCCCCTAGAATAGGACAAATGATGGATAAAACGATATTCCCCAGGGGCCTTCTTTGGGACCACACCAAGAGGGGAAACCCACAGGTTTCCTATTGGTAACTGCTTAAATGAGCCTGCTACCCTGCCATCCAATACTTCTTTCCTGATTTTAGCTTCAACTATTTCCTCCATACCTATAAGAGATTTCAAATTCAGTGCCAACATGTGCACACAGTCCCCCACAAACAGAATCTTAAAACCATAATAAAAACCATCAATGACATAGCTAGCCAAATCCCTATCTGGAAAATCCAGTAACACTACTTTGAACACCTCCCATCTAACTGACGTTGGTGCCATTCCCAGAACCTGCAGAGGAGGGATTACTCCCTCTCCCTCCCCCCAACTTTTTGCTGACCCAAGGTAAACTGCCGTTTACCATTTTGCAAGTTGCCTTTATGCCTGAAACAGAGAATGAATGGGTCCTGCCACATTGAAAGCAAGCATGCTTGAACTTGCAATTGACATGAAAACAATGTGCCCCATCATTGTAATCCCAGCACGCCTGGATTCCTTTTTTAACAGTCTCCAAATGACCTGGTTCGGTTGCAGGACAATTCCCCTTTTCTAGGACATGTCCATTGTCTGTCTTAACTGCTTCCTTATCCTGCATGCGTTCCAACCATAAGTCGTGTGCATGCACCTCCCATTGTATACCTGGAATGATGGCTGCCCTTTGCCTGAAAGTCTTGTCATAACGGAGCCATCACCAGATAACTATGCTCTTTGCATGATGTCAAAATATTTCTGGAGCGCCATGGCTCTGGAAGGATAGGCCTGCAAAATGATGCCAGCATACACAATGAAAGCGGATTCCAAATTGACCCAGTTACGGTCAATTTTCCTCCTCTTCACACATTCCAGTTCCTTCAAATCAACCCACACATTGGGATCAGGGATAGGGTCGCTATATAACAAGGCAAAAATATCTATGTACTCACCTCGCCATATTTTTTTCACGGGTAGACTCCAACAAGTATACTCATATTGGGATAGACACCTCGACATAACCCTCCTTAAATGGCGGAACCTCACTGTTAGCCACCACTACAGGGGCAGCAGTAGGCTGCCCAAACCCTGTCCCTAACCCAGCCACAGCTGATAACATTGCCACAGGGGCACTTGAGGAAACTGAATTACAGCTAACCTCACCCCCTAAACTAGAACTTTGCCCACTTCCAACTCCTACTACAGATCCTTGAGGTCACCAGACCTATCTGTTGAGGTCCTACTGCACAAGCAGTTGAGCCCCAGATTGCACTGGCTGAACCATACCCAGTGTAGGAGTGTAATCTGCATTGACTGCTGCCCTGAAATGCCTTACTGGCTCCCCTGTTGCACACCCAAAGCAACATGCTGAACAGCCTGCCCAGGCTGAACCAGAAACCCTGCCTGACTAGCTTGACTCTCCTGCTGCATTGCCTTACAACCCTGGCCAACCTGCTGAACAGCCTGCCTAGACTGAAACAATGACCCTGCCTGCATAGCTGGACTCTGTGAAGGGGCCCCCTGCTGAACTGCCTGATAACCCAGACCAACTCCCTGCTGCAACCCATTCCCGTTATCCGCACCTGTAGAAGGAGCCAACTCACCCAACCTCGGATCCACTGGAGCTGGCATAGTTGACCCAGTGGGTTGCCTGCTCTGGGTGACATCCACCAGCTTTGCAAACTGATCTTCCATCTGGTTAACCCTTTGAAACAGGTTTTGAACTGGATCAGGCACCACAGGAATCACCTCCTCCTCAAACTCACGATGCTGGTCTTCCCTAGAATGAGAAGGTGTGAGTGTGTGCTTTCTACTCCCCCTTTGGGGTTCAGCTCGAGTCTCAACAGGATCCTGCTGGCCAACAACAGGATTGCTAGCAGTACCCAAAAAACCAGGGGGAGGAGGAACACCATCCTCCATCAATCTCCTAAGCATGGAGTCCCACCCATCCATTCATGTCTGAAGGGTCTGCAACGGACTCAGCTGCCCTTTCTGATTATCTCCAGCATTTACAAGGGGGCCCCCCAGCCCCAACTGGGTCACCACCCCTAACCCTGGAGTGGGAGGAGGGCCCTGCCTCCTGCCCACTGGAAGGGAAGGCCCCAATTGAAGCTCTCTCCCTCTGGGTGGCTGCACAGGAGCTGCAGGAGCTGGATTAATGGGCCCAGAATTTACACCACCATCCCTCCCCCTGAGATTCTGAGGAGGGATGGCAGGTATTGGAACCACAGGATGGGGGGGGGAGGGGGAGGATCTACACCTTAGCCCCCTGGGGGCCCACTTGGGGCTTCTGGAACTCTCTTAGGTCCCTTCCTTCTAGCCATCACTCCCCACCTCAGGCCCCAGATGTAATTAATTCCTCTTGCCTGGAGGACAATACAGCGGCTGACAACACACACACCCCTGGCCGCGGTGCCTAATTTAAAGGAAGAGAAGCGGAGTGAAACTACTCCCTGCTTAAATGCGATCCATCCACTCCCCGACCACCTCAGCACTGCTCCGCTGCTTTGAAACCCCGATCTTGCCACCTCACAACACCGCAGAGAGGCCCAGCCGCTTTGACACAGATCCGGCAAGGCTCCTCCTCGCTCCGACACTGCCTCTGGTATGAGGCTCCCAATCTCGCTGCTTTCACCACCACGAAGAGGTCAAGCCTCTCTGCACAGAGATAGTAAGGCTCCCTGTTCGCTCCGCGTTGCCACTCCTCTGTCAGCTGTCCCAGCAAGCAGACAGTTCTCCAAAGTCCTGGAAAGTTCCTCCCACTTAATTCCTGCCCTGGCTGCACATTTCCCCTCACCAGGGTGCAAGCCCTTGCCAGTTACCATGTAAATTTCCCATCCTTGTTCAGGGAATACAGAGGGGCCAGCACACTGTCGCCTCATTTCTATTCATGGGTGGTGGTGACAAGCCCCATCCCTTGCGCAGGGGTTAGTGGGGGACGGGCATGTCTTATAATGAAGCTAGCTACTAGCACAGTGGATGTGGACAAAGTCTGAAGGCATACAATGTGTTGGGTTTTGTTTTTCTTACAAATAGGAGTAATAACTTATGTCACTTAGTTTTAGACCTGTGGTTCCCAACTACTTGCCCGTGTAACCCCATTTTGAGTTTAATGCTGTAACCCCAGAGAATAGCTAAGGAATACAAAGTATTTCCTGCATTGAGCAGGGGGTTGGACTAGATGATGTCTGAGTTACCTTCCAACTCTGATTCTATATCAAATAGCAATTAGGATCATGGCTCTGTCCATCGATGGTGATTGTGAACCTCTATTTCAGCCTCTGCTTAGCCATATGACCAAACCACCGTATAATTTGATGCAGTCTCTGTACAACTGAATCCAGGGTAACCAGCTGGCTGACCTTGCTGGGTAGTTGCAGAGATCTGCCTGCATCATGAGCAATTGAAACAAATGCCATTGATCTTTAATTTCCATAAACTTTATTCTCAATCAACAAAAGAGCGTGACTAAGAGACATTTATATGTTGGTATTTTAATCAACAGCTGCAGAATTCTAGCAATAAAAATTGAGGAGTTCGGCCTGTCGTGGGAATTAATGATCTTTTAGGAAAAATTAGCAGCCCAACCTGCCTTCAAGCCATTTACCTTAGATAGTCATTATTCCCCAGTCAGAGGATGAGGTAGTGATTGCTGTTATAAAATGAATGCTTTGTTGACATACTTTTAAAGAAAATCGCTATCAAACTTTTACAGACATAGTCAACACTGTCCATATGACATCATTTTTTGTCGAGTGTCTGTGGGTGTTTTCAGATGGATGTGGAGGCATCCTGCCCCATAGCTGCTCTGGGGGTGCACCCCCGCGGCTACCTGCTTCCAGCCTCGCCTGGGCCGGGTTCAGACGGACCTGGGGTTTAAGCAGGCAGAAGTGGACAGAACCGGGACAGCTCGTCCATTTGAAAACACCCTGTGTGTCAGAGTGAGCCTACTGGCATGCTTAGCAAACTTTCACTGTAAGTTTTTGAAAGGAAGCAAACGATGGGGCTGGGAATAGCTCACTGAGAAACAAGTAAATATACTGCACCTATAAAAACAAGCCCTTTCAAATGTGTCTTCTGTCCATTCTGATCCAGACTTTATTTGTACTTCGGCTGTTCAGATATAGACATAAGTCTGAGCTGAAACGAATACCTAAAGCAAATACATTATTTGATGTTATTTGTATCCCACTTCATTCCTGGATTCGGATATTTGTTTTGATGATTTTAGTTTCAGGATTTTGTTTACTTCATTTAGATTTAGGACCTGATCCTTGGTCTGCATGTGTGATGTACAGACCAAACTAACACAGCGCATGCACGCTTTACACGTGTGCATGTTAGTGCCACCTCTGCCTGATGGACTATGGTGCCACCTGGGTCCCTGCCACAGCCCTGCCTCTCCTTCTGCCAAATCACAGCCACACTTAAAGTGGGAGTGGGGAGAGGGCTTTATGTGGTGGTGGCTAGGCGGCCCAGCAGAGGCAGAACTGCAATGGCGGACTTAGTGGGAGCACAGCTCTTGGCCTTCTTCCCCTCCCCAGGGCTTTTAGCTGTTGTCCCTGCCGAGTTCTACCTTTTGATGCTGCAGTTGCTGGCACACGCTCTGTGTGTACCATACCGCGCATGTGTTGCACATGCGGACCTTGGATCAGCCCCTTCGATTACTTTGGTATTTCACTATTCCTTTTTGGTGCTTCCTTCAGTACTACTTAGTACTATTGTGCTCCATACTGTTGTGCAATTGTGCTTTTGTGTTGATAGCAGTAGCACTATTGCACAACAGAATGGTGTGCAATAAAGCTAAATAATAAGAAAAGAAATATCAAAGTAACTGAATACCAAAACAAAGTAAATGAAATAAAGAAACTTAAATAATCAATTAACAAATATGCAGATATTGCATAACTAGCAAAGAATTATTGAGATGTTTCCTTGTTTGCCTGAATATGTGAATAATCTTTGCAAATACATATTGGCATGTTTTTCAGCTCAGACAATTAGTACAGCTGAGATAACATATTCTGTTGTTACTCTAGTGCTTTGTTTTCTTCCTGTCATTGTTCTTTGGGTTGAACTATGAAATATAGGATTGGTCTGAGAGAGCTACAAATACTAGCTATAGGTTAGAACTGATACCTGCAATGCTTGGCTTTTTGATCTGGTTTATGTTGTGGTGGTGTTTTGTGTTTGTGTTCACGTCTAGATCATGATTTCTCCATTCATTAGATAAAATAACATTTCCTATCATGTATACTTCCTTATCTGAACATCAAACCTGGTTGAAATGAGCCACATGGGTATTATTCCAACTCAGCCAGAGCGCCAGGCCCATATGCTACTTAAATACCACTTCTTTTAACATAGAGTGCAAGAATGAATCGAGTGGTGTAGAGGCTGTATGCTGGCCTTCCATGCAGGAATGAATTTTATCCTTAGTGATTACATTTCTCCCTTGCTGCCACGCATTGAGAGTGCTACAGATTTAAGAGTCAGAATTGTGATTTAGAGATATAGATTTACATAGATCTCAGGAGAATTTTGAAAAATATATTTTCAAGGATCAAGAGCTCTTCCCCAGTTTGAGACATTTGGATGGCTCTTCTCATCCTGTAAATAAAAAAGGCAGGTGAGATTTTCATTCTCACTCCAGAATATATGTGTCTACAGAGGAGTAGTTTAATTTTTGCCTTACTCATTACTACTTTTAACCCTCCTATGGTCGGGGGTGGTGGGGAAATTACTACACCAATCTGGTATGGGGGTCTGGGAGACCCCATGTTGATCACAATGGTGGGGAGGGGAATTCACATTAGATAGATTTGAAAGTATTCCTTTTTTAATATTCAAAGCAGGATTTTTTTGTGTGAAATATTATAAGTTACAGTGCAGGGATACCACTATACAAGAACGGCATTTGGGGACTAGTTGATCCCTAATGCAAAAGAACACATTGTACTCTAACCCTGTGCCTGTTTTTTATCTGTTTAAGAAACTATGGGAATTATTCTTCACTCGAGTGTTATCCGTTCTATTAATGTAACTGATCTGGAGACAATGGAAACTGTTAACACTTCACTCAGGTGTGAACTGTTCTATTTATAGTCCTAGTATCTAGCTATTATATGATAATTGTGTCGCTTCATAGAATCTCTTCACAACAAATGTAGGCTTCCTGACCAATCAATCTCACAGATTTTACCTTTGATGTAATTTATTTTTTATGAAATCTTGTGAGCCTAAATAGTATAATTGCTACATGAGGTCTCGAAAAGATCCCAATATTTTATTGGTAAGCTGTTTTTGTTTTTTAAATCCAAAATCGACTGGAAATATTATTTAAAAAATCAATACAGATTCATAACCATGTAGAATTATTATTGCATCAGCATAAAACTACTCTGATGTTGGAAAGTGTGAATTATTTCTTGTTGTGTACGTGACTGCTGGTGCCTTTTTGAAGTAAAATTATCCTGTACGCTACACAGAAAACATAACATGTATGAAACAAAACAAATACGAATAGGTTGTCCTCACCTTAGTTTGAGAATACTTAAAGAAAGAATAGGGTTTGGTTAGACCATCATGTTTGTTTTTTTTAAAAAAGGAATTTTATGTCTTCAGGGTCCCAGAGATCATACTGTATGAAAGACATACAGTACTTTAATTCTTTTATTGTTTGTCATTGGTGTCTAGCTGACCCTAATTCCCTTCTTGTGAGATTATCTACAGGGGAATCCATTGCAGAACAATTGTCCCTATTTTAATTTGAGGATACTCAAAGAATGAAGTTGCAGAGCATTTTTTCAAAAATTGTTGCTTACATTCTTGTGCTCCTTTGGGGTCAGACACACCTCCAAAATCCATAGGAGGGCTGAAACAAGAATTTTTGGCAGTGAAGACCCGTGTTCCTATTTTCTTCTTATTTTTATCTTTGGGACAACTTTCTTTGGAGGGTTGAAGTGAACAATTCCACAAATGAGACTGCACCACAGCTCTTTACTTCTTTCCCTCACCCATTCCCCAGGATGCTGGAGCACTAAGAGGTGTATCAGCTGTGAGGAGACTCTGGGTTATTTTTTCTGACAATCTAGATTCCTCAGAACTTTGAATCCATATGCCACTAATGTTCTGTTACTGTCATTAATCTGGCACACAAATGGACACTCGTTAATGCTACATTAAGTAAATGTAACCTGTGTTATACGACATCATTCTTAATACCAAATGGATTCATTCATGATTAATGTTATTGCAGCAGATATTAAATTAACAGTGAAGCACTTATTATAAAGTATCCGTTAAATATCTCAGTAGTTATCTCCCACCCCCCATCCCCCTCCCCAAGGTTTCAGTTCCTTCTGCTTCCAGGAAATGTACTAGAGAACCAGAGCAGAGATAAAAATCCTCAAACATTGCCAAACTTTAGAGGTGAAAGGTAAGATTGGTTGGATAAAAAGTAATAAAAACAAAATCACATTATTAGATAAACATGAAAAATTTGAGTGGTTACTTATGGTCATGCAATAGCAAGACCGTAGATAAGTTTGATGACAGATTTGCAAGATAAGGCAGGGAGGGTGTTTAATAACTTTTAAACCAAACAAGAAAGTGAAAAATGGAAATGTTTTTAACCCTTGAGATGTGCTCAGATCAGAAAATCTGAGCACATCTCAAGGGTTAAAAACATTTCCATTTTTCACTTTCTTGTTTGGTTTAAAAGTTATTAAACACCCTCCCTGTGTAGCTTTTCTGAGCATGCCTTACTGATCATTTTAGAATTAAGAAAAATGACAACTTAGGTTGAGAAAAATCTGTTTTACCCAGTGTGCACATTATTACACGATCCCATGATTATTCCATCTGAGTTACAGGCCTCTCCAAACCCTATTGTGTAAGTCCCTGCATCCTACCCAGCTGACAGGGATCCAAATGAGTGATAGGGATCAAGTGGAACTATTAGCTGCCATTTTTCTCCTAAGCAGCAAACCCTAGGCCGCAGTGGCTACTTAGGATCTATCCTCTCTCAGGCAGTGGAGTAATGCTACTTCTGCTGCCTTTGTGCTGTATGGCATCTCTCAGAGAGGAGTAGAGATGGGAAAGGTGTCTGCCTTGTGTCTTTTACATAGGAGAGCAGGGAAAGGGGGCTGTACCTTCATGAAGAGAGGGGTTTGTCTCTGATAGACAGGACAGGGAAGGGATCGGTGTGAAGAGTGGATAGGGGATTAGGCACTGTTAAGTGTTGTATTTGTCGGTTTCTGTAAAATATTCTGTTACCAGGTAAGCGCTCCTTTATTGCAACATTATGAAATGTTGTTCTTTAAAAAAAAATTGTAGCAGGAAAGAAATTAAGAAAAATACAGGTTTAGCATAAATTAGAATGCCTTGGAATACTTTCATTCATCCAACACAAACAACCTTCTCCTCCCTGATATTTTACTTGCTGCTTATCACTATGCTCTCTGTTTCTCATATTCTTTCTGCATCGTTCTATTCAGTAGGTAAATATCACTTCCCATCATCACTTCCAGCAACACATGCAATTTGCAACTGATTCCTTTACTTTGGCTATTATTAAAGTCTGAGTAAAAATGGTAAGAAGTGTACATACAGTTATTGGGCAAATATCACGAAACTCCTACCAACACGGATAATGTTCCTAGGTGGAATCCAGATACATGATGCAGTAACTTGCCTCTTTTCCCACTGTAACTTTTTTAAACTCAGAAATCCGATGGTGCAAAGTAGCATACAGTATGTGATTTCACAAATCATGTACTATAATCCTTAATCAGGATAACACTTAAGCACCTGCTGTACGTTTCGCAGGTGTTTTAAGTGCTTCCCTGAATGAACTGGGGTTAGGAAGAAAGATATATCTCCCGCCCCCCCACCCTCAAGTAGTGTATCTTAACCTGTGCAGAAGCACATGTTGCTTCAGAATCCGGCTTCTTACCTAATTCCACTACCAAGTACTCCAATTTAGTCACCATCCACCCCCAAAAAACATTCCTGAGGGTCACAACCTCCAGGAAAAAGAGCTTTGTGAAGTTGATCCTCTTCCAGAAAACATGCACCTCAAGCACAGCCAGATCGGTACCTGTCTACCCTTGTCTTTAAAATAACAGCACAGGTAGAGAAGAAGCGACACAGCAATGAAATAGTCCAGATATGAGTAACAACTGAAATGGATTACAAAATTGAATACAAAATATTATGCATGAGGTTGAGAGTTTGAGATTTTTATAAATGAGCATATTTTAAAAATAATAATTAGGCAAAAGCTCAGATTCATAAATACTGTATTTAAATTTGCTGATATCACAAGATTAGGGAACTGTAAACACAGAGCTAGCAGCAAGGTGAATTGAAAAGGAGTTAGTTCTGCGCTGTAGCCCAGCTGACATGTGGCAAGTGAAATTATTGTTTACCAGTGTAAGGTAATTATATGTTGGGCTCAACATTAATTGACAGAAACGTAGAATGCTTAAATGAAAATAGAGCTGCAGTATCCTGTAAAAAGCTTCTCTACAATTGTTTAGACGATGGAGAGAAGCCATTAAGAAACTAGAGAATAGTAGGGGCACTAGTGGGATAGTGGAAAGTAAGTGATGTGAGGAATCTATACAGTTTCCTTGCAAGTGTGAGGCTATGTTGCAGCTTCCAGATCACAATAGCTTGGAGTGGAGGAGTGAGCAGCAAAGGAAGTGAGGAAAAAGAAACGGTTCTGGCATTACATGGTGACGTTTCAGCGACAACACTACTGCTAGCTGTGCTTCTGCTCAGTGCTGCTGCAATACAGTTGATTCAGCATAAAGCAATAAGTAGCCTGTGTTAGCACTGAGTTTTCAGCCCGTCAGTTAAAGCCCTGAACACAGTGAATCAGTGACAGGTAGATGCCTTTCAGCTATGGAGATTTGGACTTTTGGCATCATGGAGTTAATTCAGTGGTATTTTGGAAAAAAATTAACATTTTGGCACAAAGAGTTGACCATGTAATATGTAGACTAAAAAAATCTATTCATATAAGAGACCAGCATTTTCATTTATCCCACTCAGATGTGCGCTGTGCAATGTTTTGTGTACTGGTTCATGTATCAGATAGGTATTCATTTACAGGCTGTATTCTTTGAGGCCTTTACTTTTGCTGTGCAAATTATTTTCACGTGGCTATTTTTACACAATCTTTGAGTAATTATTGGAGCTAAAAGTTTTAGGGATATGTCCCTATTTTTCAGGAGCAACTTCCTTAAATAAAACTTTTGGTTCTGAATGCAGTCCAAACCTCTGAGGACGCTGTTTCATCTTTTTGCAGGGCTCACTTGGAGGCAAGTGCAGAGAAGTGGAACAAGTTGCTGACATCACTGGAAGAGCTAATCAAATGGCTGAATTTGAAAGATGAAGAGCTAAAAAAGCAGATGCCAGTTGGAGGGGATGTTCCAACTTTACAGCAACAGTATGAACACTGTAAAGTGAGTTGACTCCGCTTAACAAATACATTCCCACCCCCCCTAAAATAAGCAAGCAAGGTGAGGCAGCTTTACAAAGGGGAAAAGTTCCACAGATGGTGAATCATTTTTATATAATTAAAAGCCAACTGTTATAACCAACTTTTATAACCAACTTTCTTCAGTAAAATCCATAAATCAGAAGCTATATATATCTATGTAGATAGATAATAGCTTCCGATTTATGGATTTTTACTGAAGAGACAATTCATCCTCTGGTGTTTTCAGCAGGTAAGATCACCAAGCAGAATTGATTAGGACAAATGAAAGAAAGAACTGATTAAAAAAAAATGTTTTAAAAACCCAATAATGTCTTGACGTTTGTGTAATTAATTGGTTTTGTGCATATTAAAATGAATTAAATATTTGTTTATATTTTTAATTTTAGATTGGCAGACATTTTCATTATTAAAAAGGGTCAAAAGTACTTAGAAGAACTGAAGAAGAATACTTAGGTCATATAACTTCACAGGGCTGTTTAAAGAATCCTAAATACCACTGTATGAAACATAAACAGGTTAGAAGCGCACAGTAAAACCTAACATAGTTTTATACATCCAAGAGTTGTTTTTTCTTTCGTGATTTCATCAAAAAGAAACATTTTTTTACAGTCCATTTTCAAATCTTTTAACTAATACTTTGACCCAAGCAGAGATTTCTAGGCTTAGTTTTGCTAATGTCGTCTTGGTAAGCTTTGACCAGATTTCAGGAAACAAATCTCCTTGAATAGCATCTATTTTTAAATTCAAGATTTTTGGTTCTGAAGGGTTTATCTGTTCCTAAGCTTATATCTCCCAAATGAGATTATCTTGTTTTTGTTTGTAGGCACAACTGCTGTGAAAATTTTCATGATGTTTAAATAAAGGATTATTAGCTCAGGTGGGCAATAAATGGAGCAGATGAGCTCTTAGGAAGACAAATATTTTCTCCCTAATTAATGCAAATCTGACATGTTTAAATTTAATATTCAAAAGATTTTTTTTCTGTTTAGACTTAGACTCAGAAGGAACCTCAAGGATCAGATAGCCCAACTCGCATGCAGGTTTCCCCATAATGACCTTGACGGCTGTTCTATCGATGACCTCGTCATGTTATGGAATACCTTGCTGATTGAGGCTATTGATCGGACAGCTCCTAGGCATCCGCTGCCAAGGTGACAGCTCCATAGGCCTCCTTGGTACTCTGAGGAGCTGCAGGTGCTGAAACATGAAGGGCAGCAGTTGGAACGACGGTGGCGTCGTTCGCGTGCTGAAACTGACAGATTGCGTCATAGAGCCAGTTTACGAGCCTCTGCCATAGCTATGCAGGCAGCAAAAAAGGGTTTTTATTGTTGCCCTCATAGCATCCGCTAAATCCCATCCAGCGTAGCTTTTCCGGGTGGTGCAGAGGCTGGTCAGTCTGGCGTCCCTCCGCCTTGGAGTGGAGTCATCTACTGCTCGCTGTGACATGTTTGTAGATTATTTTGTGGATAAAATCGCTCGGATCCACCATGACTTTGGTGCCACAATTAATACATATGGGGAAATGGAGGTTATGGAAACTCCATCCTGTCTGGTTTTATGGAATCCGTTTCAGTCAGTGACACCCGCCGATTCGGTTGGTGTTCTTGGGGCTGTCAGGGCCACATCTTGCGAATTAGATCCCTGCCCATCCTGGCTGATTAAATCTTGCCGGGAGACGGCCCGTTGCTGACTGGGGTGGTCAACGTCTCCCTTTGGGAGGGCAGAGTGCCGGGCTGTCTCAAAGAGGCAGTGGTTCAGCCTCTGCTCAAGAAACCATCGGTTGACGTTGACTCCCTTGCCAGTTACCGGCCTGTCTCTAACCGTCCCTTTTTAGGGAAGGTTATTGAACAGACAGTGGCTCAGCAGCTACAGGGACATCTTGACCACGTCAGTTTTCTGGATCCCTCTCACTTGGGATTTCATCCGGGATATGGCACTGAGACTGCACTTATGGCTTTGGTGGATGATCTGCGTTGGGAGATGGACCGGGGTCGTTCGACCCTGTTGGTTCTATTAGATCTTTTGACTGCATTTGATACTGTTGATCACGAGATGTTGGTGACGCAACTGCGTGACAGTGCAGGGGTGGGCGGGACTGTTCTTGAACGGTTCTGCTCCTTCCTGACTGGTAAAACTCAGCGAGTGGTTCTTGGAGAGTTTTTTTCATCATACCAAGACCTCTCGTGTGGAGTCCTGCAGGGTTCTGTTTTGTCTCCTCTCTTGTTAAACGTATACATGCAGCCACTCGGTGATGTGATCAGAGGTTCGGGGTGCAGTGTCATCAATACTGATGACACCCAACTGTATGTCTCTTTTTCAACAGACCCAGGCCCTGCAGTCTCTGTGCTTACTCGGTATCTGACGGCTGTGGGGGACTGAATGAGGGCTAACTGACTGAGGCTAAATCCCAACAAGATGGAGGTGATGGTGGGTAAAGCAATGGAGATGGTGGCCCCCATTATTGGTGGGGTCTGCCCTTCATTGGTGTCCCAGGTAGGGAGTCTGGGGGTGCTCCTCAATGCGCAGCTCCGCCTGGATGTCCAGGTGGAGGCTGTGGCGAGGAGTGCCTTTTGCCAATTTCATCTGGTGCGACGGCTTAGGCCGTTTGTCTCAGACTCTGACCTGGCCACAGTCATCCATGCTTTCATCACCTCTAGATTGGACTATTGTAACGAGCTGTACGTGGGGCTACCCATGGTAATGGCTCAGGAGCTGCAGCTGGTGCAGAATGCGGCAGCCCATCTTCTGGTAGGATTGGGCCGCCGGGAGCATATTACATCAGTGCTCTGCTCTCTGTACTGGCTGCCGGTGGTCTTCTGGGCCCGATTCAAGGTGTTGGTCTTAGCCTATAAAGCCCTAAACGGCCTAGGCATTACCTATCTATGGGACCGTCTCACCCCTCGGGTGCTGCAGTCATCTGGGGGTACCCTGCTCAAGGTCCCCTGAGTCTTCTGGGGGGCTATAAAGGAAAGGGCATTCTCGGTGGCTGCACTACGGTTGTGGAACTCCTTTCCGGTGGGGGCCCGGTTGGCCCTGGATCTGCCCTCCTTTCGGAGAAGTTGTAAGACCTGGCTGTTCCGCCAGGCATTTGGCGGGGGAAATGGGTGAGGAGGTGGAGGTTTTTTTTGGATATGGGGTTATTTTCTTTTCCTCCTTTTTAGTTGTTTTAATTGTTGTTTTAATTTTTTTATGTTGTCCTACGAATTGTAAGCCGCCCCGAGCTGCCTGTGGCAGAAGGGGCGGTGTAGTAAAATTTTGAAATGAATAAATAAGTAAACTACCCGCACTGAAAAATCCACCAACAGAGAAATAGAGTCTATAATAAAAGATGGACCATAATTAGCAATTAGGAGAGACCAGGGTACATCAATGTCTGAAATAACAGAGAACAATCTTTATATAGAGATATAGATAGATAGATCCATCCCAAACAAGTAAGCTATGCTGCAAGGGAAGACAAAAATAAAAAAATACTTCAGAGTCAACTGCTAAACTACCCTGGAGGGAAATTCTCTTCTCTGACCCTAAAAATGGCTACCAGTTAGATGCTGAACATGTGCCGCAAGTGAGGCACCCGACCTACGATTATAATACCCAGTCACCAGAGCACCCCATTGGTCACACTTCCAGTTTTGGACGTATTTGATGTTTCAGAAAGAAATAAAAAGTTGTTTTCTCCTGTAACATCAAAGGAAAATTAATCACAAATGTGTTCTCATAAATGTATCTAATGCTGTTTTAAAACTAATAGGTACATTGCCCCATAGGAATCCTTGGGAGCCTATTTCAGAGGTTTGCTACTCTGATAGTAAAAACGTTTTTTCTAATTTCCCGCCAAAATTGCTTCATGACCAGCCTGTGTACATTTGTTGTGCCTCTATTTACCTTTAGTTTTAGGTAAATTTCCCCCTCCCTTGTATTAACTCCTCTAAGTGTATGTACAGTATGACAACGTCTCCGCTCTGCTGCCTTTTTTTATTAAACTGAATTGGACAAGTTCTTTTTAACCCTTTTTCTTATGATAGGTTTTCCATGCCTCTGATCATTCTAGTAGCTCTTCATTGACTTGCTCTAGTTTAAATTAATCCTTTGTGAATATTGGTGTCCCAGACAGAACACACTATTCTAGATTTGGTCTTACCAGCACCTTAAACAGAGGCAATAATACTTTCCTATCTCTGCTAGAAAAGACATGCCTAATACATCACAGGATTGTATTTATTTATTTTTTTAAAATAATTTGCAGCTGCATCTTAGCTCACAGACATTTAAGATCAGCTAAAAAAAAACCAGTTTCTCTCTCCTCCTCATTGTTTCTAACTATTCTGTTCCTTGCTGGGAACAAAAATGCTTATTAATTGCTATGCATTAACCTACTTCATACATTTCAACCCATTTCTAGTACCTCAGTCCTTGAGATCATCAAATTCATCTTGTGTGATTTTTTTGATCCTCCTCTCTACTGGCAATTCCTTTCAGTTTCGTGCCCTTGGCAAATTTCATTACCGCACACTTATTTTCATTACCAAGATCATTGACAAATACATTCAATAAGATGTTCCCTAAGATTGATCTTTGAGGATGTAGTTCCTCTAAGATTTTCTCATTTACTGCTGTAGTAGCCATGGTTTAGTTTTGCTTAGTGACTCCTAGTTTTCGTCCCAGGAAGGTGACTGGAGTGGGTGGGGAGAATCAAGTAACTTCTGCTAGATGAATCAGCTAGGAAACTCTTCTTGTTCTTCCAACATGTTTAATATGCGCATAGAGTTTGAGTGTTTATAAATGAGACAATAGCCCGCTGTAGTCCGTGTTTGGTCCATGCAGCCCCCACTCAGCCTCCACTCACATGTTCTCGTGTGTAGAGCTAATAAACGTGAAGCCCCCTGCACACATTTCATGTGCTGATGGTAGCCACCACCAGTGGTGCCACTCAGAGCTTTCCCTCTCCACAGCCCTTGCTCTGACAGAAAGGGGGGTCATAGCCAGGCTTCTTTCCTGGTTCCCTGGCTGTGACACCCTATGCCATCAGTAGAGGTCTCCCAGGTGAGAGGTGACTACAAGAGGAGGGGAGAGAGTGATCACAGTCTTTCAGCTGAGAGGTGGCTGCTAGAGGAGAGAGCGAGGGTGCAGGAAGGACCTTCAGAGGAACTACTCTCTACGTTTAGGAAAGGCAGTGAGGGGAGCTCAAGAGCCCATTGGATCCTTGGGAGGAGCCTCACTCCTCCCTCCCTCATCCTGGTTCCTTTTTCAAATGGAGAGAGGAGTGCGGGTGAAGATCCTCTGGAGAAGGTCCTTCCTGCACCCTCTGCCTTGCACTTTCTTCTCGCAGCCTCCAGCCAGCTGAGAGAGCATAATTACTCTTTCCTCTAGCAGCCATGCTAGCCACAACTCTATGGTGCTGGCAGACCTGGAAGTGAGCCTACATACAACCTAATTAACAAGGCACAGCAACGTGGGAGCTGATTAGCATGCACTGGCCTGCGTGGTGGGCCTGCGATGTCCCTGGACAACGTGCGAGTGGGGAGTAAGTGGGGGCTGTATGAGGGTTGTGAGCGAATATCTGGTGAACACTTAACAGGCAGGTGAACCACCCACCTGGTGGGGGCTAATTTGGGTTATTGTCTCCTTTATTTTCACAGTAAGTACTGCTAAGAAAGAATACGAGTGTACCCTAATTTTGCTCTGTGAAGGTCTTCAATGGTTTTGTAAAATTTAGGATTATTATTCCCATAGCCTGGTAAAACTAAGGGACAAAACAGATAAATTACCCAGATAACAGTGAAGTAATGACAAAGGTGAGGACATTGCACCAGATTTGTTTATCCCCTACCTTTGGCCTGGGGAAGTAATTGATTCTCATTAATGGTCATGATGGTGATAGAACTTGATTTGAACTCTAGGATGAGTTAAATACACAAATGAAAAATCCGAAAGAAGATTTGGCGCTATTATATTATTATTTTCCAAAACGTAAATGATCTTTTATAACACATTTTTCTGTTGTGAGGCAGATATCTACAGTAGATGTGCAACTCCCATCAACCTTAAGGGTCCTATTTACAGATCTTCATGCAGAATCTTCACCTGTTTCTTTATGATCACTTCAAAGAGCTAGTGTTCCTTGCTGCTCACTTTTCTGTCCTATGTGTTACCTGCCTGCCTCTAACTCTAGATGATTCCTTTTATTATTGCTCACCTTCAAAACCTATATGGATGGCATGGTGGGGCTTTGAATCCATCAATGCCAACCTTTTAATTGACTTGAGAGATCACAATGGAGGTATGGGAGTGTCACTTCACCCACTCAGGGGCTGGATATCTTTTCATTGTAGTGCACCTGGCCTTTGGCTGACCTGTTGATCAATTTTCAACCTGAATTGTGTTCTCTGAAATGCCAGCTAGTTTTCTGATTGTTGTTATAGTCTCAGGCAAACACTTAAGTGATTCTTGCTGAGAGTCACAATGTAGTGAGAGTTGTGACATTTAGTTTAGATTTTATTGGCATCATAAACATTGTAAATGTACCAATCAGATTTATCATTCCCTATTAGCAATCTTTAAATGACATAATTCCAGTAGATTCTCCCATAATTACCAGTGTGTACATACTACAAAATTATTGATTTCTTTTGGCTTCTTTTTGTCTCCATTTCTATTTGTCTGAGGAAGCCAAATACATTAAGATAAGTCTGAATGATAGCAATTTTATCTTCTCTCACCATCAAAATTACTCTGATTATTCTAGTTGTCATCACAGAGAGCCTTTGGAATTATTTTTGACCAATAAATCTTTCTTCTCCGATATTCTTCTACCTGTTAATTTTCTTAACATCTTCCCTAGCAACTAAGTTTCCATGTGCGACTGCTAAAATCCTGGTTTACGTTATTTCTTATATCATGCTTGAGTTTTAGCAAGGCTGGATTTCCAAAATCTGCTCTCCAGCTAATCATTGTCCCTGCAGCGCAAAAAGAAGGCAACACGCAATTAGTGTGGGTAAACAAGGCCACAGCTCTTTATTAATTAAACACAACTTCAATCTGGGCAAAGGGGAAATAACAACCAACTAAATTTCTGCAAACAGCAAAGTGAAGCAGGAAAAATAGCAAGAAGGCAGACTCCGTCACCCCCCTTACTCAAACAACTTGAATCTACCCCCTTTTTGGAGTCGAGGTGAAGGAGTGGCATGCTCCCAAGGCTAGGGACTTGGCAATTCTACATAGCTAGGTTGCTACTGGCAGCCCCTCAGGGTTACCATCAATGCCATGCCAAAGGTCGGATGCTTCTTTGATGGCATCAACTTTACCCCCACCACACCCTCAGGTGCCCCAAATTTCAATAAATGCATTCCTTTTCATTTACCTAAATCTGTCACTCCACTGGATTGCTGAGCTTCAACAAAACAAGAAGTCACTTGAACACACTCCTTGCTACACAAACTGTAACCAATGGGTGACTGCACTATAGGGAGAGTGACCCCCCACCTCCAAGGAGAAGGCCAATCACCCATAGAGAGGGGGAAATTCCTTTCTGGTCCCAGACCAGATGGTCTTATAGTGCCAGTCCAAGAGGGTGGATGGGTGGGTTTCAGCTCCGACTGTGCCTAACCCGAACTGATACCGCCTCCTCTCCCAGTCCATAAATAAATTGTTTAAGTGGTGAATGCATCACAGAGCACCATCTCACTGCCAAAAATGCCTGGATGAGCAGTGAATAAAATCAAAAAGGGTGCACTCCACACAAACAGTTGCTAATAATCTTCCCCCCTATCTCCGATGCTATTCTGACTGCTGCAACTCTGCGCCCGGTGTCACTTCATTTTCTCTAAAGGTGTGATGGGAACAAAAATCTTTCTCTCCTCTGCCCTCACAGTAACGTGAATATCGGAGAGAAAAATCATTCTAAAAGTATACAATAAGGCTAGCTTTTGTTTTGCCTCAGAATTGTTTGCTTTTACTTTGCTCTTGTTGCAGGTTGGTTTGTCCTTTTTTCTTATCTCCCTCCTTTCTTTTCCTCTCTCTCTCTCTGCTTGTTCCCTTTGTTTGTATGCTCAGCCTCTCAACCACAATGGATTTTTCTCATTGCCATTTCTACATATCAAAATTCTACCTCATTGTCTCCAACTCCTTGTAACAGCAACCTAATTTTTCTTATTCTGTTGTTCCTCTTCAGTGGGTAATTTCAGACGTTACGAAATTGCCTTTCACCACAGTGGATCACAGTGGATCCCCTGTGGTGGCGGTGAGTCTGTGAACGTCTGTTTGACCCCCACCAGATGTTCACCATGGTGAATCTCTGGCGGGGGTCAAAACTAACCATGGTTCTGGTCCAGAACCATGGTTAGATTGGCCACGATCAGGAAAGGGGAAAAAGTAACGTCAATTACCTTGTTCCTTTCTGGAATCATGCCCCTAACCATGTTAGGGGCGAGGGAGCGCGGTGGGGCTGAGTGGCCATGTGTCGTGCCGCGCAGCCCCGCCCCTTCCCTGAACCCTGGTAGATGTGCCGACCTGATCCAAGACCAATCCTGGTCCAGGGTTCAGCGTGACGGGCCTCTGGGCCAATCACATCTGAAATTACCCAGTGTTGCTGCTTGTAGTGATCTGCAGTCCCTTCTCCTGTGCCTTCTTGCAAGTTTAATATTTTGTTCCTATTCCAGAATACAGTTCACTTGTCTGTTTTTGTTTAATCTTATTTGTTTAAGAACTTTCTTTCCTTATGTTAGCTTTTTCCAAGTGCTTTGGTTCAAAAGCACTATTTATTTATTTTATTTGTTATTTATTTATTTATTTATTTTATTTAATAGATTTTTACCCCGCCCCTCCTAAAAACAGCTCGGGGCGGCTTCCAACAATAAAATACATATAAAATATATATGTAAGTATATGCAATGTAAAGTAATCTAAATTTTTTGTTTGTCTTGTTCATTTGTGTGCTGTTGAGATCTGTTTGGGAGAAAGGAAAGAAACATATAAACTAGTTCTAAATTAGTCCATTAGCAGTTGTGGCGATTATTTTTTTTAAAAGATATTTTTACATACAAAGGATCTAACAGTAGTTACAATTCACAGAAGAAAGCCCTACAAAAGGGCTATCGTACTTGAAGACTATAGTAGTCTTTCCCTTGAGTAATAAAACATATTTGCAAATAGTATTGGATCTTGTAATATTTCAGCCACCACTCAGTTTTCTTCAGTAGTCTTATCCCATAATCCATATTGACCACATTCAGTGACCAGTTAACACTTTTCCAGGAATAGATCATCTTTATGGGCTGCGTTGGACTGAATTGTTGGAGGGTATTTTCAGACTTCGTGTTGTCTGCTGGTAAAATAAGTGATAAACATTATGCAATAATATACCACAGATATAATTTTTTGTGATGATTGAACACCTCTATCTCATGGAAAAACCATGTTAAGTTTCCAATGAAAACGATATTAACTGGGAAACCTTTCTGTGGATTGTCAGTGATTTATTTACAATGTGGCAGAAATGTTCAGATGTCACAAATAGACGTTACCATGTTGATAAATCTCTGGTAAACTGCCATGTAGTCTTTCTGTAAGTACAAGGTAACCAGTATGGCATGTACAAACAAAGTAGCTGTGGTACAGTACTCCCTGCTTTGCTTTGCATCCTTCCCGGCACAAGCATGTTCAGTATAGCTGTACAGAGTAATGATGACAAAGTATATAAACACAACCAGTAAAGTAGCAAAACTTGTACTGCTTCATATTATGCATTCTGGAAAAGGAGATAAGAAAAGTAGCATGCTCTACATTATTTGGGTGGGTATAATCTTAATTTTGAACTTGGCGAAGGGCGGATATACTGGTGCAAGAGCAGCCCTCTCTCTCACCATTGCAGCTTTCCTTGACTTTGAGTGCAGCCAGTAGTGAATGTCCTGAGAACAGTCTTAAGTAAAAATAATAATATAGTAATAAAAATACCTTGTCAAGGAAAGACTATTAGAGTAAGAAATCAAATTGAATTAAAAAAAATAACCACTGTTAAATGTATTTAGGGGTAAGAATACACTCATACTCGCTGTAGATCTCAGCACTTCCTTTAGGGAAGATTGCTGGATCTGAAGGAGAAATTTAGGATTGAGGACTTAGTTTTCTATAGTAACTGTTTCCCTATGATTTTCTATTCCTCATTGATAAAGTTCTGTGTCTACTCTGATTTTTTATTTTTTTTTATTCAATCTTTCCAAGGCTTTTAGGGGTGTGTCAAGTTTTTGAGCAGGTGTATGGTCAATAGCAATTTGGTATAGACATTTCAATATATTACTGTAATTTACAGCATCTGGACTCAAAATACTGCTGGAATTCCTAATCCAGGTATCATTTCTGGCAAATTACTTAATCATTCTGCTTTAGTTTTCTGGTCTACAAAAAGGGGATGCTAACACGTAACTGTCTCCCAGGAGTGCTTGAGAATTAACTTGTTAATTGATAACTTGTTAACTTGTTAATTGATAACTTGTTAACTTGTTAACACTTGGATCGATTAAACCCTATGTAAATGCAAAGTGGTGGTGGTGTTAGTGGATTGTGTTAAGATATGTATGCAACCATGGTGTGATTTCAAAACATAATTTTTCTTTGGGGACCATGAGTCTAGTCTAGGAGGAGAGGACACTGGTTGGAGAGCCACTTCTGCCACTAGAAAATCAAGAAGGTAAAAGCCACTTGAAGGGTTTGATTCTACAGTTCTCAGTATCAATGACTTTATTGTTCACAGTCTTAGAATTCTTTCTTATTGGCTGAAGGAGTTCACCCATGTTACTCAAATATGGTGACAATTTACACACACAAAAATCAGTTCTTAATTACTAGCTCCCTACTTGGGGAAACTCCATTCCCTAATCTTGAGACAACTGTCCTTCAGTCCATGCTCATTCTTTAGGCTTTCATTAGGACTCTCTACTCTAACCAAGCTCTGGGCCTTTTAAGTAGACTGTGGGTCAACTACATTCCTTCAGCCCCCTCTGTCCACCATGACTTTCTTCTCTGCAAATTGGAATTCCTTCTGCTGGGGATAAATTTGTGAGAATGAGGGGAACTGATAATATCAGCCCGGTCAGGGACACACCTCACCATGTCAGTTTGCTTTTTCATGCTTAACAGATCTAAAGGTCAAGATACAAAAAGCACTTGCACTGAGTACATTAGCACTTATGCTATACATATAATCCATGTAGCTGTCTGACTGCTTAAACAACCTCCCTATAGCTAACTGCGTATCCTGATTTGTTTCATTCTGCAAATGTTGTACCAGAGTCATTCCCCTAGTATGGTAGAGACCGAGATACACACCAAGAACACATGTACAAGCTAATTTTTGGAATGATGGGAGGAGTCCTAAAGATGAAGGAAAGTGTGGTGCTTATTGCTTGTGATTTTGTAGATAGGATGGGATGCAACTGTTGGGCTTGGGCTGATGGGAGTGAGGAGATAGGATGAAAAGCTGGGCTTGAGGCAAGCACGTTTTAGGAACTGAATAAAAGCAGAGAGTGAGATGAAGCTTATATATGAAAGAGAACAGCCCATGGAATTCAAACACAAGTGAGGGGTACATGTAAAAGGGGACAGAAATGAAAAGGGAATAAAAAGCAGAGTGATGGGGGCATTATTTGCATGTGTTGGGTATCTGGGAACTCCTCCTCTACTTCACTAGTAAGTGGAGTGGATCATTGAATAGAAAGCTCTGAAAATTTTGTGTGTGTTAGGGAATACTTATTGTATTGCATGTAACCCCCATTGCTAGTCCCATCATAGCCCAGTGGACAGCTGCGAGGGGCTCCTTGCCATGCTCCCCATTAGGAAGGAGCAAGGGGGTATGGGGAGAGGCTGCCTACTGCTCTGTGCAGAAGCTGCAGAGCGGGGTAGCTGCTGCAGCGCTGATAGAAGCATGAAAACCCTGCTGCCGGACCAGAGTTGCCTAGGCAATCCTGGCCAAGGTGCGAACAAAGTCTTGCAAGGCGAGATTTGAGGCAGGCAATCTAGTGCCGTGCCGTTCAGAAGGCTACCAGGCAGCAGTGCCTGGAAGTTGGAGTGGACAGCACCCTCCACCCATTTTATAGTTCTGTCAGCGTAAGTGGATTGCCTATTCAGAGGCATGGAAGTAATTTTTACGGGAACCCCAGATTTATTGTTCGTTTATCTGTTTGTATTTTTATCTTGACGTCTCTCACCGAACAGCGACTTGAGGTGGCTTACAAATATAAACCCATAAAAGGCTAAAACACGCAAATAATAAAAAAGTGCAAAAATATACAATATAAAAAAATAAACAAAACAACCGGTTCTGCGCAAAACATATATATAAATACCCTCCCTAACCCATCCCACCCTCCCTCCCCCACTCACCAAATGCCTGACGGAAGAGCAAGGTTGTACACTGCTGGTGGAAGGCGAGAAGATTCAGGCTGAGGCGGATCGCCACCAGGAGAGCATTCCATATCAGTGGTGCGGCAGTCAAGAATGATCTCCTTTCTGTATGGACCAGCCTTCTACCATGAGACCTCAAGGAGGGCACTCCCGGATGACTGCAGGGGCCACTCAGGGTTCGAGATGATACTCCGATAAATGGGGCCCAAGCAGTGTAGGGGCTTTATAGATCAAAGCCAGCACCTTGAATCAGGCCTGGAAAACAGTAGGCAGTCAGTGCAATGCCTGTGGCCCATCCCCATAAGCAGGCGGGCTGTTACATTCTGCACTAGCTACAGCTTCTGGACTGTCACGGAGGGCGCCCCACATAGAGCGCATTGCAGTAATCTAGCCTTGAGGTTACGAATGCATGGATGACAGTGGCGAGGTCGGAGTCTGAGTCATATGGGCAGAGCCTTTTCACCAGATGTAATTGACAAAAGTTGCTCCTGGCCACAGCTGACACCTGCAAATCCAGTCGCAGCTGTTCAGAACACCCCCAGGCTCTGCATAGATGGAACTAATAGAGAGTGAACACCCCCAGTTCAGGGGCTGTTCCCCTCCCTCAGATCTCCAACCCTCCCCCCCCCCCCCCCCACACACATTAACATCACCTCTTTCTTATCGGGATTGAGCTTAAATTGGCTCAACCTCATCCAGCCCCCCACAGCAACCAGGCCCCGGGATAGCAATGAGACTGCTGGGTCTGCGTCAGATGAAAACGATAAATACAGCTGGGTATCATCTGCATATTGATGACAGTGGACTCCCCAGCTGCGCATGACCTCTCCCAGCAGCTTCATATACACGTTGAATAAGAGAGGGAACAGAATGGAACCCTGTGGGAGTCCTCCAGGGGATGATGTACAGTCCCCTAGAATCTCCTGCTGTGATCTATCTGCCAGGTATGAACAGAACCTCCACAAGATGGTACTGTCCACCCCGGCCAGGTCCTGCAGGTGAGCCACCAACATCTCATGATTCATGGTATCAAAAGCAGCAGATAGAATAGATCCAAAAAAACTAATAGGGTCATACAACCCTGGTCTAACTCTGTGAAGAGGTCATCAGCCAAAGCCCACAAGCATGGTCTGCATGTCATAACCCGGCCGAAACCCAGACTCTGCGAGTTCAAGGAAACAGGTGCGGTCCAGGTGCACCTGGATCTGATGGACCACTACCCATTCAGTAACCTTCCCTAGGTTAGAGACAGACTGGTAGTTCGCCGGGGCACTAACATCAAGCAATGGTTTCTTGAGAGCGGCTGGATCACAGACTCCTTGAGGCAGTCCAGCACCCTCCCTTCCTGCAAGGAGGCATTGATAATCCCGACCAACACCGACCCCAGAGTTTCCCTGGTGGCTTTCACCAACCAGGATAGGCAAGGATCGAATACGAATACATAAATTGTGACCTGCACAGACCCCAACACATCAGCTGTCTCGACAGCTGTCACCAATTGAAAGTCATCCCATAAACATTGACCAGACAAGACATTTCTAGCTCCGACTCTGTCACTGCCTCTAAAATGGGAGAGCCGAAGTCGTGCTCAATACAAGCGATTTTATCCACAAAGTACATTAGAAACATGACACAGCGGGCCTTGGACAAATTCGGTCAGACAGGTGTGCCAGAATGCGAGCCTGCAGGAGGTAATGGTCTGACCACAGCAAGGGTGTACAAACAACACCCCCAATCATCGCCCCCCCCACCTCAAGGTTGGTGCAGAATACTAAGTTCCAGAGTATGCCCCGCCTCATGCGTTGAGCCAGCCACTACCTGGGACAGTCCCATGGTTGCCATGTCGGCCATGAATTCCTGCTCCGCCCCAAGAAATCTGACCTCAGCAGGAATATTGAAGTCTCCCAAGACAGTAAACTTAGGAGACTGCAAGACCAAGTCTGAGACCAGAGCAGCTAGAGCAGACAGGGATGAAGCAGTGCAGTGGGGTGCACGGTACACAAACAACATTCTAATCTGTCCCTAGTTGGATCCCCTGGTCTGTTGTTGGCCAAATCAAATGTGAGGTAGAGCCCCTCTATCCCAGACTCAGTCTGCACTGAAAACTTCAGAATGGTGAAGCTCTCCCTAAAAATTATGGCTACACCTCCCCCCCGCCGACCCTCCAGTCTGGATTGGTGCTGGACAGAGTACTTGTCTGGGACGAGTGTAATACCTGGTTTTTGCCTTCCCCAAAGTGCTACTGCTTATAATTAGCTTAACAGGGCCTATATGGACAGGGTGGGTATAGTTATTAGAGTGGTGTGTTACACACAGGATGGAGACATTTCCTTATGAGATGAGAATTTGTGATCTTAGTGCATACACAGGGTACGGCGAGTGCTGGGGTTATTTATTCATTCATTTATTTATTTATTTATATTCCTTAACCACTTCCTCTTGCCCACATGGGCAACTCAAAGTGGCTTACAACAAGTCAATAAAATCAATAATTAAAAATACATAAAACATTATAAAATATTTTAAGACACTATAAAACATCCGGTGGAACCAACCCCCTCTCCTCATTTCCCAACCCTCAACCCCCCCCCCGTCTCTCCCACCAAAAGCCTGGCGGAACAGCCAGGTCTTACACTGTCTTCGAAAAGAGGGGAGCTCTGGGGCTAGACGGGCGTCCACCGGGAGGGAGTTCCACAGCTGCAGAATGGCCACCAAGAACGCCCTTCCCATCGTCGCCACCTGGGGCATTTCGAGTCTGGGGTCCCCAGCCGACCGCAGGGGCCTCATCACAGCCCGGGGCCTGAGGCGGTCCCACAGGTAGGCAGGGCCCAGGCCTTTTAGGGATTTATAGATCAGTACCAACACCTTGAATTGGGCCCTGAAGACCATAGGCAGCCAGTGCAATGAACAAGGCACTAATATAATGTGCTTGCAGTGGCCAGTTCCCGTTAGAAGATGGGCTGCCGCATTCTACACCAGCTGCAACTTTCGGACAGTCACCAAGGGTAGCCTCACGTAGAGTGTGTTGCAATTGTCCAGTCTAGAGGTGATAAAAGCATGGATGATGGTGACCAGATCAGAGTCTGAAACATACGGCCGCAGCCGTTGCACTAGATGTCACTGGCAAAAGGTGCTCCTTGCCACAGCTGCCACCTATGATGGGCCACCACACCCTCGGCCCTACCCACCAGCACCTCCATCTTGTTGGAATTCAGCTTCAGACGGGTCACCCTCATTCACTCCCCCAGAGCTGCCAAACACCAGGTAAGCACCGAGACTGCTGGGTCTGGATCTGCAGAAAAAGAGAGGTAAAGTTGTGTATCATCGGCATAGAGATGGCAGTATATGCCGAACCCCCTCATGACCTCGTCTAATGGCTGCGTATACACATTGAACAGGAGAGGGGACAGAATAGAGCCCTGCGAGACTCCACAAATGAGATTCCGGGAAGACGACGAGCACTCTCCAAGAACCATCCGCTGAGTTCTCCTGGCCAGGAAAGAGCGGAACCATTCAAGAACAATTCCGCCCACCCCAGCCCGGTCCCGCAGCCTTGCCACCAACATCTCATGGTCAACGGTATCAAATGCTGCCGACAGATCTATCAATCAATAAAGATGAACTGTCCTGATCCAGTTCCCGGTGCAGATCATCAACCAAAGCCACAAGTACAGTCTCAGTGCCAAACCCCGCATGAAGGCTCGACTGCGAAGGATCAAGGAAACCAATATGGTCAAGATGCCCCTGAAGCTGCTGAGCCACCACCCGTTCAATAACCTTCCCTAGAAAGGGAAGGTTAGAGGCTGCCAGGGAGTCAGTGTCAAGCAATGGTTTCTTGAGCAGAGGTCGCACTACCGCCTCTTTGAGGCAGCCCTGCACTCTGTTCTCCCTAAAGGAGGCATTGACTGCCCTGGCAAGCAACGGCCCTAATGGCTTCTGGCAGGCCTTAACCAGCCCGGACGGGCATGGATCTAATTCACAACAAGTGGCTATGACAGACCCAAGGACATCTGCCATGTCAGCAGGCAAAACACACCAAAACTGATCCCAGGAAACCAGACACTGCAGGGCTTCCATTACCTCAGGTTCTTCCATAGCTACAAGCGCGGCATTGAAGTTGTGCTGAAACCAAGCTATTTTATCCACAAAAAAGTTGACAAACATGTCATAGCAAGCACTGGAAGATTCCCGTTCCAGGCAGGGAGAGGCCGGACTGACCAGTCCCTGCACCACCTGGAAAAGCTCAGCTTGGCGCGACTTTGGGGATGTTCAGTTCTCACAGCAACTGCATAGGCTTGCAAACTAGCTCTATGCCGCAATCAGTCGGCTTCAGTATGAGTACGATGCCACCGTCGCTCCAACCACCGTCCCTCCTGCTTCATTCGCTGCAGGTCCTCAGTAAATTATGGGACCTGCGTTGTCGGCATTCAAGAAACAGATGCCTAGGAGCCATTCGGTCAATGGCCTCTGTCAGCAAGATGTTCCAAAAAGCTACAAGGTCATCGAGTGAACGGTCCTCGAGATTAGGAGGTATTTTCCTGAGAGTATTCCAGAACCTATCAGGTTCCATAAGTCTCTGGGGGCGGACCAACCAAGCTGGTCCAGCACCTTTCCAGGGGCAGACATGCGCTGGGAGACCGGCCCGGAGGAGATAGTGATCTGACCACGACAAGAGTACAGCTAACATCACCGGATCCCCTGTCTCAAGGCCAGTCCAAGGTATGCCCTCCCCCCCCCATCATGTGGCTGAATTTAAGAAACTGCACCAGTTTTTGGAGGAACAAGAGCGACCCCTGCTGGCCCCGCTGAAAGAGATAAACAAGCTGATGGCGAAGAGGAGGGATGAGCACGTGGCCAAACTCTCGGAGGAAATCTCATCTCTGGGTGACCTGATCAGTGAGATGGAGGAGAAGTGTCAGGAGCCAGTGAGTGAATTCCTGCAGGACATCAGATGCACCTTGAACAGATACAAGAAGAAGTTTGACAATCCTGGGGTCTTTTCTCCTGAATTTAAACGAATCATCTGGGAATCCTCCCAAAGCAACCCATTTCTGAAGAGTGTTATCAAGCAATTCAGAGACACTCTGTCGGCTGGACACCACTGGAACAAAGCAAATGTGACTCTGGATCCAGACACGGCTCATGTCTGGCTCATCTTGTCTGAGGATCGGAAAAGTGTGAGATGTGGGGAGACACAGCAGAAACTGCCCAACAAACCTGAGATATTTGATCATTGGCACTGTGTGCTGGGCTATGAGGGATTCACCTCCGGCAGGCATTTCTGGGAGCTGGAGGTGGAGAATGAGCAGCGCTGGACTGTGGGGGTTACTAGAGAGTCTGTGAGGCGGAAGGGACCGTTCACTCTTAGCCCTGAGGAGGGGGTCTGGGCTGTGTGTCTGGTGGAGGGCGAATACTCGACTCTCACCTCCTCTAAGGCCCCCCTGTCCTTGGGCAGCCGCCCCAGGAGGATCCGGGTTTATCTGGACTGTGCAGGGGCGGGGGTGGCATTTCTAAATGCCGACACCGAGGCCCCGATCTTCACTTTCCCACCAACCTCATTCTCTGGAGAGAGAATCCGCCCCTGGCTCTGGTTGCGGTGCACTGGATCCCAGCTCAGACTGCCCCTGAGACGTAGGAAGGACTGGGGGGGAGGGGAACCCCAACCCCCCCAATCCAAACCAGAAACCGGAAGTGCCTCGGGGGCACTAAAGGGAGCCGCCTGGGGCTCTGCTGCAGGCCGAAGGGCTGCGGCCAAAGGGTGCGGCCCTTAGGGGCCCGTTGGGGATTGTACGGGCGTGGGGGGATATTATGTTGATTAGTTTTGTTGAGATTTTGTGGGTCAGTAGATTTGTGGGAGGGAGATGGTATGAGTATTAGATTTGTGGGATATTTATCCTTGCCTCCTTTTGTTGATATTATAGTTGGGTGCTTTGGGACTAGTTGTGTTTGGCAGATAAGAGGGAGGGGAATGTGTAATATTATTGATGAGTTAAAGGTTGAAGTTTCCTCTCTCTCTCTAGTGAGAGTAGAGTAGAGAGGGAAAGGTCCCCTTGTGGCAGTAGGGGAATAGAAAGGATAATGAGGGGCCCGGTGAGAGCAGGATATAGTGAGTTGATAGTTATGATGGGGGGGTTACGGGTTTTTGTGATCCCCTGTGTGGGATTTTTGTTTTTCTGTTTTGTGATAATGATAGGTGATGTTGTGCATTGATATGTATTGTATGGGTTGTGTTTTTTTAGAATAATTGCATATTGCGTATGGTTTTTGATAATTGTATATTGTATACTGCTTTTGTAAATTGTATATTGTATATTGATATGGATGATGTTAGCCGCCTTGAGTTTGCCCGAAAACAGCGGAGAAGGAGCGGGGTATAAATTAAAAGTCTAAAGTCTAAGTCTAAAGTCTGTCAGCCAACAATCCTCTGAGACAGTCCCAAGTTTGTTATTGCAGCCATGAACTCACGCTCTGCCCCTCCAAGATTGGCGTCAGCGTGAATATTGAGGTCCCCCAGGACTAATGCCCTCGGGGACCGCAAGACCACATCGCGACACCAAGTCAGCTAGAGCATGTAGGGATGCAGCCGTACAGGAAGGTGCACAGTATGCCAGCAGCAGCCTGTCTGCCTCTGGACAAATCGATCACAAGATGTACCCCCTCTATACCAGGGATAGTTTGCGCCGGATATCTCCTCACAGACCAGGTATCCCTAAAAACAATGGCTACACTGCCCCCCTTCCCCCATCCTTCTGGTCGGGGCTGATGCTCTACAGAGTACCCAGCCTTGGCCCCAACTCAGTGTCCAGCTAGGTCTCTGTAATACACACGTGGTCGACTGACTTACCCAGGATCACTTACCAGGTCGTCGTAGATTTATTAACCACCAACCTCACATTAGTCATGTCCTGGGGAGGGGTCAAACCTGAGCGATATATGCTGCCTCAGGCCCTCTGGACTTTCTCCAATCCCAAAGGGGATATGTTTTTCCTCCCCCACCCACAACATGTGTCCTGGGCTGAAGGGGGAGGCATAGTTCACAAGTTGTAGGTGGATTTGAGGGTGCATCAAGCTCAGCTACCTTTGCTATGGTTAAGCAGTTACTGGACCCAAATTGCCTTAAGCAATTCTCACCCAGATTCAAGCAAATAGAGTGAGGCCTTTAAGCCCCAGATAATTGTATCCTTGTCTCATTCAGAATGTGCAAAAAATGGCTTGAGTTTATTCTTTTTCGTCTTTGTGAACAATTTCCTCTGAAGGAATATGTAAAAAATAACTCACAAAAAATGAAGTTTTAAATTAGGATTTCAGAGAGGTGTATTTTTAACTTTGCAAGAAGATTTTCATCCTGGCTGTTTTCAGCTAGTTTCCCAAAGCACAGCTTCCATGTGAAAATTGTGTTGGCTCAGTACTAGTCATAATAGATCTAGAGCAGGAAAAGAAATAAGCATGCTGTTACCAGTATGAAATAGGATAACATTTTGCACTACTGAGAACAGTAGCTGTAATAATTCCTTATTCATAAGCATCTTGTCTTTCTATGCCATAAAAAGGATTTCAGACAAATTATCTTTTTTAATACTAGCTTGTTACTATAGACATGAGCATAATTGTCACTTTTCTTTTCTCAGGATACAATATCACTGTATTAATCAAAAGTTTGAGATTGAAATATTAGTGGTTCAAGCCATGGATTAAAAACTTGTTTGGAGATTTTGTTTGCAACGGGGTATTTGATGTTTCAGTTTATTATTACCTTGGAGTATTGGAGCCAGGACTACTTTGCAACAAGTAGTATAATATCGAACATATGTCACTTTTATCTGTTAGATTAGAATAATGTGGCTGATGTTTTCTTTGTCCCGTGCATCTCACCCCTTTGTATTCTCTCCCCTTGTATTCCCATCTACCCCTTCCCTGATACTTCTCACTTCTCTGAAGCGATTCTTCCTCCATGCCTCTCTCAGCATAGCACTTTTGGTAGATGGATGAAGGACTGCATCTGAGGCTGTTTTTATATGAAGCGTTGAAAAGCGCCTCCTGAGTCCCGCATTGAGAGAGAAGCCACACAGGGAGTGTTTACATACTCCCCGCACTGCCGGAAGTGATCCCCGAGGAGCACGTCACTTCTGGCAGCACGGGGAGCATGTAAACACTCCCCGTGCGGCTTTTCTTACAACGTGGGACTCAGGAGGCGCTTTTCAGCACCTCGTTTAAAAGCGGCCTAAGTAGCTTATTTTGAGCAGCAGTGTTTCAAAACAGTCAACTGCATAGGCTGTGGCTTTCTGGAATCAAACGGCTTATGCTGTGCTTCTGTGTAATTAAATCTAGTTATTTATTTTGCTGAGAATGATTTCTTCAGTCACAGGATTCTTCAGGCAGTATTGCAAAGAGACCTGTTCTGTTCAGGCCGTTCACTGCCTCTGCTGTATGTTTTTGATCATCTACATAAGTAGGATGGGGAAGTACAATGAGAAGTAATTGTTTTTTCAGTTCAATCCATAGTATTTATTCACCTTGTCTTCCATTTTATTCTTCCCCCAAAACCCAATGTGGAAAGCCCCACCTTAGATTCTTGAATGTTCTGTACTTCTGCATTTAAAGTCCACCCTCCTCTCTTACTAAAAGATCTTTCCTGTTGAGAAGTGGGGTGGCTGTGGCCTTACAGTGGGTTTGATTGACAGGTATTTTACTTAGTCCTTGGAAACTAGGGCTCTAATCGAAGGTCCATGCACGCGGACCTAACTTACTTTGTACTTGGACACAGTGTGCGCACGCAGGGTGCTACATGGGAAGCCTCCCATCCTCACCTCCACCATCACAGAAGGAAGTAGGGCTGTGGTGAAGCCAGCCCGCAGAAGCACAGTCAAAGGCGAGAGCTCCATGTGTGTGGATGCTTTGTGCCCACAAAAAGTAGGTTAGGTCTATGCATGCGAATTTGGCCTGCCTAGAATTATCACCCTGACTGTCTCTATTTAGAGCACCGAAGGAAAGCGGGCTATGACAAAAGGAATTGGATGGATGACTCTTTTCAGAATAAATACTATGGGTAACCATTTAGAAACAATATTTTTTTATACGTTGCCATTGGATTTAGCAACGACGCAAATGTATTGAACCTAGCATGGTATGGATGGAAAGTATTCACTTGCTTGTGGGTTATTTAAATTTGGCATTGCACCCCTTATTAAGTGTGTGTTTTAGAGAAAGTAGGGTTTTTAAAAATAAATGTATGCTTTTTAAAAAATAATTTAGTCTCAGAACAAGAGAATTTTTTTCTCAACTTCTTCTCTTCTGCACCCTCTCACTTAAAAATTGATCTTACATTTTAAAACCAAGACTCATAATAAATAGACTTCCTTTTGAAGCAGTTGTAAACATTCTTTGCTTATTTGCTGCGTAGCTTGGTAGCCTTCCCTGGCAAAGAACACGTGTGCAGTAATTTCTGTGATGTTAGCAAACCTTTATGTAGTATGAGGAACATCATCTCATAGCTCTCCAATGCCATAAAAATATCCTCTGATCCATATGCCTGACTTAATGCTTCAGTCATCTTTCGGCTGCATGAATGTGCAAGTAAAGAGATTTTTTTGTAGTACTCACTGAATTAATAACTAGCCAAGCCATGCTAGAGTGTAATTTTTTGTGATGTTCAGAGCTCTTACACCCACAGGCAGCCTGGCAAGGGCCATGTGTCAACAACGTGAATCATAGGGCTCATTCACACAATACACCTTTAGAGTAGGGACATAGTGCAAATCAACGTTGAATATTTTGTAAAATCCTTACTACTTCCTATGTTCCTGCCATCCAATACAAATTATTTGCTTTCAAAGATCTAACTTTCACAAGTAGCAATGTTGCTGTGTGATTTGCTTAACCTGGAACATGCTTCAACCGTGATGCATCATTTTCTGTTTTCTGTTCCTACCTACAAATGACCATAGAGTTGTGGCTGGAAGGTCCTAGATTGGGAATCCCTTCTCAATTCAATGCTTCACACAATTGCTAGAAATGATGTTGAATGTGCTTAGCCACAGCAGCAAAATAGACCCTCTTCAAGAATCCATGTGTTAGCAATGTGGGGCTGTGCCAGTACTACAGCCATTCCTTCACATTTATAACATTTGAGTTAACAATTTTACTTTTCTAAGCATAAACATTAAAACTGATTGAAAAAGTAAAGTGAAATTGCAGACCATTCGTTAGGGATTCAGATCTATAAAACTGCTTCAGATCTAAAATAGGATTTCATATCCCAAACCCCTCTTGCTTGCTGAAGCTGTAAGCCTACTGATGTTGATACAACCAAGGTTCCATATTCTTAACAAAATCCAGCAGTTTAGAGTCGACTAATAGGTGAAAGATTTCCAGAAGAACAAAGTTAGAGATGTTTTTATTACAGAGTTGTGTTTTTTTCCAATTCACAAACAGCAGTGAAAAGTAACTATATTCACTTTGCTAATCTGTTGCAGAGGTGTGTACATGCCGGTTTTTCCTCTGTACCATGTAAGTCTGGGTATTTACTAAAATGCTAATTTGAAATAGTAAATTCTCTTACATCACCATAGTGGGAATTTGGGACTACCAGAACACACAGGGAGAATACCAAATAACATAGTTCAAAGGGAATTATTGGGAAGAACATATCATGTTTCAGTTACTAGTTGCTTAAAACTGATTTTTATCTTATTCCCTTTTTTCTTTGCAAATTGTCTGCTTCATCTTCACACACATTCATACTTTGACTTCATCAGATGGTTGGAGGCAGTTGCTTAATTTTTCACCTTTTGGTCATCACAGATTGTTTGAGCAAGGAGCTGTCTGGAAGAAATTAGACTAGAAGATTTCAGATAGCCAAAAATGTAGAAGTTTCCAGTTGATGAGTGACAATCTAATTCAGCAAGTTTAATATTCTCATTTTCTGAAGGGAGAGAAGACTGAAGCACAAATATGAGTGCACTATGTGTTGAGTAACTCATAATGTAGTGCTTGGTCCTGTAAGATACAGACCACTGTAGCCTTGATCCAACAAAGTATATTTTGTAATTCCACTGATCTTTTTGACTAATTAAGTACTTAGCTGGATAAGGACAAAGTGGGTGTTTATAGACATGATGGCAAAGTGCTGCCTTCACAACCCGACCCAGGTCTGGAAAACGCTGTCCACACAGTCTGGACCTGGTCCACTGCCACAGCAAGTGTGCCGGAGGGCAGGAAGACAGACAAATGCGTGGCTGCCTGGTCCTGCCCTCGCGCTACGCCCAGTACCCTACCATCCCGTGATGGGTGGTCTCCCTAAACTGGGCTGGGAACAGCGGGCTAACACACATGATATCCCACTTAGGCCTGGTCGGGCAGGCCATTGCCCAGTTGTGTTGGTGGTAAGACCAGGCTGTGATCCCAGAGATGTCTGGGATTGCAGCCCGGGCTCACCACCAACATGCCTGGGTCCAATCCTGGGCAACATCTGGCAGGCCAGCACAACCAACAAACATGCCAGTGACTCATGGGTCTAAGTAGACCTCAGCAGGCCATTGTCACATTTGTTAACATCCAGAATTTAGTACATTTTAGGATAGAGCAGTAACTAAAATGTTGATAAACATTCATGGTAACTAAGTTTTAGAGTGAAGGGTGAAGAAAATTTACAAACAGATAAACTGGGAGACATAGCCAAGAAATTTAACAGCAAAGCTAGAATTCTTTTGTTAACCTGTCCTTATGCATGTAGATTTTCTCCATACAATAGGTAATAATCTCAACACGACACAACTGCAGTAGAATAATAGAACTTTAGGGTTGGAAGGTACCATAAGGGTCATCTTAGTCCATCCTTCTAATCCAGGAAAAGGTCTTGAGTTCCAATTAGACCCTTATTTGTCAAATATAGATTATATATACATTCAATAGTTGGCTTTTAAAGGGACAAAAGGAAAAGGTTGGGAACTTTTGCTATGTGCACTTTAAGCAAAGCTGATACTCATGTATGGCTTGTAGAATCTTATTTGTACTGGCATTAGGTACAGTGATGGGGAAGCACATGTATGCTTCCAGGAGATTGATTGTAAAATGTTTGAGAGGTGGCTCTCAATCAGCAAAAGAGTGGAACTTGAGCATCATTTGTTTGGGTTTTTTACCCCCTTCCGATGCAGTAGTGATTGAGTTCACTTGAAATCAGGCATAGAAATCCATCGTTGCTGCCAAACCATAATTTAAGTACTGTAACGCTCTTACTAGATTTTCTAGTTTTTATTGTATGATAATCCTGACTGTTGTGCTGTATGGGGGTGGGTGGGTGGGTGGGATAAAAAAATAAATGCAGACTTGATTCAAGATGCATCTATTTTTCTGTTCCACTGTAGAAATTAGAACAGACAACACTGGGGACTTTGATATAAACTGTTATCAATGTGTCTGTTCATTGTGAACAACATTTGACAATTCAACTTAAATACACTGTAAATGGGAGCACATATTTTCAGAACAGGAGAGTCAACAAGTGGGTTTTTTTCCGTTTTAAAGCTGTGTAATCTCAAGAGTTGGAAGGAAGGTTATGGCAGAATCATGAATGATCTCAGGATTGTGCAAAGAATGTGAGCTGACCAAAGCATTTTACATCCTACAAAGGTTGGAAGGAAAATAAAACCTCTTGAACTTTCTTTACATGTAATTGTAATCTGGGCCATCTAATCTGAGGGTGGTGGCTCAGTGTATATTGTATCAAGATACTCTTATAGTATCGTTCAAATTATCGTTCAAAGTAATTGAGGCAGCCGCATATCTTGTGTAGGCATCAAGATTGGAGAGCAGAACTCAATTAGTTTGTAACAAATCTTGAGATGTCATGTTTATTCAGCAATAAAAGCACGTCTTTTATTGGTGCATAGCTAAGTGCGTCAATTTTACTGCTGCTTTTTCTATAAACATCGAACATTTATAGATAATTACAGGCACAAAGTTTTAAACATATAGCAGGAAAATCTGAGAATAACTACATACTTAAATAAAATCGAACATTTATAGATAATTATAGGCACAAAGTTTTAAACATATAGCAGGAAAATCTGAGAATAACTACATACTTAAATAAAATCCTTTATCTGGACTTACGTTCTTGGAAGGAATTAGTATCTTCCTAAAAGATTCATAATTAAATAGGCTGCCTTATAACTATTTTCTCAGAACAAACTTCCATTTGCTAGTCCATTGTCGGTTATAGAACAGGCATACTCTGTCTAATTCACAAAGTGGTCTGTTGAATCACATCCTTCGTTTCAACCTTCTTGTCTTTCAGATGAGTGGTGCTGTAGTTAATTTAGATCTTCATTTTCAAATGTAATTTGGCTGTGCTGTCATAAGCCAGCCACCTGGCCTTTCTCCTGTGCATGACTCCTGTCTGGCAATTATTGAGATACGCGTCTCTTTAGAGTTAATCATCTAACATTTAATGAGTTACATTTTTTTCTCTTCAGACTGTTTGGCCAGTCTAGATGTTTAGGTGCATAGTTTTTCTGCTAGCCTATGGAGACAGTACAGATCAATTTTTGGGTGACTTAGGTTCTTAAAATAGAAGGGACTTGTTTGCTATGGCTCACCTGGTTCTATTCCAAGGACCAACAGGTTCAGGCAAGAAGGAGGAGATCTGACCAGTGGATAAAATTGAGAAGGCCTCCTGGGATTTCCAGCCATTCACTTGAGTTCAGCATCTTTACACCCTCTGAATCACTGACAGTGTGAAGGCGTTTGGTACTATGTGAAGCTCTTAAAGGAGTGCCAGATCAAGGAATTCGTTGTATATTGTATATATCAATCGTCTTTCTTTCCATACTCCACTGTGGCCCCTGCGGTTGGCCGGGAGGTGCTCCCTGGTGGGTACGAACATCCAATCTTGCCCATACAACAAGGACCCACAGGGAGGCATCCTCGGTTGCTGCCCCAGTATTATAGAATTTCCTTCATCCAGACGTCAATCTGAGCCTGAACATGTTCTGGAGGCAGTGTAAAACCTTTCTACTTTTGCAAACCATTTGTCAGGGAGGGTTAGGGTTTTTCTTTCAATGAGAATTTTAAAGGGTTTTTTAAATTGTATTTCTATTTTGTCTATTTATGCCGCCCTGAGCCCAGGACCCGGTAGAAATCTGAAGGGCTTGACTGCCTTGGTCAACTGTGCCAGTGCCTTCAAGCCTGCCAGAGTGTGGTCCTTGGTGAGCTCCCTTTGGAACTCCTTGAGTGAGGCAGGCACTCAAGCTTTTGTCCCCTTCTCTGTTTCTGCTCTGCTCGCTGCCTCTGGCATGGGATCTGGACCTGCTGGCCCCCCTGGAGTGTGCAGGTTTTCCCGCTTGGTCTGGGACCTCTTTACCTCCAATCCCATTTCCAGTTTCCCGGCTGGCTACTTCTGCCTGACCATCTGTCCCCATCAAACCCTGGATAGAAGTCATCTGCGATTCTTGCAGGTCATTCCCTAGGTAGGAGTGGGACTGGCAAATGGCTCCATACCCCAACCCGCTTAGGACCTTCCTTCTCCCACCATTTGAAGTGCATGTGGGTGACTGGTACCAAGAACGGGGGCCCCAACAGCCCCTGCACCTGGAGTTCTTTATGGGAAACTAGGGAGGCTGGAATAATCACCTAAGGCTGGGCCAAGGTGACTTGGGCCCAGTATCTCTCCAACCCTTCACCCTCTTCCTAGTCATTGCCCCCCATAGGGGGGGGGTTGTGAGTACCATGCCCATGAATGCAGGGCCCCTCCTGCCTCATCTCCCACAGACCCTATTAACCGCCTACCCTCTGGGCTACTGCCCCTTCATCTGTGTGGATGGTGACCCAAGGGCGCTCTACCCTCTCATGCCTCGACAGGCCACAGGTGTAACATAGCATTTCAAAGCGCCACCTCTGTGGAAGTTGGGGGTAAGCTTAGGGTCCTCCCCAAGTCAGATCTATCTGAGTCTTCTGACAAAGGATAGCTCCCCAGCTGGTCTGGGGGTGGTTCCACTGATTTGAAGCCAGTCTATTTGAAGCCTAAGGTGGGTTCCCATAAATGAGCCCCACTCTCCAGTCCATGAATTTATCAGCAAGGTCACCTGCTTGACTTGGTGTCCATGATACTTTGTCCATCAGCCAAATTCTCAGATGGGGGTAATGGCTGAGGTATTGCTCTAAGCCCATCAGTTCAAACAGTACATTTAGGGTCTTTACACCCCAGCCAATTGCCATTTGTGAAGATATCCCCCTATCTGAGTCACAAACTCTTTATGGGACTTCCCACCCAGAATCACTTGTGGTATGAATTAGGAGTCACTCGGTACAGGCGGAGCAGGTCTTCCTTAAAGCTCTCATAGGAGCAACCTGAGCCCATATCAGTCTGTCCGTAGACTTCGAAGCTGGGACTGGACCCAGTCCTTGGAGGAAATGCCATTTATCTGATAGTCTCTCAAAGGCCGTGATGAAAATGTCTATGTCCTCCCCCTCCTTGTATTATTATTATTATTATTATTATTAGCATGCACCTGGCACTTTATGAAGTAATGGAATAGACATGGTCCCTACCCTAGGGCTTACAATCTGAGAGATGTGAGGTCTCAGGTGCACGTGTGGGGCTTGGTTACATCAAGAATGATGGCTGTCTGGTCCATGTGGTGAGGATATGAGTACACAGATCTCAGGTAGCAAATTTTACTGAATGGAAGATAGCAGGAGTTTGGAGAGGGGAGCGAGGAGTCAGGGAGGGCAGAGCGGAAGAGGTGGGTCTTGAGGGATTTAAGGTGCAAAGGGAGGGGGCGAGGTGGATGTGGGCAGGGAGGGAGTTCCAGGCGTGGGGGGCAGTTAGGGAGAAGGGACGAAGACGGTTAGGGGAGCATGGGAGGGTGAGAGAGGGGACAGAGGAGGAGCGGAGTTCACAAACTGGAGTACGGAGGGAAATTAGCACAGAGAGGTAGGGGGGAACAAGCTTGTGAAGAGCTTTATAGGTGAAGACTAGGAGCTTGTGCAGGATTCGTTCAGGAAGTGGGAGCCAGTGAAGAGAGTAGAGGAGGGGTTAATACAGGACCCTCTTGTGCAAATGTACCTGTGCATTCTGGCCCACTTAATAACAACTTGCCTTCTTGTTTTTTCCAAGAAGGAGTCCACATTGCATTAATTTCATGCAAATGAACCAGTTTAGTATCAGTTGATATTAAATTATTTTCTATTGAATTGAAAATTGCAGTGTTGTGTTCCAAAAAGCAATTAATGTCAATTATTTCATGCTAGTACAAATAGAGATTTTTTTCTTTAAATTACAGTATATGACTCTAATCTAGTTGCATGGTGTTTGTACACAGTCATTATGGGAAATTATGAAATGGGTGATTTATCTTAGCATTAACATTTTTAAAATGTTACCATCTGTAAAATTATCTGTAAAAATCTCCTGTAAAATTATCAAGTGACAAAATTAGTATTATATCCTGCCCTATCCCCAAACATTCAGGATAGCTTACAGTATATAACAGCTCCCCGCCCCACATGCACACGTAAGTGACAAATAAAACATTGTTAGCATATCAGTGAGCTGTCTAGATTTGGTAACCATATAGTTTACAACTGTCATTTTACAAACTGTTTCTTAGCATTTCCATCCTGACTTAACCTATGTTTATAACATAATATGCTGTTGGTTTGGCAAAACAGTGTTTTAGCCTTTTTATTCATCGTAGTGTAGCTTACGATTTCTTGAGAATGAGACATATAGACTTCTTTTTCTTTACATGAATATACTATGCCTGTACTCCTCAAATCACTTATCCTGGAGAACACCCATTGGTTTGAGTGGGACTTGCTTCTGTGGGGGTGGGTTGGGTGAACTTATTCATTCAGAATCTCAGGTAACCTAATTGCTGTAGAATCATGGTAGTGTTGGCTCATAAGGCTATAAGGAGCTGCCTAACTGAGTCAGACCAATGGAGACAGGATGCTGGGCTAGATAGACCATTGGTCTGACCCAGTATGGCACTTCTTACGTTATGTCCATCTTTGCCCAGTATTGTCACAACTTGACACGGCAGAGGCTTCACCCAGATGTGCTACCAGAGATCCTGAATCAGAGAAGTTAGGGATTGAACTTGGGATCTTATACGTGCTAAGCATGCATTCTACCACCCGAGTCATGGTCTACCCCTCAGAAGGCACTCTTTTTTAAAATCTATGGTTAATCAGTATTTTGGCATGCATGGAGGGTCATCATACTTAATATGGCCAAGACTGAACTCCTCATCTTCCCCCACAAAACGTTCCCCTCCTACTTCCCTCTCACTTTCCATTGAGGGTATCACCATCCAGCCAGTCCCTCAGGCGCATAGTCTGGGATTCATTTTTGACGCCTCCCTCTTCTTTGCACCTCAGATCCAAGCTGTTCCCAAATCCTGTCACTTTGCCCTGTAATAATAATGCTAAAATCCAGCCCATTACTGTTGCCACTGCAAAAACCCTAGTCCATGCTCTAGTCATCTCTCACCTTGACTACTGTAACTTCCTCCTTACTGGTCTCCCCTCCTCTGATCTTGCCCCCCCTCATCTCCATTCAGTACTCTGCTGGCAAAGTCATCCACCTTTCCCGTTGCTTCGACCATGTTCAGCCCCTCCTTTCCACCCTGCACTCGCTCCCTCTACAGGAACACATTCATCACAAACTCCTGGTCTTCAGTCTTCAAGGCTCTTCATGCCCTTGCTCCCACATATATCTCCGCTCTTATATCCTGCCACTTTCCTGCCCTTGGAGCTTTGCTCCTCCTCTGCCCCCCACCTTCACCTGCTTGCAACTCCCCTACTCCTCTAAACGATTTTGCCCCTTCTCTCTTGCTGCCCCCCAGACCTGGAACTCCTTCCCTGGATACATTTGTTCTGCTCCCTCCCTCCCAACTTTGAAATCCCTCCTGAAAACCTGCCTCTTTGTCAAGCTTTTCCTGTCTCATCATAAGCGAAATTGCATCCTCCTCCTCTTCCCTCGCTCACTCAGAATCTCTGCCCTGTAACAGTTAAGCACATGCACCTGTTTCTTCTCACACTCATGAATGTATCCTTGTCCCTCCTGATATTCACCTCTCCCTCGTCTCCCCCTTCCTTGTCTCTTAGGTTGTAAGCCCTTTGTAACTACTGACTGTATAGTGCCAGGTATATTGCTGGTGCTATATTAATAATAATAATAATAAACAATACTTTGTGTTTTATCACGTCCAGAAGATGGCATTTCCAAACAGCTTGTTTATCACCTGTAATTATTGAACATCTCTTGGTTTTGAGGTGTTTTCTTGAATTGTGGCCCATGTCCTGCACTTAGGCTACTTTCCAACATTACTTGGGAGGGGCAGGAACTTGCACAGTCGTGACTGTGACACTCTAATTACAGGGATTAGTGCCTATCAGAACATACTAATCCCCTTTTGTCACTCAAGGACACTCATGCATGACTGGGTCTCCAAACATAGCCTTTACAAGGACGGATGTTCTTGGGTGATAAAAGGGGATTAGTGCATTCTGACAGGCACTAATCCCCACAATTGCAGAGCCGCAATCGTGATTGTGCAAGTTCCCGCCCCTCCCATATAATGTCAGAAAGCAGCCATACATTCAGTGTTGGCTGTTTTAATTTTCTATTCTAAATTCTCAACCTTGTTGCACTCATTCCCCCTAAACCCAGTTTTTTCAGTGTTGCCATTACACAGTTTGGCTACAATATTTTCATTCATAAAAATGGCTACATTCCAATAGTGGGTAAAAGGATTCATTCTCATTCATATAAAATAGTTGGTGAGACCATGGGAGACGTTATCCCATTTTGGGCAGTGTTAATATACGATGCAGTGAATCGTATGGTTGGCGGCTGCCAGTTGGTCACTCAGCCCCACCCCGGGGTGGGCAGCCAACTGACACATGTTGCATCAGCCGGAGAATGCTGGTGATGCATCACATGTTAACACTGCACAAAGTGGAATAACAGGCTGCCTCTCATGTGACTAGTCCCTGTGTTCCCTGACAAGAGCCACCGTCACCATCAAATGGCAGGTGAGTTTGACATTTTTGTGCGGCCATGTCATGACTGGAGGTGGAATCATGTGCCCTGCTCTCCCCACCTGCCCAAAGGATGGTGGCTTTCTTTCCCTGCGATGGGCAGTGGATCAGGACCACCTTATCTCATGTGGCTTCACCCAGTGTCTAATCCTCTTGGGATAAAGAGATCTGTGTAAATAAAAGCAATAATTACTTAATCAGTTAATAATTGTCAATTACATTTTTCAAAAGACCGCCAGAAGCGTCAACAGTTACTGTTTTCAGTGTTTTTTGTCCAGCTTTTGATGAAGAACAGAACTGAGATATGGAACGTGATCACCCCCTTTCCCCTGTTTGTGTGTATTTAAATTCCATTGGAGGCATGATTTACTACTTGCAGAAATTCGGTGGCAGATTCTTTTCAGTCTTTAGCATGCATGCACCACACTTCGACTTCGACATCATTTTTGCTGTCAGTTGGGGGAACCAGTATGAATTTTTATATTAAATTTTCATGTATGGATGTTACAGATGTTGTTGTTTTTTAAAGCACCGTATGAAGGATTTTTTTATTTTTTACAAAACCAACGTAAAGCAAGTGTATTTTCATCTTCTTTTTTTCTGTAGTTTTACTAGTGCTATCAAATTTCATGATTCTCCTGCCTCTTTTTAGCTGGCAGATATGATACTGAATTTAGACCAGTATATGCTGATTTAACTTTGAGACCAGTTGGATGAATAAAAAAAGAATTGTGTTCAAGCACATCATTACATGCGCTTTTAATTTCTTATTGCTTTTGCTCTCTGTTAAAGAACAGGCACATATTTCAGTGAAACACAACAAGCTTGCTGTCCCATTAACTGTTCTATGCAAAATATGCCATTGATAAAGAGCAGGACTTGAGTAACAGGAAGTCAAGAAGACGGCCTTCTGTAATGCAGCCAAACGTAACGTGAATATTGTCTATCACCATGTAACGATTTCCTTGAACACAAAAATATAAAACATCCAAATATAGTGCATATACAGGACAGATCTGTCAAAACTGATAAGTTCAAGGTAAAATTTCAGGGTGGGTGAACTTGGAACATGTGTGTAGCCATGGCTAAAGTTGTGTGGATCAACCCAAGAATGTCATTGAGGTGAGAGGGACAAGCTGAGTGCAAGGTCAGGAAGATGTAAGATCCTCCCAGATCAGACTCCAGAAGACTGAGTGGAACCAGTAGTCAGAAGCCAAAGAGTCAGGCGGTGTGAGTGGGGGAGACAAGATGGACACCAAGAAAGCAGCAGCCAGGTATCTGCCCAGTTGTTCTGGACAAAGACCTTTGGGTGGTCCAGGAAGTGTTATAGGTGCCAAGGGAGTCTTGGGCCAGTGAGGACACAGGTCTGGTCTACCAATCAGGGCACTTGCTGACGGCCAGCATAAGCTGGATATGTTGTAGTCCCCCTGGGCAACCAGTGTGTGGTTGTGGTGATGTGGAGAGTGCTGCAGACGCTGGTTCATGACCCGCTGGGCTGCAGTTCCTGACGTATAGTCATTTTAAAATCCGAAGTGACTTTCAGGCTCTAGATTATGCCCTTTGCTACATGCAGATTAACTCTTACTCCCATTCCAAATCCCAAAGGATTCCATGAAGTGCTCAGGGCTCTACCTCCATCAACTGGTTTGCAGGATTTGGTCTCAAATTTGGGAATGGGTAGGATTGGATGGTTGGGAAGTAAAAATGGGCATTAGGTAGGAAACAAGATTCTCAGGTAGGAGAGGGGCAAGTGGAAGTAAGTGGGATGGCATAGAAACTGCTGGGGTTTTATATATATATGATTCTTATATTTTATTAATCTGTTGTATTGACTTGCTGTAAGCTACTGAGAGCCATTTAGATTGTGTGGGATATGAATCCAAAAAAACATGTGTGTATGTGCATTGGTGGGGAAAGAAGAGTTGGGAGGGGAAGGACCTTACCCCATTCAGTAGGGCCTCATCTAGCCTGGTGGAAAACTTTGAGAAGGACATAAAGGTTGCCTGGAAAAGCTGAGTGCTACACATCTCAGTGTTCCTTCCTCCAATAGCTGCACAATTGAATTTGAGTAAGTGGCAGTGCTATGTCTGGGAAACTTTACTGCTGCAATGCAGACATAGGATGCTTGTCCACGTTACCACACTGGAAAAGCTAACGAGAAGCAAACCCCCATCGGGAAAAGTGACATGAGACTTTGAACGTATGTGCATGGTTAAAAGCATCATTTAACATGTCTCCTGTTATTTTTAATCACAAAAGGCAGGGTTGGATTTTGCACCATGCCTTTTGTGATTGAAAACAACAGACACGTGTTAAATGATGCTTTTAACCACGCGCCCACGTTCAAAGCCTCATGTTACTTTCCCCGCCATGAGTTTGCTTCTTGTTAGTTTTCCCCCAGTGTTGTAACATGGGGAAGCACCCTTAATCTTTCCAGGGTATTTTAATTTAACAGCAGACACCTTAAAATTGAAGCATAACTACCGTTGTGAAGTCAGCTCCTTGGCATTGGCTAGCCTCTCAGAGGCATGCAGTGGAACCTTCTGACAGGTTTCTTTCATCTGAAAGTCTAACTTTCATAATTCTTACAAACTTACCAGTGGTGCAGAGAGTCTACTGTTCAGGCCCATTCAGATTCTGTCAAAAACATAATCAAAACCTTTCCTTCAGCTGAAACAATAATTGACCTAGAAATACAAACAATAAAAATATCATCTCAATGTGCTGGAAAATGTGAGGGCCAATTATGTGACATTATTGGTGCTTTAAGACATAATGAACATCATTATGAGTCAGACTTCGTAACCCTTACTCAATTAAGCACAGCCTCTCCTTGCTGCTCGTCATATTGAGACACTTGCCCATTCAAGTGGGCAGAAGAGCTTATTGCAGCCCTTCATCAGATTTTTTTTCAGGGAGGATCTTCATACTTAACCTTTTTTACAATCAGATTTAATTTTTTTGAGTATAGATGTTAAAATGAAATCCACTTTGAGAAATGCTGTGATTATGTAAATGCATATTAAAAGTATGACTTTGTCTGTAATTATGACAACATAAATATAGCAGGTTCCATCTAGTCTTTTAAAGAATCAATATATCCTCTTTTTTGAAGTCTTTCAAGGTCTTTGCAGGTGATCATCTTAACAAACCTGCATTCAAAACATGTGTCTCTTAAAAGCAAGAAAACACATCTTCTAGTTTTCCAGCTAGTGCTATAAGTGAGGAAGATGGGGATAGCTTGAGAGAGAATGAGAGCTTTTTATTTTTTATTACCTAAGGGGACAACATATTTAGGTTAGACTAGATGTATGTTTTGGAATGCTTTAGTCCTTCCAACATATGCTTAAAGTTATATATGCAGTTTTTAAAAGATAATTATGATATCCCAATGACAAAGGAGCTCATGGAGAAATACTTACAATTTTGACTTTCTGCAATACTCCTAAAATCTCAAATATCAGCCAGACAACTTCTAGTCCTTGCAGGAAAAATGTGATAAACAAATTGTACGGCATCATAAATAAGAGTATTATCGTTTCGTCGCGAGTGACTTAACATTATGCTAAGGTCATAATGTTGTTAACATTTATATTAGGTCATAGTGTTCATTGCCGGAGGATTCCCATCAAACTGTGAATGAGATATCTTGTAGCAGGAAGCATTGCCCTTGGTGGTATATTTTGAAAGATTGTGTGCTAAGAGACCAGTCTAAGCATATAACAGATAGACAATGCATTGAAGGGAAATTAATGTAATTTAATGGTGGTGGTGGTGGTATTATTTATTATTAATTGCCAGCAGTGTATATGTCTCTGTACAGTCAGTAGTTACAGACAAGTCCCTTTCCCACGGGGCTTCCAATCTAAGAGAGAGAAGGGAGAGGTGAACATCAGGAGAGACAAGGATACATTCATGAGGTTGAGAAGTTGCAGGTGCACGTGCTTAACTTAGTTACAGGGCTGAAATTCTGAGTGAGGGTGGAAGAAGACTCAATTTCACTCATGACAAGCTAGGGAAAGCCTGATGGAAGAGGTAGGTTTTCAGGAGGGATTTGAAAGTTGGGAGGGAGGGGGAGCAGAATGAATGTATCCAGGGAGGGAGTTCCAGGCATGTGGAGCAACAGGAGACAAGGGGCAAAGATGTTTAGAGAAGCAAGGGAGTTGTGAGCAGGCGAGTGTGGGGCAGAAGAGGAGCGAAGCTCCTGGCCAGGAGTGTGGCAGGATACAAGAGCAGAGAGATATGGGGGAGCAAAGCCATGAAGAGCTTTGAAGGTGAAAACTAGGAGCTTTTGCTGAATATGTTCACATAGAAGGAGCCAACAATTTAGGGCGGAGAGGAGGGGTTGAACGTGGTCAAAGCGATGGGCAAGGTGGATGACTTTGGCAACAGAGCGTTGGACAGAGATGAGGGGGAAGAGAGCAGAACAGGGGAGGCTAGTAAGGAGGCAGCTTCAGTAGTTAAGGTGAGAGATGACTAGAGTGTGGACTAGGGTTTTTGCATTTGCAACACTAAGACAAGGCCCAATTTTATCAATATTATACAGAGCGAATCGACAGGATTTGGCAACAGCCGGCATTTAAGGTGTAAAGGAGAGGGAGGAGTCAAAGATGAATCCCAGGCTACATACTTGAGGAACGGGCGGAATGGTGACACCCTATATATATGTCATTACATATCTCAATATTCCTGTGTCCCATAACTCCACTGACTTACTCCAGTGTTTGACACCATCTGGTTTTATGTGTTGCCTTGCCTTAGGCTGTGAACTAACTGAGGGCAATAGGACTGTTGTCTCTTATCTTCCTGTGGCTTTATCCATAGGTACGTGTCACAGTTAGCAGGCTGGAACTCCTCTTAACGAGCAGTTCACCAGGCATTTCACCCCATATTTGTGTGCTTGCCCCTAGTTTGCAACTATCCATACCAGGAGTTTGCTATAGATGGCTTGAATATTATTATTATTATTATTATTATTATTAACAAACATTTATATAGCGCCAGCAGTGTACCTGGCACTTTACAAAGTAATAAAATAGACACGGTCCCTGCCCCTAGGGCTTACAATCTGAGAGACAGGAGCTGGGGGAGAGACTTAGGAAGGGGAACAGAGGGAGAGACAAGGGGTCTAACATTCATGAAGATGCGAGGTCTCAAGTGCACGTACTTGGCTTGGTTACGATGAGAATGACAGCAGGCAGGTCCATGCTGCAAGGATAAGGGTAAACCGATCGTAGGTATAGGAATAGTGGCTCAGCAGGATAAAGAGTCAGACAGAGCATAGCGAAAGAGGTGAGTTTTAAGGAGAGATTTGAAGGTATGAAGGGAGGGGGCAAGGCGGATGTGGACAGGGAGGGAGTTCCAGGCATGGGGGGCAGCAAGTGAGAAGGGACGAAGGCGCTTAGGGGAGCAGGGAAGGCGTGGAAGGGTGAGAGAAGGGACAGAGGAGGAGCGAAGTGCACGGGCTGGAGTATGGAGGGCGATAAGTGCAGAGAGGTAGAGGGGAGCAAGGTTGTGAAGAGCTTTATAGGTGAAGATTAGGAGCTTGTGCAGGATTCGTTCAGGAAGGGGAAGCCAGTGAAGCGAAGAGAGGAGGGGCTGCACATGGTCAAAGCGACTGGCGAGGTAGATGACCCTGGCAGCAGAGTTTTGGACAGAGATGAGGGGAGAAAGAATATGGCCTGTGGAAGAGGGAGAGGAGTGACTTCACACCTTTTTGCCCCACTTAAATGAGGGCCGAATCCCTGTGGATAAAATTTATGAAGCACCATTCATGCTGTCAATGTTGAATCAATTATGATAAATATACAAGTGGTCTTATGTAGATTAAATATAATGTAACATCTGGGTAGATAAATACAGAATAAAATGCTTCATTTAGATCAGGTCAGAATTGTTGTTTTGATAATAAGAAAAAATCATTTTAGGCCTGCATTTTATGACAGAAATACAATTTTTTTGTTTGAGATCACAGTTTAAAGATTGCTTTATTTCAAGAGGCTAGAATGTTTAATCTAAAGACCTAATATAAAGTTATTTAAGAAGGGTGGTCCCTATGAGCATACAAGGAGAGGGGGACTTTCAGAGTCTATTGCAACAAGTTGTGGCTGTGGGAACTTGAAATGCAGGGTAACACTCTTGCGGATTATATTTTTGCTAACTAAAATTTCAGATCTTTCAACCAGGAATAGTGTCTGTCTTCATTTTGCACCATCTGGATTACAGCAGTCAGAAATAATTTAATAGGATTTATGCCAGCAGAACACTTTGAGGATAGGAACTTTAACCTAAAAAAAGAGTAGACACAGGAACATTCAAGTAGTTCTGCAAACAACTGTAAGGTAGTATGTGCAGTGCACAAAACAAATAATCATACAGACAAACTGTGAGCACATTTCCATAGTTACTTCTTGCGCCCATGCAAAAACCGATTTTGTACAGGAGATTCCAGCGAAAATTTTTCCACACAATTTTGGTGTATACAGAGACACATTTTTTCTTGTCACTCAGTGAAATTTCATATTCTGGTGCTGGAGTGTACAAATCTATCGTTTTTAGAAAATCTTGAGTTGTCAGTTCTGTAATTTCCATCACTGTATAAGAAACTTGATGACACGTTACCAAGTCATTTATTCATGATTCCTGAACTTTTTGCAGTACATACAGTAAACACACTAATCTGTGTTGCAGTTTTCTTCAAATTTTGTTGTGAATAAAAATTTTTGAACCAATCTAGAGTTGTTAATTTTGCTTGGAGGATTGGTCTGAAAGTTATCTCTGCACATATTTATTTATTTATTTATTTATTTTTCAAATTTATACCCCGCCCCCTCCTGCATCGCAGCTCGGCTCACCCAAATGTCAGCAACGGCCATGTATCCATCACCCCCAATTTCTCTGGGCCCCATACCCCAGGCGGCCACAGCACCCACAGACCAAAGCTGAATCAATTTGACTTTAATTGACAAACAATCAGCAGCAATAGCTTTCTATGGCGCTATGATCCCTCATGCTCATTGCAAGCAAAAATTGTTAGTTTCAAAATTTAGATTAAAATAAAATAAATAGGAGTAGCTTTTAACCAATGGGCAGCTCTGCTCCGATATACATTCTGAATACAGTGACTTTCACTGCCTTGCAGATTCCCTCCCCCCCCCACCTGCCCACTTCTTAACGTTCATTTGTTTTCCCCACCCCAGAGAAAAATTCCATGCTTCCATGGTGCTAGTATCTGTAACATTTTTTAGATAAGTTGGCACGTGCACTGATATGTTTGTGAAAGAAATGTCTATTAATAGCCACCTGGATTGGCAGTGCTGGTGCAGCAACACACACACACCACCAGCATAAGATTTGCAAAAGCTTTTAAAACCAATAAGAACATAAGAAGTGCCATACTGGGTCAGACGAATGGTCCATCTAGCCCAGCATCCTGTCTCTGACAGTGACCAATCATGGTGGCTTGAGAGAAACACCTAACAGGTCACAATGGAGGAGCTGTTCCCTGTTGTTTTCCCCCAACTCCCGTCATGTTCCCTGATCCTGTCTGGCTAATAGCTTTTAATGGACCTATCTTCCAGAAACTTGTCCAAACCTCTTTTAAACTCAGCTATAGTACTGGCCCTTACCACAGCCTCTGACAGTAGATTCCACAACCCAATTATACGCTGAGTGAAAAAATATTTTCTTTTATTTGTTTTAAACTTGCCACCCATGAGTTTCATGGAGCGTCCCCTAGTTCTAGTACTAGCCAAGAGGGTAAATAACTGCTCCTTGTTTATTAATTCCACACCACTCATGATTTTATAGACCTCTATCATATCTCCTCTCGGTTGTCCCTTCTTCAAGCTGAAAAGCCCCAACCTACCAAGCCTCTCCTCATACGGGAGCCCTTCCATGCCCTTGATCATTTTTGTTGCCCTTCTCTGTACCTTTTCTAGTTCAGCTATGTCTTTTTTGAGATGGGTCGACCAGATGTGGTGCGACACAATATTCAAGGTGCGGTCGCACCATTGATTTGTATAGAGGCATTATGACATCCTCAGTTTTATTCTCTATCCCCTTCCGAGTAATTCCTAACATTCTATTTGCTTTTTTAACTGCTGCCGTGCACTGCGCTATGGATTTCATTGTATTGTCCACAACCACCCCAAGATTCTTTTCCTGAGTGGTAACTCCTAGTTTAGTACCCAGCATTGTGTAACCACAGTTTGGATTATTTTTCCCTACGTGCATCACTTTGCTGACTTCCTGTAGCCAGTCCTGTGAAGACTCACGAGTCATGTGACATGACCAATAGTGGCCAGTTGCTCATGTATGTCATGCAGTAAGTCCTAGCTAGGAAGCTGCTGAGCTCTTTATGTTGTTCCAGACATTTGTTATGTGGTCTGCAACGTTCATGGACACCAGTACTGCAGCCATGGAGACTCATGCCAAGAACTTCATCATGCTTGTTGTTGCGCTCCATGCCTTCATTACCGCTGCTGAGCAGAACCGGCGAGCGTTCCAGCAGATGCAGGCCTTCTGCTGTCGTTGGAGTGAGGCGATTTCAAAGCACAGACAAGCTCTCGCTAGATCTGTGGCCAGGATAGTGGGGCAGTATGGCAGAGCAATGTGCCACTTTAGGGGATGGGGGTTGGAAGCACTTGTGCTTGAGGGCAGGGGGTGGGTGGGCATTGTAGCTGGCAGCAGGTCTGTGAATGCCAATAGCTTCCAGTGCCAGCCCCAAAGCAACTTAGCGCTATGCCATACCACCATTCTCCACCATGATTTTATTTATTTTAACCCTTCAGCTAATCTGCCCACTAAAGGAACAGGTCTGCACAAAGATTCTGATAAATGAAGGCAAAGTTATTTTCAGTGAGCACACACATGGCTTAGCTGATAAAAACTGAGTTTCATTAGATTTCTCTCTAGTGAAATGACGACTATTTTTTGGATCTCGAATCTGTTTGTCACTTTGTAGGTTTATGTTACAATCCCAACCCATTCTAATACCCTGATAATTACCCTGTCATTATTCTGTGCCACGCACTAGAGAAGCATTAGCCTCTTTTCTGTTTTGAAAGGAACTGGAGAACTTGGGGGTTGACAAATCTGGGGGAGGAGGGAATGAGAGAAGAAGTGAGGGGAAATGTTTTTTTAGCTTACAAGAAAGAAAGTCTGCCACTGGCAGAGGTGGTGCAGCACTAAATATCCCGTCTATGTCTGTTATGAAGATTTAGCTTGATTTAGCAAAAGGAAAAAAGACACATGTAATAATGTGTAAATGACTGTTCCTCTATGTCAGGCAATTATGTTCCTGGGCCACATTCATATGAAGCTCTCAGGCAACAAGTCATTCCTACCTTTCCTCCTTTGGAATAGAGCATTCTAGGAAGGGGTTCTTCTTGTCTGTCTGTTACTGAACCATCTTACCGATAACATTAACACTCAGCATGTCTCTTATTTCCTCTCCGTTATACCAGACCGATTGAGAATAAAGTAAAGGCAACTGCCCTAAAGTTACAATAGGATAAATGCATGTGATCAATACCTAAATTTAGTCTAACAACTTACCTGGGTATGATGGCCGCAGATGTTTGCTGAGCAAGATTAGAACTGCCCTTAACCCCCATGACTTCACTAGCTTGCCACACAGAACTAATTCACTTCCAGTCAACCATAGCCATTGTGGCATCCAAAATTACCAGTCTCAGGGGAGCTCTTTGAATTTCCGAACCTCTCTTGCCCATGACATTAGGCAGAGCAAAAGCGGAGACACCATTCAAGCAACTTACAACATACTGTGTATCTTTAAGCTGTAGTATGCATTCTGATTAGCACTTTGAGACAATATATTTTGCAAAACTAAATAAAACCTATAAATGCATTCATGTATTTCTCAGTGTTATCCCAAAAGTATTACAGAATAGTAAAATTTACTGTAATAGCCCTCTTTATGCTTCTCACTATGATTTTTATCTCTTATTTCTATTCTCCTTAGTGTTCTTGTAGTTCTGAATTTCCAATCAAGTCTTGTGTCTCTCCATGCAAGATGGATGAAATCTGTACCAGGGAGAACACTTATAACTGGGGTGGGGGTTGTTTTGTTTTTCATTTTCTTTATGTTGCAGAGATGTTTGTCTGGAAGGATATGTAGGATAATACAGATATTTGGTTGGTTGTTGCATCATATACGCGCTCCATATTTCTGTTGAATAATACAAAGACAGACAGGGATGAAGGGTGGGGAGTAAGCCTTGTTGAAGGGATAAGAATTAAGGGAGTCTTAACATTTCCTTCCATTCTGAAGGATCTCTTAGTCAATTTTATAATTTATACAATTACATACTATTTGTACATCCTGTCATTTTATATTAAGATAAAATTGTGCTTATCCATCTATTTGACTAGCTGCCACTGAGGACTGAGTAGCTTAGTATTTGAACACTGTGGTGGTATTCATAAATGGTGCAGGAGGCAAAGCAGTGTAGTCTCCCTGCCTATATCCCCTATACATGAGGGTCAATTTAGTTTTAAGCTGCTGGTACTCCTTATCAAACCAGATCTTATTTGTACTGGAATGAATAGATGAAAGGTTCCTCTCGGATGGTTGAAGATGCTGATGGAGAATAGAGGAGAGCTGATTATATAATTGAATAGTCCCAGTGTCACTTAGGGCACTGAGAAGAAGATCCCTCAAATGATGGCATTGGGGTCCAGAAAGTAGCGTGAAAAGCGAGCTAGATAAAACTTCATCCCACTTAGGGGCCTTATGGATCTCCAGATTAGAAGCCTCTAACTTAGTTGAAAGAATACTCCGGGAGAAGGGAATAGGAAAATTTAGGAAAAGAGCTAATCACCCACCGACCCCAGCTCCGACCTAAAGTCCATGATATGATGTAGTACAGAAGAGGATACCAAAACATAGTCAACGACGCTGGAGCCTGAAGGGCCCAGGCAGGTAAATTCCCCTGCCGGATCACTGAAGCCAGCGCCATTAAGTATATAGAGGTTATAACGAAGCGCCAAATTAGTCAGCCTGATCCCGGATGCATTAATCCGACCGTGTTTATATGTTCTGACATTTAACATACCCAAGGGATCAATTGGACGAGGATCGCAATACTGTGTTAACGAACAATCATCAGGGCCCATCCTAGCGTTGAAATCACCGGTAATAATGACAATTGGCTCACGATATCTGTTAAAAAGATCCTCCAACAATGATTCCAATGTAGACCACCTGGTCCTCCTAAAAGAGCCGGCATTGCATGGTGGAATATAAGAGGTGATGATGATAACTGTTAGGGAGTGGCATTGAGTTACCAGGCCTAAGGCCAATGCAGGTAATGATTTAACTTCAATCACATTGAATGCCAAGTCCTCAGAGATCAAACATCCCAATCCTCCACAAGGCCAACCTCTGATGTTATATGAGATTGCCGGGAGATTGTAAGCTTTATAGCCCTCTAATACCAACTGAGGTTTGGCCCTTGTCTCCTGGACCAGAATGATTTGATAGTTTTTAAGGAACAAAATAAAATCTGGGGTGTCTAAACGCCTACCCCATCCTGCAATGTTCCAAGAACAAATGGATAGCCGGCCTTGGACAATACCAGGGCTTAGTCATGGATTCCAGGATGGGAGAATGCCCAGCCCTCCCACAAGGTGATACGAAGTCCTACCCACTAATGGAGTTACATTATAGGTCGAGGAGGCTTGGACTGATCCCCCAGGGTCTTGTATAACAGCCCTACATGTGGGATCCTCAGCTCGTCCAATATCGAGACTCCTATGGGAGCAGAATCTGTCTGGATTATAGGGGAGTAAATGATTTTATGGGGGTTTGAAACAATAGGACACCAAAGCTGTGATTGTTGGTCTAAATGGGTGGAGTTTCTAGGGCTAAAGTTAGTAGGTTCCACCTCTGGTTGCGGTGACACCAAGTGTGAACAGGAAACCTGAACCCTAGAGGGGTCATGGGAAACTGCCACTGGTGGAACGGGAGAGGCAATTGACTCACCCAAAAACAGATCTTCCGCTGAGGCAGATACGGGCTGAGTAGTGGATGGATGGCTAACAATATTACTAGGCAAGGAAATAGAATCCAATGGAGCAGAGTGGAAATCCGACTGCACTAAATCTCTGAGCCTAGAATTAATTGAAATGGCCGGGGGGGTTCTGAACGTTCTCCTTGGTGTCTGAATAAAATTGGGGTTGGCTGGGGGTGCATGAAGAACTGGGATTGCAGGCTCAGGCAACACCAAGCTGGTCTGAAAAGATTGTACCACTAACGGGGAAATACCAGGCTTAGCTTCAACCCTACTTTTGTGGACCCTCCATGAGGAGAAGAGGTCGAAATATGACCGTAAACTATCCGCAGTAAGCATGGAACGAAAATATTTTACTCTCAGAGCTGAATATAGGAATGTGGTTAAGGCAAAGAGGAAGCTTCATTATGAGGCCTGATGGACCAGGCTTTTGGTGGCTGCTGATGAAGGGGACTCTAAGAAATTCTGGTTGTTAGTCAACAGTTCGACTACCAGGGAGTTGACCATGCGGCTTCTCCCCATACCATCTCATATCTGGGAGGACTATTTTCGACGACTCTTCAATCCAGATGTTGATGTCCAGTCATTGGTAGCCCCTCCTTTTGTATTGTGTACTCCATCACAGAAGATGAGGTTGTGTCCCTAGTAGATTTGTTTAAATCTAATAAAGCACTGGGACCCAACCTTATACACATAGCTACCATCTCCCCAAGAGGGAGAAATCTTTTTTCTTCTGCACATATGAATGCTTTTCCCTCCCATGTTTTGGAGGGACACATTAAGGGTGTCCCTTTGACAACCTGACCGTGGAAATGGTTGGGCATATCATCTTGCACTGCCATCTGTATGATCATCCGAGGGGTATATTATTAGCCTCCTTCTTGGGAAAGCTCCCAGGGAGATCGGATCAGGCTGTTTTGTCATCACTGCTGGATAGTTCAAATCCCCAAGTTATAAGGAATATTTCTCTTTTCCTAATTCAGGTGGTCCATATAAGGGAGAATTTTCTGGGATTTAAACCTATATATTATGAACTTATAGCCTCCCCGAAGGGTGAGCAGGGGTTCATTGATACTCCTGATTAATGTTGATTCTCCGGTTGGACTGTTGACTCTTGGAAATGGTCTCGTTCAATAATAAGGTGGTTTATATAGTTAACTGTTTGTCCAACAGAGTTCCCTTACAACTTCCCAGCAGATATGGAGAGTGTTCTTTGGGATCTTTATTGAAGCCTTTTGATTCCCAGCTTGTGCCTTGCTTACATGTCTGTAGTTATACAGGTCATACAGATAATCCTGGAATTATAGTTCCCTTGGTCGAATTGTCTTTGTATGCTAGTTTAAATAGCCATTGTGTCTATTTTGCGAGGATTTATGGGGTTTGGGGTTTATGTTTGCATTGGGGAATGCTCTAGATGTATTTATAATTTTTTTTTGTACTATGTTTTAAATTTGCTTGTTTACCCCCTTTTGGGGGTTGTCTTCTATGTTTGGCTGCAATGGCTTAGTCCACGCAATAAATGATTGATTGATAAATGGTGCATGCTGGGTTGCGATACAAATCTAAGGAAGTATGGATATTTTCAGACATTACGAAATTGCTGCTAACCACGCTGAACCACAGTGTGGTGGCACCGATCCAGTGTGGTGGCAGCGATCTCGGGAACGTCTGTTTGCCCCCAACCAGATGTTCACCACAGTGAACACCCGGCCGAGATCAAATTGACCAGTGTTCCGGAATCAGGTCCCAACCACAGGACAGAATCAGGCGCAGCAGCCTGATTGGCTGCTGCGCATGCCCGTCTCCCCGAGGGCGGAAGGCCATGGGAGCACGGGGGGTGGAACCTCACACCGGTTGGCCCCACCCCCTCCCAGATGGCATAGAGTGATGGGGCTGGCATGTCTAAAGGATAGCCGGCTTCATCACGGACCATTATCCAAGACCGGGATCTGGTCCAGGTTTCAGCGTGTTGAGCCTGGGGACCCAGCACGTCTGAAATTACGCTATGTGTACCATTTTGCATATGTCTGTTGCCCTATTGATAAAGCTGTCTTTTAAAGTCATTTAAAAATAATCCTAAATACATGCAGTTAAGTTGAGGGGAATCGTATACAGAGAACCCAGGTTCCTTTCCCTAAAGTTGTAAAACCTGGCTGTTCGCCCAGGCCTTTGGGGAGGGTGGGGTAAGGAGGGGGTTAGCTCCCCCACCTGACTTATTATTTATTGTTAAATGAAGGTCCTGAACCCTGTTTTAATAATTTATATTTATATTATTATTGATGATTTTAAATTGTATTTTATTGCTGGAAGCAGCCCCGGGCTGTTCGCAGGAGGGGCAGGGTATAAATGTGTTAACTAAATAAATATAAATAAATAAATAAATGCTGCTGAAATATGTTGCTGTGGAAAAAGGTCAAAGCAAACATCCTCAATGAACAGGGAGAGACAGGAAAAGAAATTTTAATTTACTTGCAGTTAACGTTACAGGGATCTGTCGCATCTATGAGAAGGGGACAAAAAAATAATAATCTTCCACCATAAAGATGCTTAGGACAAAATTTCTAGAAGGCCTCAGTTAATGAAATGAAGGGTAATTTCAGACATGTTGGGCTGTTTGGCCCGCCACACTGAACCCTGGACCAGGATCCGTCTCAAATCCCAGTCCGTGATCAGGCCGGCTGTCCTTTAGACATGCTGGCCTGATCCCTGAGGGGGATCGAGGAGGGGGCGGGGCTGCGCGGTGTGACATGCGGCCGCACAACCCCACCCCCCCGCGCTCCTTCGGCCGCCCGCCCACGAGGAAACGGGCGGACACAGCAGCCAGTGCCTGGAACTCCCATCCTGATTGCATTTGATCTGCTCCTTCCCTCCCAATCTTTAAATCCTCCTAAAGACCTACCTCATCCATCTGGCCTTCCCTAGCAACTCGCGCACCAGCCTGCTTGCTGATGCTGTCCTTTCATGTAGCATCCCTTCTTCCCTGTAACTAAGCTATGCATGTGCATATGCAACTTCTCAGCTTCACGTACGTATTCCTGTCGCTCCCTTTGTTCCCTTCTTCCTTGTTTCCCCTCCTTTGTCTTTCCTAGATTGTAAGCCTGTTGGGGTAGGGACCTCTCTTTAATTATGATTGTACATCACCCAGGTACACTGCTGGTGCTTTGATAGTTAATAATAATTATAACTCCAGTATATACTCTTCTTTGACCACAATTTTTTTCATAAGAAAAACTTATTTGCATACATCTTTTGCTATGAGTAGAAATGGGGGGCACAATAGCAGAGGGTTAGAATTTACAGCAAAACAAAATTGAGGTTAATTTTGAGCTTTATTGGCCCTGGTTTGACAAATCGGATCTGGGCAAATAACTTCAGTTGTGTTGGAAGTCCCACTGGCACCATCCACGTGGGCCTAATTTCAAAGCTGGTGTCTTAACGTAACACCCTTTGGCTGAAATCCTCAAACCACTTATTCCACATTAGTCCCATTGACGGGATTACTCCATACTAATCTTTTGCTGCCTTTATAAGAATAAAGAAGGTAAGAGCTAGAATAAAGGAGGTAAAAGCTTTTAATCTTCTAGGAATTATTTTATTAGGGTACTATATGTTTGTTTTGTTGCCTAGACTCTTCAGTATTATAGAGGGCTTGAGAAGAGAAGGGGGAAAGATAGGTGATGTTTGGATAGATTGTTTTAATAGATATTTATTACTTTATTAGAGAGATGTAAAAACTGTTTGCAGGGACCCAAAAGTCAGAGCCTTAAAACATGGCATTGTGCATGCGAATTAATGCAAAACACATTAATTTTGGGAGAGAAAATGTCTAAACCTTTAAAAAAAACTTCATGTGGAACAAACATTTTCTTAGGAAACGGTATGGGATATGTCTGTGCTACCAAACACCAGGGTTTGTGTTGTGTTTTTTTATATTTTTTTTGAAAGAAAAGACAACAAAAGCAAAAAGAATTAAATATGTTGAGGTTCATTTACATTTGTATGAAAAATCTCTAGAAGAAAAGTTGCAGTTGCCTTATTGTAACAGTCTGAAAATATTTTATGCTAATTGGAGATCAGCTTTTCATAATGTGTTCTCTTTGCTTGGATTTTGATTCCATGGAGTTCAATTTATTTCTGCCTCTTAATTTTTATTTTTTCTTGAAAAAATAAATAAAATAAAATACTCCATACTCTAAACAATATCAAATACTCTGCAATTTTTATTACTAGTTGTGAAATTACCTCCTTCTGTAAGTATTTAATGTCGTTTTTTGTTGCTAACCCTAAAAAAAAGTCTGTTAAGAGTAGTTTAGCAATTTTCTGCAGATTGTAATGAAGGTTTTAAACTGTGTTTTGTATAAGTTCAAGTATAACAATTTCTCCAAGGTGAATATTTTAAATGTATCATCACAATTTTTCTTGAAGTCAGATAGGTAAGTTTAGTTCTGCAAAAATCACTTCTCAAGCCTTAATTCATTTCATCCCAATTTTATGTCTTGCAAAATTTACATTTTCTCTTCCAACGGGAATTAAACATTGATCATTACTAGTCTTTCCACATCTCTGGTCAGAGAGGTGAAAATGGAGAGGATGCTACATTGGGGCCAATCCCATGCCCTGTACGCAAACCTTGCGCATGTCCATAGAGATTGCATTGCGCCGCGAGGAAACTGTGCAGAACCCACGCAGATCCCACTTGGGATTGCGTACGGCTGTTGTCAGCTGTACACAAATTAGGTTACATATGAACCTTTTGTTTTCCTTTACAAAAGGCACTGAGGCGTGACTTGAAGGATAAAGAGCAATCCATACTAAATGCTGTAGACCAAGCACGAGTTTTTCTTGCTGACCAACCAATCGAGGGCCCCGAAGAACCAAGAAGAAACCTACACTCAAAAACAGGTTGGTTACTGTTTCCGCTCCATAATATGCAAAATGAATGTTATTACGTAGGAAGATTTTTATGCTCCTTTGGGGAGTATTTTAGATTTATTTTTTTTACTTGTTATAGGCTTTGGTATTTCACATCCTATCCATTCTTAACTTGTTTTAAAAGTTCTTAGGCAGAACTGTCATTGCTTTGTAATATGTAGTGTTTAATAAAGGAGTAGCGAGATGTTCAAATGAATTACAGAATGCCATAGCTTTGGGAGGCGGGGAGGTTTGTTTGTTTTTTCAAATCTGGTTGATTATATACTTGAAATACAGAAAACTTAACTTGTGTGAGTTTGTGTATTCTTAATATAGCAGTAAAGTTATGAACATGATTGGATGGAGACTGTCAAACATAAGCTATTAAAAATCTATGTATGTTACAGCTTGTATAAAGCTAAAACCACAACAGGTATCAGATGTGTGAGATGGACTTTTAAGTGGATGCTAGTGCCAGTAAAATGCACAGTGGTTATGCCTAACATCCATCATATAACAAGTGGCTTTGTCTCTACGTGGTAATTAAGTTGTTTGAATCTTTAAGCATCTTTAAGCAATGTCTCATACAGGTATTTAACTGTTTCAAAAAAACAATGTAAAGTTTTTCCAAATTACACAAAAGAAAAATTCTACTGTATAATTTCACGGTAAGTATCATATTATACACAAAATACTATGTAGTTAAAGTAAATTCATAATTGTTAATAAACTATAGTATTGCTTTGAAATCTTTCAAGTGCAAATTGCATAGCCATTGTATTTAGAATGAAATACCAATTATGGAGTAATCTGCAGAAATTTGAATTACTATGAAGATGCATATAATTTACTAATCTACATAATTAACTGAGATGTTATGTGGAAATAGTATTTTTTTGTCCTGTGTTCATTCCTCCTCTTTGTTTCTCACACAGGCTGTTTTTACACGTGCCCCCTTCCCCCCGGCTCGGAGTTCGGGCAGGTGTGCGTTCGGGGTGGGGGGTTGTCCGTGTAAACGGCCGGCAGTGGGTGGGTGGGTGGGTCCGCTTGTATGAACACCAAGCGGGATGGATCAGGGTGCATGCGCGCTCCTGTGCAACACCCACCTCCACCCATCGCGCACCCATGGAGCCCTCCAGAAAACCGAAGGAGGCTCCATGGATGGAGATGGATGTAGGTAGGTGTTCGTGTAAACAGACACACACACACACACCGCCACCCACTGCGGCAAAACACTCATCCACCCCCCCACCTCCATCTGTGTAAAAAGGGCCATTGTGAAAGATTTTCCTAGCCTATTTTTCAACTTTGTTGATTGGAAACAAACAGTCTTACATGAGGAATTTGAATCTTGTATCAATACGAATTATGCATTCATTTTATTTATTCATTCACATTTTTATTCCACCCTCCCATGTATAAAATATAAAAACAATATACAAAATAAAATATACAAAAACATTCAAAAGTACACAAAATTAGACAAATAAAATTCCCTGACCCCATATGTATTGGGATACAGAAATAAAGCATGTAAAAATGAACAAAACCTCCATACCCACAACTTCCCAAACCTTATGATTCGATGCCAGACAAAAAGGTCTTGCATTGCCTACAGAAGATGAGCAGACTCGGGCTTTGACAAACCTCCAAGGGAAGGGAGTTCTATAATTATGGCGTAACCACTAAGAATACCTCTCTGTGTGTACCTTTGTTGTGCAAACTTTATGGGCAGATAGTACTCACAATTGGGCACTCCCAGCTACCCTCAGAGGCCATGTCTGGACATGAGGGGAGCGGTGGTGTTTCAGATATTTGGGGCCTGTTCCTTTCTTAAATGCAGTGTTTTCAAATTGTATAGTGGCCTTTCCCTACTTTGGGTGTGCATTATGCTGTCTGAATACCTGCTACTTAAAAGAAATGAACATTTTTTCTTTTGACTAACTCTAAGTCTTTGTGACTTCCTCATTTTGTACTGGCATGGTTTTAACATATTTATATTGTACTCATATTGTTTTATTGTATTTTAAATTATTTGCTACCCTGAGCTGCCTTTGGCAAGAGGGTGGGATATAAGTTTTTATATAAATGAATAAATATAAATAAAATTAAACATTGGGTGTTTTCAGACATGATGGTGGCACAGTTTAATCTGCTTTTGCATAACTTAAGCTAGTTGCTGCCGTTATGCCTGAAGGTGCTCGCCAGATGTTTTTTCCTGGTCTGGTTCACAACCATGGTGGGGGTTAGTCTGGACTATGACTTGGGGGGATCCCTGAGTCACAGCCTACGCTATCCTGCACCACGGTCGGGAGCCAGCCACCGGACCCAAAGTAAAGTGGGCTTTCGCATCTGAAACCCAACTTTACTTACCGTGGTCCAGGGTGGTGGGAACAAGGGCCAGGCACCATGGCAGCCGTCATTGGCCACCATGGTAGCCCATCTGCTGGGGAGGGTGTTCCACGCAGCACGAGGACGGGCCCAAGTGAACGCAGATCCATGCATCTTCCTGCTCTTTCTCCAGCCCAGCCACCATAGTTTTTGGTCGGTGGTCTCGCCAAGTCCCAACTGGAGTGATGGCTCCTGCCCCAGCCTGGAACAGTCAGTGGCACTACCCTTCACGTTGGAAAATGTTGTTTGTACTAGGTGTTATCGCCTGTTTGTGTTTTTTTAAAAACAAGAGATTGCTATTCACTGTGAGGTCACTTGCTGCTTATGTGTATGTTGAATGTGTGATATCCTATTTGGTCTAAATTGGCAGAATTATCATGAAAAAAATAATATAGTCTGAATTCAACTTCATTGCCATAAAATTTGATGAGATCCTGTCACTTCAAAAGTGAGAACACTCTCAAATCAATCTTTGTCCAAACGAAACAATAACAGTGCAGACTCCCATATTCAACAGCATTCTTCAGGATTTGACTTTGGTAAACTTGTCATTGTTGAATGAAAACACATCTTTAAATGATGGTACACTGAGTGAACAGTGCTAAGGCGAGAGTGACTGTTTCTGTACCATTGGGAAATAGCTACTCTTCAGAGGTGCTTTAGATTGTTCATCGATACTTCCTCACTATCCATTGAATCTACAGTTCTGCTGCTGTTGAGATTGGCACCTGTGATGGTAATTTTGGGAGCAAATTTCCATTATTTTTCAGCATTTTGTTAGTTTCTGGTAGTTTCTGTTAGTTTTCAGTATTTTCATCAGTTTCCACCTGTTTACATCAGTTTCTGGCATCCAAATGCAGAAAACAAGGGCTAATCCTTGAAATACACCAATCAATACACAGTTTACAAGGAGCCAAAACAAGAACTAATAAGGGAAATGATGAAAGTTTCATAGTGAACTTCAGATCAATCACAAGCCAGAAGTAGCATGTAAGGAATGTTGTGTAGTGTGTGGGCTGTTCCTGCCCAGGAAGAATTACTGGAAGTACCAAACAATGACAGTTACCAAATGGGAACTAGCAAAAATAGTGAAAAAGACAGTAAGCTTCCTCATCACATGAGCACAGGTTAATGGTCTGTTTCCAATGGAAACCTCTTTTGCTGTGTTGCTCAGTTCAGCACTACTAGTGGCAATGCAGCAGTATTTGTTCGTAAAAATATTTTATAACATCCAAATGATGATTGAGGAATGATTGGATGTTGAGTGGTGTCCATGTTAAATTACATCATGACTATGGCCAGGTAGGCAATATGTGAATAGGTCTTCAATATATCCCTTCAAAGGAATCATATTTATAAAAAGCAATCAAACCTAAAGCCCTATCAAACTTCAAAGTTTCATACACTTAGTTAATGCATGAAGCTTTGTATTCTTATTACTCTCATCATTTTATTTTCTCCCTCCTTTCTTTCCATTCCCATCAATTGTGTTTAAAATTCATTTCCCATCTTCTACAGTGAAGTATTACTTAACAGTACTGTTTTAATGGAGTAAAGTACCGTTCAGCGTCAGAGAAATTGTAAAGTTCTCGGTGACTGAGCTCTTTCAAGGGCACCACCACAAACAGAAATATCTTGAAAGTCTTGCCATTGCCATTTTCTGGCGTTAATTTTTTTCTATCAAGAACAAATCTGATATCCTGTCTTCAGCAATGGAGCTCAAGATTCAGAATAAGGATCAGTGTCTCTAAGCAGGCCATACTAATCAAAGATAAACTTCCTTAATCCCCCATGCCAACCCACCTCCAAAATAAGGAATCACTGCTCAGACAAGAAATTATTTAAAAATTTTTTTTTATAGATATTCATAGCAATTTGAAATTCATTGCATCAGGTTTATTTTCTTGCAGTCAGTCTTTAAATTTTTGTGATATTCTCTTATGAAAGACACTGCACAAAAGATGAATGGTTAAGTATACTATAAGTTAGCCTTTATGTTGGTTATTTAGTTCGTTTTTAGGTAATTTGTGCTGAATCTGTAAAATGCAGTTTTCTCTGTCAAGGCATACATTATCACACAGTCTAATATGACTGTAATCTAGTCAGGGAGTGTGGAACAGAATGAAAGATGACAAAAATCACCAGAAGCAAGAACTTGAGTTCGCTTACTCCTCATGTCTTGCTGGGTTTGTTACTTGGATGAGGGACAGTTTAGAAAAGACTGAGTCTAGGCTAGTGGACTGGAGGAATTGTTGGGGAAGCTATTGGCTCCCTCAGCTTGAAGAGTTCTGCAACCCTTTAGGGTCCTGATGATTCATGTATTGCTTCCTAAGTGTCCAGGTATAGTCAGTGACCAAAGGTTTTTCTTACCATTTGTATACTACTAGAAGTTTTTGTTTACTTCATTTGGATGCGACTCTCACCATAGGACTCAGTTTATTACAGTGTGCTGTAATGTCAAATTACTCAATGCATTCAGTTGGGTATGAACTTAGATGGCCTCCCTGGTAGGTTTCCCTCATTGGGGTTATGTTTATACTGGAGTTACAAATTTGGCCCTGATTTTTTGCATTTTTAGCTGCAAATTAAGTTTTAACATTCACACATTCAGTAGATAAGTTCCTATTTACTTCAGAGACTGTGTCTATCCTCATGTGTTAATTGAACAGTTGAAATCACTGAATTTTGTTTTTTTAATGGTCCAGGTGTGTAAAAACCACTTTCTCTCTGATGAGTCCTCAGCAGAGAAATACACTTCCTGACTGTTCACCCAGAGTCTGATTATGTCTCCCCTCAGTAAAACTTTTCCCATTGTTATCTTTCTCATCAGTTTTGTTTTTTTTTAAAAATCTTCATTATTATCGTGTAACAAAACAACAATAAACATGCTTTGCCTGTTTCTTATCTTTGATTGGCAGCTTCTATATCCATTAGGATCATAAACCATCATCACACCTGCTAGATTTTATAGGTGAACAGGATAAGGGCATTGGGAAAAATATTCATGTTTATACCTTTGTTGTAATTTTTTCTTTGTACATAAAAAAATGTTAAATTATAATTAATTACTTGCAGACCTTTAGATCAAGGACATAACTGCAATTAGCTTATCCATGAACTATTAGTGATGTTAATGTCCATGAAAAGCACAGACAAATTGGATGATGATCTCTTTCCCTTGAGTTGTTAAATACAAATAAACAATATGGCTTTTCTGAAATGGCAAGCAAGTTTGTCTTAAAGTTCAATTTATTCCAAGCACAGGATTTGGGATTAAAACGTGTAAACTAATACAATATTAAGTGAAACGCTGGCAGACAAAGATGATGCAGTTAATCCCACTAACATTATGCACATTTCTGGAAACTCGCAGTCCCGTCCTTCAGCACAAAACCTGGTTAAAGTGATGAAACCCCCTGCTGTAGTGAGCAATTAGTCGGTAGCAAAGGTTATTTTGAGGGACACATTACTTTGAATTAAGTGTCCGCCATCTGTTTTTTCCTTTTAATTATAAATTCAAAAAAATATCATAAATCACAGGTGCATCATAAACGAAATATTAGTTGCCCATGATTTACATGCATGTATTTTATTTATGCTACAAAGCATTTGGCATGATTTCATATTTCAGGCGTAAATAATAGGGAATGTCTTCTCTCCTTCCACTGCCCATTGCATTGAGATGGATTCCACTGTAATGATTTTATTTAGAGCAATAAACATTTGATTATCTGACCGTTAGTAGATCATGGTATGGAAAGGGGGACCAGCCCCTCAGAGATTACCTCTGGAGAGGAAAGCAGGACTGGTGCCCCAGGGAGGAGAGGGGCTAGAAGACCTCCTCCCCGGTCTGACAGGGAAGGCTCTCCCTAAAAGGGAGTGCTCATCTCTGCTCCCGAGACTGGTTGCTCCTCTCTGCTCCTAGATCTGGGTGGAAGCTGGCAGAAGGAGACCAGACCTGGAGCACTAAAGCCAGCAGGAGAACTCCTGGTAGATTGTCTGAGGTTGGTGCCTGGATCTAGTGGATTGTGTTACCATAAGTCTGCTCACCCCTGCTTTAACATGTTCTATCCAAACCTTAATTCTGGCTTCCTGGGATTTTTAATATTTATGTCTGGAGTAATTATAACATCCATGCCATGGTTGCACTTAAGAGTTGTTGGCATTCAAACTGACCCTAAGCATTGCCTACCAGTTGTAACAATTAGATTCAACATGTTGTTAACTTGGAATAATTATAACCTAATTTCAGATGCTAAAAACTTTTAAATGTTCTGATTTTAAGTTAACTTTAACTTAAGCATACGTAATACATTTACTTGTACATCTTCAAAAGTAAGAATCTTATTCTGTACTCAAAAAGTACTGCCACGTTGGAATGGATATGCTATATTTGTCATGCGTTAAACAGTAGATTGAGTCTCTCTGTTAAGTGTAAAACAAAACTCAAGCTTAGTGCTGTTACCAAGGTCTCCAAAATGTGGTGGTCTCATTCTTAAATGCATTGCTTGTGCTGTTCCTGTATTGCAACCACCACCTTCAGCAAAAAGGAGGTGGATGGAACTACTCTTGAAACTTTTGAACATAGAACAGAATCCCCCCGCTAAGCGCCTTGTGCGCTGCGGGGGAAGTTTGGGCCCGCCTCTTAAGGAATGAGGCTCCAGGGAGGGCGTCCTGTTCTTTGCCGTTGGTGTGGGGGCGGGCCCAATCCGTCTGGATTGCAGTTTGCAGTGGCGGGGGTTTGTGGCGCGAAAATGCGCTCTTCTGATTGGCCGGTTAAGGCCACGTGGTGCAGCGCGCCGGGCAGCCCCTCACTTGGTTGGCGGCGCGCTGCTGAAGCCCACCCACCCACCCCTGGACTAGTGCCGTGGATTTAATCCGGTCGCCTATTTATTGTGGGATCAGGAAGGAATTTTTCCCTTATAAAAAGGGTTTTTTCGACTTCCTCATGGCACTGTTGGGTTTGGAAACGTCGGGGGTGCATGGGTGGTTAGGTTGTTTTTTATAATTGTCGCGGCTGTGGCGGTGTTCAGTACCTAGGTTTAAAAATGGAAAGGGCTCTAGGGCCTTGGGTGTATGGGCAGATGATTGGGATCATTCTGCAATGGGTACCTGGTGAGTAATTTAGGGGAGGGGCGCCCCAAATTATCACAGGACGGAAGGCCAGGCGTTGTGTGCATACGGGTAGGATTTAAGCGGTCCCGAAGTTTGCAGCAGCAACGTCTGTCCTTCTGAAGAATGGATCAAGTCGGTCCATTGGAGGGGGATTGGACTGGTATCTCCAATCCAGAAGGTTGGTAGTATGGTACTGAACGCGGGTGGGGGTGAGAGATAGTTTAAGGTTTGAGTTATGTCATCTCTTCACCCCTTCCCCCCTTTATTGTTATTCACCCAAGTTAATTTGGTTAATTGGGTCTAATTTTAAGCAGAATCTAATTGGCATTCTAATTGCCTCACAATTCGGCATGGGAAACAATTTGAAGCAGGGTAATTGGTTTTAACTCTATCCACCGTTATTCATCAGTTCAATTGGCGTAATTGGTTGTCTTGTTTCTTAACAGGTTATTAATTAAATTCGGATTCAATAAAACAGCTGCGGCCAGTTTTACCCATATCCTTTGTGTCTGAGTCTTATTCCTAGTGCGGGGGCAAACGTTGTTGCCTTTTCCCAGGGCTTCAGCAGGCTACCTTCATACAACATCCATCATCTGCTATTCTGGGAGCATGCTGTCTGTCTTTTTGTAGAAATTCCATATCCAGAGTCGGGGGGCATTGTTTTAGCTACGCACTGTTCCATGTTTCTAGCTATTCAGTCATCTGCAGACTTAAATTTGACATTTATCCTGTGACTGTTTTATTCACTTATTCTTTATCTTGCTTTCAATTATATATTGTTTGTTTATTTCACGAACAATTTTCACTACTTATAGACGAAGAACCGAAGAAGTTAAAATTGAGATGTTTCTGTATATTACAGTACTTATACAGCTATGAAGAACTAGTGGCATACGTGTTGCTTGTACTGATGGCTGCTTTTACCTATTGCTACATTTTTTCAGTAACCAATTGCATCTTATCTGGCTTTCCTACTCCTGTGGTAGTACTAGTATAAGCAAATTTGCTATCAGTGTTGTTAAAAAAATAAAATAAATTCAGGGCACAATTCTCCAGCCATTTAGTATCAGCATGAGTCCTGTTGTAGTGAGTGGGACTTGCACCAGCACTTGGACTATACTGATGCAACACTCCTGCCCCAAACCTTTCTCATTGGAGTGATGCAAAAGACACAGCCATATGATAACAATTGGATTCTTATCATTCTGAGCTTGACGGTACTCCATTATGTCTGCTTAAGTGCTCTGGAAATGTTCATAATGATGAAAATGTCATTTGCTCCCATCATTTTTCTGCTGCAAAGATTCATTGAACCATGGAAGAGAGAACATGTTAAATATAATTGGGTAGGGACAGTAAATTGGCTCCTTTTCTATTATGCTGTGTAACGAAAATAGCAAAGGTAAGGGGAAATAAACTTAATTGCAGCAAGACTAAAAGAGACCACTAGTTCTGATTCTCCTTCGAAACAATCCCTTTTCTTAGGAAATGCTGATGGAGCTTGGAGCAGGTTAACTCCCCAAAAGTAAATTTTTGGAGTAAGGAACATTCTGTTCATATGCATCTTCCTGCTCACATATTTTCTTTGTTTGCCTTAGTATTGAAAGCAGTCATTCTAAAGTTCTGTTTTAAAAAGTTTTACCCTGTTGCAACTTATCTCCACCAGAAAATTAGAAAATTTTTTTTTGTCACTTCTACCAGTTTGTTCTTTTTGACAAAAGGTGCATATTAAAATAAAGTTGTTGCAAACCAGAGCAGTGGCGGAGGATTTTTCTCTCCCCTGACTCCAAGGTCAGTTAATATTTTTCCTCTCTGGTAAACAGATGGTCTGGTGAATATAGAGCTTTTCTTACTTTCTGAACAGCTGCTGAAGTGGAGATAATGTAATAAGTACTATAAAAAAGGAGTCTGATCAATTAGAAGATTTCATACTAAATGAAGACAAAAACAGCAACAAGCCAATGAACATTGTTGGGTTGGTTTTTTTTGCCGGAGTACAAAAGAACTGTGTATCACTGTGCCAGCTTATTTAATGATGGGCTGATGAAAAGATTTTCTAACACAAGGAAAATTGCCGCTGCTAAGAAATCAACTTTTATGAAACTATGTCTACTATTCTACACTCTGCCACTGATGACACTGAAAACGTAGCCTCTGCTTTTAAAGAAATAACAGGTTACTTATTAATATGTCAGGATATTACAGTGGCCAACGTAGTTGTAGAAGATAGATTCATCTCTTAGGTTAATAGATTCAAGGTGGTTTTATAGCTCATAAACGTATGTGTGTATTGGACTGTAGTAAATGTCTTTTAAAACAAGTTTACAAGCACTCCCAAGGCTTTTGTAAAATTAAATAAAACCATCTCAAAACATATTAATACAATCAATGTTGTACCAATAAAGATGCAATTGCTACTCTTGCAGAATGACAGTGAACTAAAGATTAGCCTTCAGATGACTTTCAGCAATCTCATATCCATTTTCTTTTCCTGTTCTATTCAAAGCTTTTGTACCACGTCCATACCTATAGTATAGAGTGCCTTTCAGTTAGGGTTGCCAGATCAAAATGTAAAAAATATAGGACACTACAGAGCAGAGGGATACTGAAATAAAGAACATCCATTTTGTTCCATGGAGCTGTGGTGTTCAGAATAAGGGATATCTGTTATGGAAAGAAGGCCCTGGATAAGAGGGATTGATTCCTCCTTGAAAAGGCTGGGGCTTTCCTTTTCATGTTTTGTGGGGAAATCCATAGCCTACCACAAATACATTTTAAGCAAAGGGGGCAGGACCTAGCTAGACAGGAGGATATTGCTGTAATTTCCTCCTGGAAAATTGCGCTTATGCTCAGCTCTTTTAAGATTCTCCACAAATTTGAGGATTATTTAGATTATTTGTCTGATCCAGCTTTGCACAGGGCCTATACCCTCTTTCGTTTTCAGCTTTTTCCCTCTGCCGTAGTGGAGGGCAGGTACGTGTATAAGCCCCACAGTTCTCGTACTTGCCTCTGTGGGATAGGTGCAATACAGGATTTGGAGCATGTGCTGCTGTGTTGTCCCTGTTATGACTGTATTAGGTCTGCGTGGCTTTCCCCAATTTTGATGGGGAAAGAATATACTCCATCTATATATAGAATCTCTTATTTGCTTGCTTCCCATGATGAGCGGGTGATGAAAGAAGTTGCGATTTTTTGCCTACTCATTATGAGAGAACGCGTGTGGCTGCTGCAGGATTAGCTGATTTTTATTTAAATTGCCTGCCGGCTGGTTTTCTAATTCTATTCTTTCCCGGCTGCAATGTGTACCTTTTTATATTAATGTGCTGTTGATAAGTTTATTTATGTATTTGTTTATTTGTATTCATGCTAGTGCCTTGTGATTTGATATAGGACTAAGTGCTATGCTGTTGTTGATGTCTGTTTTGTACTTACTCTGTTTTGTTTGTTATGCTCAGCCAAGACGAAAGTTGGTGCCGATAATAAATATACTACTACTAGTAGTAATGGCAGCCAGCAATGTAAATAAGGGGTGTCCATTTATTAATTTATACTCCGCCCCTCCTGCCACAGGCAGCCCGGGACGGCTTACAGAATAAATTCATAAAACAAAATAAAACACATTATGTAGAACTCTGAAATTAGGGACGCTCCCTTTGAAATAAGTGGCATCCGTTAAAGTACATTTGGCAACCCCATTTCACATTACTATTTATTATGATGTGGCTTTCATTTGTTTTCCACTGGCAGGACAAACAAAACAAGATCAAATTGTTTTCGTTCTTCTGCGTCACCATCTTCCCAATTGTATTGTTTTGCTGGAATAACAGACATTCAAAAATCAATTTTGTCATATATCAGCTTTAAAAAACTATGGCTAGGGTGGCAGTGAAGAATTCTCTCTGCTACCATAGTGTCTGCGAAGTCTCGTCCAGTAGAGTTGTTCCAGATGGTGAACAACCTAGTAAATCTGGCTGAGTCATCTTTTGTTCGCTGTGAGGAATTTAATACCTACTTTGCAGACAAAGGGTAATTTTAGATTTGGATCCCGGTCAAGAATCAGTCTGGCCGTCCTTCAGACATCTGGCGGGCAGCAAATAGACATTACGGGACAAATGGCCACCACAGGGGATTCACTGTGGTTGACCGTGGTCTTGTAACGTCTAAAATTACCCAAAATTGCTTGTATTCACCATGACTTGAGGACTGCCAGTTGGTTGGCAGAGTCAGAGTTTGGGACTGTGGAGTTTCAGTTTTGTCCTGTTCGTTGGATCAGTTTTAGTTTGTGTTACCAACCAAAGTGGAGGATGTCCTTGGAGGAATGCAGGCAACCAGTTGTAAATTAGATCCATACCCATCCTGGTTGGTGAAAGACAGCCAGAAGAGATTGGGGCCTTTTCTTCTGAGGATTGTCAGTGCCTTCCTTTGGGAGGACAGGGTACCAGATGCCCTTAAAATGGCAGCTGTCCAGTCCCTGCTCTATCGGGATTCCGTCCCGGCTATGGCACTGAGATGGCGTTGGTGGCCTTGGTAGACGACCTCCGCCGGGAGATGGACGTAGGATGTTCAACGTTTCTCATCCTGCTAGATCTCTCGGCCGCCTTTGATACTGTGGACCATGGGCTGCTATTGAGATGGCTGCGTGACCTGGGGGGTCTGGATGGGACTGTTCTTGAATGGTTCCATTCATTCCACTTGGGGAGAAGCCAGTGGGTGGTGTTGGGGGATGAGACATCGTGCCCCCACGCCTTACCATACGGCGTTCCGCAGGGTTCTATTCTGTCTCCGTTATTATTTAATGTATATATGCAGCCCTTGGGGGAGGCCATGACAGGGTTCGGGGTGTGGTGTCACCAGTATGCTGATGATACTCAGCTGTACCTCTCTTTTTCAACTGACCCAGACCCTGCTGTCTCAGTGCTATCCCAATGTTTGGAGGCCGTGGCGGAATGGATGCGGCTGAGCAGACTGAAACTCAACTCCGATAAGGCGGAGGTGACGTTGGTGGGGAGAGCGAGGGAGGTAGTGGCTCCCCTGGTTGGGGGGGTTTGCCCTCCTATAGCTCAGCAGGTCCGGAGTCTGGGGGTGATACTGGATGCAGACCTTCGCGTGGAGCGGCAGGTGGAGGCAGTCACTAAGGCTGCCTTCTGCCAGTTGTATCTGGTGCGTAGGCTGCATCCGTTCGTCTCCAGCCCGGACCTGGCCTCCCTCATCCATGCTTTCGTCACCTCGAGGCTGGACTACTTAACGCGCTCTACGTGGGGCTTCTCTTGTTCCTGGTTCGGAGGCTGCAGCTAGTGCAGAATGCGGCGGCTCGTCTCCTTACGGGGACGGGCCGTCGGGAGCATATTACACCTGTGCTCCGAGCTCTGCACTGGTTGCCGATAGCGTGCCGAGCCAGGTTCAAGGTTTTGGTGTTGATCTACAAAGCCCTTCATGGTCTGGACCCCTCATACCTCAGGGACCGCCTCGCCCTCCGTGCCCCAGAACGGCTCCTTCGGCCCGCCAGGGGTGCCTTCTTGGAGGTCCCCCGTGTTAAGTGGGGGGCCACAATGGAGAGGGCATTCTCGGTGGCCGGCCACGCCTTTGGAACTCCCTTCTGGAGGAAGCTCGCCTGGCCTCCAGCCTGTTGACATTCCGGCGAAGTTGTAAAACCTCACTGTTCGCCCAGGCCTTTGGGGAGGGTGGGTCAAGGGGGGGGGATTTTTTAGCTCCCCCACCTGATTTATTATTTATTATCTATTTATGTATTATGAAGTCCCAGAGCCCTGTTTTAATAAGTTATTTTGTTATTGTTGATTTTAAATTGTATTTTATTGTATTGTTTTTATTGTTGGAAGCTGCCCCGGGCTGTTCGCGGGAGGGGTGGGGTATAAATTTATAAAATAAAATAAAATAAAATAAAAAAACATCACTTGATGCTGACTCCTTGGACAGCTATCACCCTGTCTCTAACCTTCCCTTTCTTTTATTCTTTTATGGACGAGTGTCTCTTACTGTTTTCTGGGTTTTACTTTTATGCAATGTTTTTATGTGGACCTTTTGGGGGTAGGGTGGAATAGAAATCCAGATAAATAAATGATGATGATTCCCCTCAGAGTAGTGTGGGGTCTGCAGGGAAGGGACTGGGAAAGGGAACACCCACACGCAGAGCTCTGTAGCCCCAGGGAGAGGCAACTACACACGCTCACAGACGGGGGACCTAAAAGGCACGTTGGTTTGTCTAGAAAAGCCCTCAGGATCTGATATGGCCTACGGGACAAAGGTCCCCAGCCTGGATCATCATAGGGTGACAAGGTGCAAGGCCAGAGCCCCGAATAACACACCTTCCACACAGGGCACAGGACCAAGGAGCGGGTGCAGGTACTCAGGTGAAGGAGGAGTGTCCAGACCCCCCAGGAGAAGGAAACGGATAGGACACACAAGTCAGGCGGAACCACAGGGAACCAAGGGGTGCAGGTAGAAACACACAAGGAATAGGAGTCACTCACCAGTCATGCTCGCACTCACACTTCCACTCGCTTGCTCAGTCCCACACTCTTACTCCACAGTCTAAACAAGGCACTGGGTACAAGGGATCTCACGCAAGGGGGCCAGTCTCTCAAGCTCTTGGCATTCATCACCGGCAAGGGTGGAGAGGCACGAGCCCCTTTTATCCTGCTGCAAACCCGCACACTGCTGCAGGCACACTGAGCGACGATGCAGCGGCGTGGGGTGTGGGGCTACAGCGGGCGTACCAGAGAGGGGCTGCCCGTCCTCTGTACTGTTGCTGCGCCCAGCTATAGTTTATTGTGGCAGCAGCGCGGAGCATGGGGGTGTGTCTACGCTGCCGGGCTGGGGTTGCGCCGCAGGCTCTGCTGCAGAGGGGGGTGCTGGTTTTCCCGCAGGCTGATCGTGGGGTTCGGGGCTGCCGCCGCTCTCGGAACTGTGGGCGTGCTGAGGAGTCAGGTGCCGGCCTGAACCTGCTTCCCTGCCGTGTCCCCATCCCCACCTCCTCAGGCCCCTGAGCCAGGGTCTGACAGGTAACTTCTCAAAATTCTCTGTCCATCTCATGTTATCATCGGATTAGTATTCCAACTTTTGAAAAGTGACATCTTCAGAGGCTGTCGTCACTACCTCCCTAATGGCCAGCGCACACAAACAGATCAGAGCCCTTCTTTGAGTAACCTGTTGTGAGCTTCACCTCACCATGTGCTTGGCACAGTATGGCCTGATGGCCCGCTGCGCCGTTAAAACCAATCACTCACTCGCTCTTCTTTGAGTAACCAGGCAAAGTAGCATTGGACCTCCACCGGTCTTGATTACTCCTAAATCCTGCCAGAATTTTGGGGTCATCCTTAAAAATAGGTGCCAGCTCCTCTACTGCTGTAAATCAGCCAAGTTCCATTGAAATCTGTGAAGCTTCACTATGCTAGTGGATCTAATTTTCAATACTTTATGGTGGTGCTTGCCGATATCAATTTACTTTCTGAGAAGGATAGACTCTCTTTTCATTTTTCTTATAAAAGTAAAAATAGGTTGTTTCAGTTCTCTTTTCAATGAGCAAAAGTAAGATCTGTCTTTGCCTTGAAATATTTTAACAGTTGCCCACAGGTGGAAAAATTGACTGCTGACTTCTCCTTTGGGTAATTTTGCAAATAATTATCAGCTTTGGCTAAGTTCTAAGAGGCTAGTGATCAGGAAACATGTGAACTTTAATTACATCACTAGATACCAAAACAGCATAGTTAACCACTTCCAAGTTTGTGGCTTTTAGGTGCAAAGCTATTTAATATCTTAATGATAATATGACAATTTATGATACATTTTTCTTTACCACAAAGAGCCCGTAGTTCTGTATTGGGCCATGTCAGGGCACCGACCATCTGTCTCGCCACCCATGCTGTCTGAGGAGATGAGCAGCAGCAACAGTGGCCTGCCATGATGGGCAACCATGGCCCTGATCCGGGCATGGTCATGACAGCAACAACAGACGTGCTGGCCTGCTTTTACCTGGTTATTTGGGTCTTAGCCCAGGCTGTCCCTTCAGGGATTTCATGAGATCAGAGCCCGGACTAGCTGCCGACACAGTCTGGGGCAATCCCACGCCAACATTTGGTAGCGCAAAAACAGATGTGCCTGTGGCTTGCAGAATACTGTCATGTCTGTTTTTACCATTTGTCACTAAACTTCATTTAAACAGCTCAGGTAACATCACAAAAGGTAATGGCAGTTTTAAACTACTGACATCAATTTCCAAATAAATTAACATGAGCTTAAGAACATCAGAAGTGCCATACTGGGTCAGACCAATGGTCCATCTAGCCCGGCATCCTGTCTCTGACAGTGGCCAATCACGGTGGCTTGGGAGAAGCACCCAGCAGGTCACAATGGGGGATCCATTCCCTGTTTTCCCCCAGCTCCGGTCATGTTCCCCGATCCTGTCTGGCTAATAGCCGCTAATGGACCTATCTTCCAGAAACGTGGAAACCTCTCTTAAACTCCGCTATAGTACTGGTCCTTACCACAGCCTCTGGCAGTAGATTTCACAACCCATACGCTGAGTGAAAAAATATTTTATTTTATTTGTTTTAAACTTGCCACCCATGAGTTTAATGCAGTGTCCCCTAGTACTAGTTGAGAGGGTAAATAACTGTTCCTGTTCCTTGTTTGTTAGTTCCACACCACTCATGATTTTATAGACCTCTATCATATCTCCTCTCAGTCGTCTCTTCTCCAAGCTGAAGAGCCCCAACCTACCAAGCTTCTCCTCATACGGGAGCCCTTCCATTTTTGTTGCCCTTCTCTGTACCTTTTCTAGTGCAACTATGTCTTGTTTGAGATGGGGCGACCAGAACTGCACACAATATTTGAGGTGAGGTCGCACCATTGATTTGTATAAAGGCATTATGACATCCTCAGTTTTATTCTCTACCCCTTTCTGAATAATTCCTAACATTCTATTGCTTTTTTGACTGCTGCTGCGCACTGCGCTGTGAATTTCATTGTATTGTCCACAACCACCCCCAGATCCTTTTCCTGAGTGGTAACACTTAGCTTAGTGCCCAGACTAAGGCAGACGAGACAGAGAGAAAAGGGCGAATCTTAGCATCGTGTACGCATAGTTTGGATTATTTTTCCCTACATGCATCACTTTGCACTTGTCCACATTAAATCTCATTTGCCATTTAGATCCCCAGGCACCCAGTGTCGTAAAATCATGTTGCAGTTTCTCACAGTCTGCTCATGTTTTAACTACCTTGAATAACTTGGTGTCGTCTGTAAATTCAATCACCTCACTCTTAACATTCTTTTCCAAATCATTAATGAATACATTAAACAGCACCGGTCCCAATACAGATCCCTGAGACACACCACTTTTTACATCTCTCCATTGTGAAAACTGACCATTTAGTCCTACCCATTGCTTTCTATCTTTCAACCAGTTTCTGGTTAAAAGACAGAGTGAAAGAGCTGCTCTTTAGTCCTCCAATATTAAACCTTCAATTTTCAAATGACTTTAGCCTTTGTATTTGGTTCAGGATCCCCTTCTCCCTGTAACTAACTTAAGCACATTCACCTGTAACGTCTCAACTATCTAAATATATCTCTGAGGGTAGGGCCTGTATTATCTTTAATTAATTTAATACAGTGTCAGGTACATTACTGGCACTTGATAAATACCTAATAAGAAGTAGGAGTCTTTTCAGTATGTATTAAAATAAACCACTTTGTTGTTTCATTTTCATTTACCTTTGGTGCAGTCTGTTTCAAGGGCTTACATTTAAGGTAACCTGAAAAACGTGGAAGTACGTTACCCCACAAGGTGTAAACAGGCTGTTTTTCAGAGTCCATGACAAGTTGCTTAAGTGGCAAGCAGTGTCTGAAATGTGTTAAGACTAGAAAAAAACTCTGTTATTTATCATCCATATTCACACTCCATCTCAGAGCACACCCCTTGTCTGTTCTCTCCTCTTTGTATGTGTTAATTTAATTTCTAGGCTAAATCCTTCAAATCTCCACGACTGTTTCCAATGGATACTGTATCACACTGGGTCGAGGGGGGAAAGTTATCCAACCCCTGCCATTTACCAAAATCTTAATATTGCCAAGAGCTACAAGACAGAAACATGTGTACATACAAACCTCTCCTGCTTCATGATCAGCTGGCAAAGGCAGTGCTGTGCTGTCTTGGTTGCTGAGACTCTGAGGAACAGCTGCGATTGGAATGAGCAGAGTGGAATGATGGGTAGGAGGTCTTCAGGAGTGGCTGAAATGACAGGAAGCTGGGTGGAATACAAGAACACCAGGAGCAGCTGGAATGGGAGACTGGGTGGACTGCAGATACGATGACACTGGGAGCTGGGTGGAATGACACATAAGAGACAACCAGGCGTGGCTGGAATTTTTGGGTGGAATGACATGCACCAAGCAACCAGGAGCGACTGGAATGATGGGGAGCATGCTGGGTATAATGATGGGTACGAGGACCCAGCGGTGACTGAAATGATAAATGACGGCAAATGCTATTTCCATTGGAAACCAATCATTCATGCAATACAGAAACTTTCCAGCTTTTCTGCTGCTTTTGCCATTTGTCATTATTTTTTTCAAGTTGAACAATACGCACCACTAGGGGCTGTGGAGATGCAATAGGGCATTGCCTTAAGCTATCATAAAAGTACTGGAAAGTGATGAAATTTACAGGAAATGATGGAAAGTCACAGGTGTTGATACTGATGGTGGTGAAAGTACAAAATCATTGGAGACTGATGAACACTTGCACGTGCGCCTGAAAGATCGGTATTTCCCTGCGGAATGGAAACACTTGCTCTCGTCTCAGCCTTAGACGCAGCTCTCCCCACCGTCTTTCCATTTCCTTTTCATGGCTTTCTCACTTTCCCCCCCATCCTCGCAAAATAATAGAGTTGAGAGAGAAAGAGACTCTTAGGTGCATTGAGGAATTTTACGTGAGTTGGACAGAATTCCTTTAGGCACATAACTGACAAAGATTGAGACTGCAAGGGGAATGCTTTGATGAAGAGGGGTCTCCAAACCAATCTCCCCCTCCTCACTTCCCTTCTCTCACCTTCCTTTGAAATTGAGGAGGATGTTTTCAGTTGGAAAAAAGATGACTCTGGTGAAAGTGACAGAGCTGGAGTTGAAAGGGAAACTCGCCGACTGCTCTGATTGCGAAGTAAAATCCCAGCAGATGAAACTGACAAGGCTACTGCTCCCAGTTTCAAACCAAACCATCTTGTGAAAGTGACAAAGCTCTGAGAAACTCTCAAAAAAGAGAGGTCTTCAAACAGCCCAGTAAAACTGTCAAAGCTGGGGCTGGAAGGAAAACTCACTGGGAGAAGGGATGGTGGGAGGGTCTATAGGTGGTTACATCGATTGTGGACTTATGCATGAGTTTCATAGAATGAAACTCAGGTTGGTGCTGTAGAAGCAGGGAAAATTTAGTGCATTCCCATTTCAGAAAATGAGATAATTCTTAAATTGTAAAAAAAAAACCAAAAAACCTTCAGTTTAAGGGTTATAGCTGTTACAAAATTCACGATCAGAGTCAGACTGTTAAATACTGAGATCAGAAACATCAGGGAGGCAGGCCTAATCTTGCTTTTTCCTGCCTTGGTGATGTCCCTGGTCTGTAAGATTGAGGCTGTAATGTGGTTGGGTAATATTTGAGCAGTACTCCTCCACAAAGTTTTGTTGAAGGTAGGACAAGCAGCACTGGTATTAACATGTTTAAGAGTTTGGGAGCAAGAGTGGAGGTGCATGTGTCTGAAATGCAGAAGTAGAAGGTTTGCTACACTGTTGCAGTACAAACAGTATGTTCTGGGGTGGGCGGGGAACATTGTTAGGGTGTTTTCACAAAAAATGTTACCTTGCATCTCCACCCATTATCCCTGCATCCAATTGCCCATCTCAAGATGGTACAGCCAGATGCGTGCTCCCGTGAGCCATGGAGCATCCACTTGTGCGTACACAACCCAAAGGAACCAGGCAAACACAAGTATACTTTTATGGGCATTGAACGCAACTTTATTAAACAGTAAACAACAATAAACAGACACACAGACGAGGGCATAAACCTGTATTATAACAGCAGGACCACGCTTTTTAACCAAAAGTGGGGGCCAGGCTACCCCCACAGCACCCCCACCCGGATGACCATCCTTTCCTCCAGGTACTCTCCCCCTGAAAGGGAGGAGCAGCAGGGCCCCCCCAACTCAGCCGTCCATAGCCTGAAGTTGGGGGTTCTCTGCCACCCCCCACATGCCTTACCACCACCACCACCCAAATTGGAAAAATGGGGTGTGTGCCATGCAGCCCCTACTCTTAAGGAGCTCTGCCCCTAGCGTGGTCCCTGAGCTGTTATCCACCTAAGTTGCAACAAAGAAAGAAAGCCTTTGAAACATCACAACCCTAGGAACTGCTGTGAAGAAGGCGAAAAAACCCCCAGCCTTAAGAGGCCAGTTATAGCCAGGGAGAAAATTCCTTCTCAGCCCAGAAAACGGCAACTAGCAGAGCACCCACATCAACCCTGAACAGACTAGGCAAATGGAAAACGCACCGCGTGCCATGCATAGCATGTAAGGGAGTGGAGGGAGGGCATCTAGTCACGCACCGATCCACGCAGCAAGAGGGGGGCGACCAGGCAGCATCCCTGCCTATATACCTTACACTGGCCCGCCCCCTCCCAAGGTAAGAGGGCCTGTTGGCTGGGATGGCACCTGGGCGGGGAGAGTGCCACCCTTCCCACCCCCCCCGTGAACACCTGTGTTCCAGGGTCAGCCTTCACAAGTACCCCCCACAGCTTAATTGTAGCATGTTGGGGGGGCTTTATTTCCACAATTCACAAGCTCATGCTGGAAAACGCAGAGTGCGCCATGCAGGGCAAGCCAAATAGCTCTGTGGGTAATGGGCAGACACACGGCCCCTGCCTATCTGAACGGCAGTGGCCAGCCATGCCAGGTCTGCCAGTACCATAGAGCAGGGGTTTTCAACCTTTTTTCATTTGCGGACCCCCTAAAAAAATTCAAATGAAGGTGTGGACCCCTTTGGAAATCTAATGTGTGTATAACCGGGACTTCTCACTTTCAGCTGATAAGTGGTAGTGAAGCAGCCTTTGCAGTTGACAACTCCAGGCTGGAGGTTATCACTTTCAAAGATCAAACAGATAATTCCCCTCCCCCCCCAAACAGTGCCTATCAGCAGAGGCAGCGTTGGGGCGCGGTGGGGAAGAGACCTTTGAAAGTGACAAATGCAGCCAGGAGCTTGAGGAGATAATACCTTTTCTAGGATCTAAACTTGATTTGCATGGTCCTCTTCTTTCATAGACCCCCTTAAACATAATTTGCGGACCCCTAGGAGTTGAAAATGGCTGCAAAAGGGTCATGGACATGAAGCCCAGAGCATCCCCACAGTCGTTCACAACCCAGCTGGACTGTTTACTTGGACTTTGCTGCTCCCCACCTGCCCCCCATTCTTTCTTGTTATCTGTACTTAAAATGTGCACATTGTTCATTGCTGTCTGCATTTTGAGAGTAGTGTGTTGGGGTTCCTGTGTCTGGGTATTGCTGGTGTTCGTTCCACCTGGTATCTGCGGGGGGGGCAGCTTCTCATTCCCTCGCCTTGTCTCCCCCCTTTCCCCTGATGAGGCGGGGGGACAGGGAACAGCTGCTTGTGTACCGTGTTTCTCGGATTACTCTGGGGTGAGGGGGAATGTGCGGCAGCTACCTCCACACGGTATGTGGAATGCTCTGGATGCATGCGCAGAATGACTACCCTCTTCCAAGATGGTGCCAACACTGCCAGCGCCATTTTGAAGAGGGTTGCACATGCGCAGAAAGGCCTTGGTGGCCATTTTGCGCATGGGCAGTGAAGAAGTCAGAAGCCTTCTTCAGTCTTCAGAGTTCCGGGACTGGCGTGGAACCTAGAAGAAAAGAAAAAGAAAGAAGATTAGATAGATAGATAGATAATTTATTAGCGTGACCATGGGCCATTGCTTAACATACATAAACAAACAATAAACACACAGACATAAACACATACAACAACTAAAAAAACCAACCAGATACATCGAAAAACCATGGTCATTGGTAGGTACAAATTAACCCAAGAACCCAGCTTCCTATTTTAAAAAAACAATAAAATTCATTTAACTAAAACTAAAGGGTTACGTGGTCTCTTACTCTAATCTACTGCTCAGAACCCAAGGAGACAAAAGAAGCACCCACTATCAGCCCTTGTAGCCCAGGACAATGGTTCTGCATGTGGCATCTGCAGCCATAATTTCAGCAAAAATCGAGGCCCCTCTAGGAGGAAATCCCCCTTCATCTACAGAAACTTGTTTGAAGAAATGGGGGCTTGGGACAATGAGGCTGGGGCACAGACAGAGGCCCACAGGCGGACATTTGACCTACTGTTACCAAATCCTTGGCTAGTCCAGGTAATTGTGTCTCCCTAGGGACCTGTGAAACTATCTCCACAGGAAGAGGCAACCCTGAGTCAGTCGCGGAAAAAAGCCTGGCGGGCAAGTGATTTAACATTAATAGAAAACCAACTTCTGACAATATGGGAGACCCACGGGGCAAAACAGGGCCTGGTGTAGCTATTATAGTTTCCTCCCGGGTCAATACTGTGGATCTGCTAACAGTTGGAATCTCTAATGGAATGGATGTCTTCCTTTTAAGTACCTGAGCAGGATGCGAATTTCCCTCAAGGGGACCCAAAATGTTCAATGGGATTTGGTGTAAAAGCGGGAAAATTCCCTTTTTAGAATATAGGTTAACCATGTATACCCCCATAAAGAAAAAAGACAAGAACAAAACAAGAGGTTCTCAACTATACCTGGTGTACGAAAATAAATTACCAAATGTATAACACCACCCCTTGTGGATAAGTAGAAAAAACGACTGATATGGGAGGGCAAAAAAGAAGAGCCCAAAATATCAGCAATATGCTGACTAATCCGAAGTTTGGAGTCCCAAGCAGGAAGTGCCCCCGATAGCAAGGGGTAAATGTGAAAACCAAGGCGTCTGGCACCTGGATAAGATTCTGGTCCTCAACAGCCTTTAAGACTGGTGGGCCAGAATAGCTGGAGCTATATGAAATAGATGTTTGGGTTGCCTGGTCCACACATATGGGGCCTGACCCGGCCCTAGCCCCCCCAAAGCCATCCATCCGCTCTCCAAGCCTGAGTAACTGCTGCAGAATGCCCTGCGAATGAACCTCAAGGCCTTCAATTTGTGCCTTAAGCAACGAAAGGGACTCTTCTACCTGCTGGTACTAGTGGAACCCATGAGCCTCCAGTTTGTCAATAGGGGTAGAGCTCAATTTGGTAAGAGGGCCAAAATAGCCATTAGGGGATCCCCTCGTCTCTATGTTAAGCCTAGGATGGACAGCAGGCAACTTCTCAACCCGTTGTTCACAATTTGGTATATTTAATAATGGCATAGGTACTTCTTCCAATTCTTGTACAACTGGGAATTGGAGCTCTGTCTCCTTGGCGTAGGGCTAAGATAGACTAGCCACATCACCAGAGGAGAGAGGCTGAGTATTAGCTGTAGAATCTGATAATTCCCGAGACCGTGCAGCCAGCCAAGGCATGCCACCTTTCGCCTTGCTTTTTAAAGGCCAAAGCACAGGACAGCAAAGAATCAAGAGGGGCCTGCAAGATTGGTTTATTGGGCTGGGACCCAATAACAGGACCTTCCTCCTTGATATTCACAACAGCCTGAGGAGGAACACCGGGAGCCGAAGTTATGCAAGTAGCTAAACAAACCGGCCCTTCACCGGGAGATTCCACAGAGGAGTGTACAGAGGATTGAAAGGGGGCCGTCCGCTTAGAGTCTTTTAATGTTGGCACTGTAGCAAAACAATCCTCAAGTTGTAATTGACCCGCCCGAGCCCTTGTGGTCACCCCCTGCTTCTTCTTACTCCTATTCTCCCCAGCTTAGGCATGAGACCAGAAGAAATTACAAATACAAAATAAATATAAATAAATGAGTAAAATTAAAAATAATTTCAACCCCGAGGGTAGTAGTCTAAGTCACAATCACGCAAGCACAAAATCAAAAATCCAAAACCCTGCACCAGCCCTGCGCCTAAGGCTGCGCGCACAAGGGCGCGCCCTTGCCCACGCAGCCCTTAGGCGCGCTGCTCCAGCGCGCGCCTCCGGCACCGCCGGCTAGCACAGGGCTCTTAACTTGTGTCGGGAGTGTAGCTCCTCCCACCGCTCAGCTGGGCCGGCGCATGGGTCCGTCCTCAGTATCAGCAGCGGGCTCCTTCTGGTCAACGGGCTTGCAACAGGCAGTAGGTGAGAGACAGGTGGCACAGTACCCCGGTATGGGAAGGAAAGGGCAGGCTCCAAGAAGATTAGAAGAACTAGGAAGAAAAGACCCGGCTGCCCAGCAGAGGAGCCAGCTCTGCTGCCAGTGACTGGGTGTGTTCCTCTGCCGACGGGAGCCAGCTCTGCCGCTGTCCAGTCAGGCCTGGCAGTGGAGCTGGCTCCCACTGGCAGCAGAGAAGACCCAGCCACCAGCAGCAGAGCCAGCACCCCAGCCAGCGGCGGCCATCACCCCCATCCTCCACCAGGACCCGGGACCACAGGTAAGATGCTTTAGGGGCCCCAGATGGGGGAGGGGTGTAACGCCGGGTCCCAGTGAGGGGTAATTGATCCTCACCCCCGAGGCCAGGAGTGGGGGTGGGGTGCCTGTGGCTTCCTCGTGGGGGTCGTGACTCTTTGCTCTTCCGATTTCCCATTGACTTCAATGGGAAGATCAAAGATACAATAATCAGGCCCAATTCTCGGATCTCTCGGTTTTAAACCAAGAGTGGCATTATTGGCCACTCGGTTTAAACCGAAACCGAAAGTCCCATCCCTATTATTTATAGCTTATATTGTTTATTACTTGTATTTTTATTTGTTGTATGCCACCCCGGTCTGCCATGTGGCAGGAGGGGACGGGTTAGAAGTACTGAATAAAATAAAATAAAAATAATGATGATATAAGATAGAAATATTCCCCTGCTGTTAAACACCTGTGCAGTGAGCAGATGCCCTTGAGCTGCTGCCTGAGAAAGGAGCAATAAATGAAGGAGAAATTGTGGTCACAGTGGAGACCGAGATCAAGCACTTAATGCTGAGGCAGGGAGGAGCTTGCTGTCTCCTGCTTCAGTGTTGCCCCCAACCTCAAAGGAAGAAATTTGGGAACCAATGCAAAATGTGGGTGCATGGAGCCTAAATTGTAAGTGAGCACAATATGTAAGACTATACAGCATCTTTACTGCTTACATGACACACAAGTTAAGACAGGAGTCTTAACTTAGAATTTCCATGCTTTTTGGAGCATGGCTGGATTTTTAAGAGCCTTATATCCTCTCTTAAAGTGGCCACCATCATCCATGTTTTCATTACCTCGAGACTAGACTATTGCAACAAACTCGATGTGGGGCTACCCTTGGTGACGGTTTGGAGACTGCAGCTGGTGCAGAATGTAGCGGTCCGCCTTCTTATGGGGACGGGCTGCCATGAGCACATTACACCAGTGCTTCATGCTCCGCACTGGCTGCCTATAGTCTTCCAGGCCCGATTCAAGGTGTTGGTTCTTACCTATAAAGACTTTAATGGCCTGGGTCCCACTTATCTGCGAGACGCCTCACCCTCTGTGTTCTGGATCGGCCCCTGTGATCCACTGGGAGCACCCTTCTTGATGTCCTCCAGGTTACCCGCGGGGCGACTATGGAGAGGGCGTTCTTGGTGGCCGCACCTAGGCTGTGGAACTCCCTTCCGGCAGAGGCCTGGGTAGCCCCGGACCTCACCTCTTTTCGTCGTTATTGTAAGACTTGACTGTTCCGCCGGGCCTTCGGCAAGAGGGAGGGAGAGGAGGGTGGGGGGAGGGGTTTTTGTTTTGATTCTGTGGCACCCCCTCTTGATATTTTGATGATCTAGTGCTTATTTTTTTTGTTTTTATAGTTTTGTATGTTTTTAAAATATTTTATACTTGTAAGCCGCCTCGAGCTACTATATGTTGGAGGGGCAGGGTAAAAATATTGTAATAAAATATAATGGGCTTGCTAGGGTGCACCTTATACAGTATGACATCTTTCAACCATAATTGCACTTACACAACCTATGAAACTTTTCTTTCACAACAGAGTTAACCCCTGAGGAAAAAGCACAGAGGATTGCCAAAGCTATGCGTAAGCAGTCTTCTGAATTGAAAGAGAAATGGGAGAGCCTGAATGCCAGTGCCCATAACTGGCAAAAACAAGTGGACAAGGCACTGGAGAAACTGAGGGACTTGCAGTGTTCTATGGATGACCTAGATGCTGACTTGAGAGAGGCTGAGAATGTTCGGAATGGCTGGAAACCAATAGGAGATCTATCAATTGACTCATTCCAGGATCACATTGATAAAACCACAGTAAGCACAAACTTCTTTGTGAATACAGTTCTATTCATATTAAGATGTGGGGAATTATACATCATAGCTTCAAACTAACTTATGCACAATGCCTACGTGTGCGTACAAACAGAATACATAAATTTCTATAGTTAAAGTTGCTCAAGCACATTTCTTACCAACAAAATCAGAGAACATCTTAAAAGCCTCCACAAGTTTAGGTGATAACATCCATTCTAACTTTTATTTTCTTTCCTTAATATTCAAATACTATAATAACCTAAAGTACTCATATTCTAAATCTCTGCTGCAAAGGCTGACCACCTGGTTTTGTGGAAATCAACAGCAAAGCTCCCATTGTTGTTGAAGGGACCTCAGCATTTTTCTGGTTGTACATGTCAATGTGTAGATTGTAGACATCTTACAGAGATACTCAATCTTAACAAGTGAAGTTTCTTGTTAGTTGTGCATACAAGTCTCTATAGGATTGAAGGGCTTAGATTTGAAAAATTTGAGGCAAAAAATATGAGTAAAATTCTGGCTCTGTTGAAGTTAGTGGGAATTTTTTTCATGGTTTTCAACAGTGTCAAAAGTTGATTGCCCATCTTAGTCATATTCATATATATGTATTGCAAAGCCACTGTTTATGTATGATGCTTTAAAAAATCTTTTTTGAATGTTTCAGGGTCATGAGAGCTTATTCAAATATAAACAGAGTTTTATACTCCGTCCAATTTTTCACTCTGACTTTCAAGTGCAGTTGAACCTCGCAAACTCAGTCAAAGCTGATTTATTATCCAGACTGCTGTTGATTTAAGGAGAGTGATGTATCCATTCCTCCCCTTTTCCCATTTTAATATAGATACTAAAGCAAGAGCTTGCTGGTGGGAATAGCTCTTTGTTCTTGTGTTAAGAGGCAATTTGTCATATCTTGATGGCATTTCTGTAAAGGAAGGTAACACAAAATCTATTAAATTTTCACTGCTGTGTGCAACAGAAACATCTGCTAGAGTCGTGGCAGCATGTTGGCAGTCTAGAAACCAAAATCTCACCTTTTGCCAGTAGGTGTCTCTTTTTTGTTAATGGGACTGATTAGGTAGGATTTCAAGGGAGAGACAGATAATTGGATCATCAAAAAACAAAACAAAGTGCTGCTGTCTTTCTAAATGGCTTTGGCTTGTTTAATAATGTTTGTTCAAGCTTTGAATACTATCAGACACAGACAATTACTTGGTTTACTATCAAACAATGAAGACATTTAACATGTCATTACAGCCATAACTTAAACGACTGTATTTTTGTTTTAATATTTTATGTTTAGTTTGATTCTGAAAGCCTTTTTCTTTTCTAATTATTGTAATAATTTTAACAGGGCAGTCAGGACCACTCAGCGTTTTGTTTCCTTTTTCTTTGAAAGGTATATTTCATCATTCCTTGCAAATTCAATAGAGAAATGTTTGAGCCTATATATAGTAATTACATATATTTGACTAGGGAGAAGCACTCTTTTATATATTTGAGTAATACAGGATGATAAATTGAAGAACTTCACTATTTTATTTTATTTGATGTATTACATATGTTACATATAAAATATATATAATATATTATCAAATATAACAAACGTTTTTCATATTTTGGCTGACATTGTTCCAGCTGGGTACTCCATACAGCATCAGCCAGGGACGGGGTGTAGGGGAGCTGTGGTGGTGTAGCCATTATTTTCAAGGATACTTGGACTGGCGATATCCTGTGCAAACTATCATGGGCATTGAGGGCCTCCATCTTGTGATTGATTTGGCCGGGGACAGATTGGGGCTGCTGCTAATATACTATGCCTGTATGGCAGCATCTCTGCATGCTTCATCAGAGCAGGTGTTGAAGATGGTCTTGCGGTAAGATGCTGGTCTTGGGGGACTTCAACATTCACGCTGACATCAGCCTTGGGTGTGTGTGCGGAGCATGAATTCATGGCTGCCATGGCAACCATGGGACTGTCTCAGGTGGTTGTTGGCCCAACCTATGATGGAGGGCATACCCTAGACCTGATATTTTGCACTGGACTTGATGCGGGGGATCCGCTGGTGGGGGAGGTGTCAGCAGTGCCCTTGTCATGGACGGATAATTATCCCCTCGAGGACAGTCTCCTGGCACATGTCTGCCCTCAGAAAGTTGCAGAACCAGTTTGGTTGGCTCACCCCCGGAGACGTATGGAACCGGAAAGGTTCTGGAATGTTCTTGGGGAATTACCCTCTGATCTTGACGGCCGTCTGCTTGATGACCGCATGGCTCTCTGGAATCCTCTGCTATCCGAGGCCATTGACCGAACGGCTGCTAGACGTCCATTCCTTGATCACTGATAATGCAGGTCCCCCTGGTTTACGGAGGACCTGCAGTGGATGAAGCAAGAAGGGCGGTGGTTGGAGCGATGGTGGCGCTATTCTTGTACTGAAGCTGACATATTGCAACATAGAATTAGTTTATGAACCTCTACCATTGCTGTGTTGGCAGCAAAGAAGGCATACTTTGCTGCCCTCATAGCATCCACAAAGTCACGTCCAGCTGAGTTTTTCCAGATGGTGAGGAGGCTGGTTAGTCCAGCCTCCCTCCACCTGGAACTGGATTTTCCAGTGTTCACTGTGACATGTTTGACAACTTTTTTGTGGATAAAATTGCTTAAATTCACCACGACTTCAATGTCGCACTTGCGGCAGTAGGAGAACCAGAGGTAATGGAAGCCCTGCCCCCCCTTGTTTTTGGGATCAGTTTCAGTAAGTGTTGCCCACAGATGCGGAGGATGTCCTTAGGGCGATTAGAGCCACTCATTGTGACTTAGACCTGTGCCCGTCCTGGCTGGTTAAGGCCAGCTGGGAGACATTTGGGCCATTGCTGACTGGGGTGGTCAGTGCCTCCCTTAGGGAGGGCAGAGTGCCAGGCTGCCTCAAAGAGCTGGTAGTGCAGCCTCTGCTCAAGAAACCATAACTGGACATTGACTCCCTGGCCAGCTATCAGTCAGTCTCTAACCTTCCCTTTTTAGTGAAGGTTATTGAACGGGTTGTGGCTTGGCAGCTTCAGGGGCATGTGGACAGTACCAGTTCTTGATCCCTCATGGTCTGGCTTTTGTCCAGGTTTTGGTACTGAGACTGCGCTTGTGGCTTTGGTTGACCACCTCTGCCATGAGTTGGACCAGAGTTGTTCGACTCTGTTGATCCTGTTAGATCTCTTGGCTGCGTTTGATACTGTTGACCATGAATTGCTGGTGACTCACTTGTAAGACCGAGCTGGGGTGGGCAGGACTATTTTTGAATGGCTCTGTTCCTCCTTGGCCAGGAGAACACAATGTGTGGTGCTGGGTGATCATCTTCCCCCGGGACCTGACGTGTGGAGTCCTGCAAGGCTCTATTTTGTCCCCTCTCCTGTTCACCGTGTACATGCAGCCTTTGGGCGAGGTTAACAGAGGGTTTGGTGTGCGGTGTCATCAATATGCTGATGACACCCAGCTTTACCTTTTTTTCAGCTGACCCAGACCCAGCAGTCTCTGTCCTTACGGCAGTGGGGGACTGGATGAGGGTGAGCTATCTGAAGCTGAATCCCGACAAAAAGGACATCATGCTGGTGGGAGGGACTGAGGGAGTGGTGGAACCCATCATTGATGGGGTCCGTTCTCCATTGGTCCCTCAGGTTCATAGACTGGGGGTGCTTCTCGACCCACAGCTCCTCCTGGATGTCCAGGTGGCGGCTGAGGCAAGGAGCGCATTTCGCCAATTACACCTGGCCGTATGTTTCAGACTCCGATCTAGCCACCATCATCCATGCTTTCATCACCTCAAGACTGGACTACTGCAACGTGCTCTATGTGGGGCTACCCTTGGTGACAGTCTGGAGACGGCAGCTGGTGCAGAATGTGGCGGCCCACCTCCTTACGGGGATGAGTCGCCAGGAGCACATTATACCAGTGCTCTGTACTTTGCACTGGCTGCCTATAGTGTTCCAGGCCCAATTCAAGGTGGTGTTTTTGACCTATAAAGCCCTATACGGCCTAGGCCATGCCTATCTGTAGGATTGCCTCACCCCCCAGGTCCTAAATAGGCTCCTGCAGTCAGCTGGGAGCGCCCTTCTCAAGGTCCCCTGGGTATCTTGGGTGTTGATAATGAGTGGGGCGTTCTTGGTGGCTGCACTGATGCTATGGAACTCCTTCCCAACGGAAGTCTGCCTGGCCCCGGACCTCCCCTCTTTATGAAGATAATGCAAGACCTGGCTATTCCGCAAGACTTTTGGCAAGGGAGAAGGGTGATGGGCGGAGAGTTGGGTGGGTGGAAGGAGGGTCTTTTACTTCCACCTCTTGGGTGTTTTTATTGTTGATTTTATACTGCCATTTGTTGTGGTTTTTTATTGATATGTTTCATGAATACATGGTTTAATATGTTGTGAACTGCCCCGAGCTTTATAGCAGGCTAAGAAATCGAATTAAATTAAATAAATATTACATTTTCATATAAATATATATATTATATAATTTTTATAGGATATTATATATATTGTATGTGTAATATATAAAATATAAAAAGAGTTCCTCAGTTGTATTTCTAAATCTCATGAGTGATTGTAGACTATCATATTAATTCTTACTGATAAAATCAGTTCCTTTGCAAAGGGCTTGCAGTAGCCCTCTGTGGCACGTAAATTCTATTATTAGGACTTAACTTGGGATGCAAAAGTCACTTAAGCTTTTTCTAGGGGTGGATTGCAAAGATAATAAAGAAGAGCCAAGGCTACTTAAACTTCAGTGTTTTCTTGAGCTTACCCCAAAGAAAACATTGGTTGAGTTTACTTTCCTTATATGTTGTATGTCTACATTATACTGACATGTCAATAATAATTAAACATAATTTTGTTCTTAGTTTGGCATGCAACCTGTCATGCTGGTCTTTAAAGTGATGGAAAAATATAAGTGTGTGTTTGCTGTTTCAGGCTTTTAGAGAAGAAATTGCACCAATCAACTCAAAAGTTAAAACAGTAAATGATTTATCTAGTCAGCTGTCTCCACTTGACCTTCATCCATCTTTAAAGATGTCTCGACAGCTGGATGACCTTAATATGCGCTGGAAACTTTTACAGGTATCTCAGGGATGTGGGACGGGCAGTGCTTCAATAGTGCTTTTCTTTCTTTTACAAAGAAATTAACATTTTTTCCTCTTATTGCTCTCTTAACTGTAACTGAAGAAGCAAAAAGTAATGAAAAGAGCTGTCTTTTCTTCACTGTCTTGACAGATAGTCTCCCTTTTTTGCTCGCTCAGCAGTTCATTTCACTCAAGAGACTGCATTAATCTCTGCAGACTAGAATTTTTTGGGACCTGAATAATAGCAATATTTGTACCAATTTGTAAGCACTAGAATAAGTCCATAAATCATAGTCATTGAAACCTTTGAAAGTTGGCACATTTGCTCTGGTGTCACCCATATATAAAGGTGATTGTTTGTTTTTTGTTTCGTTTGTTTTTTTGTATTCTTGTTTTTGAATGTCCAGTTTCCACAAGGTATTTCCCATCCCTGACTTGAATACAGATATCCATGTTTGATGAGTTTTGAAGTAGGGCAGGCTGCTTAATAGCAAGGGATTTGTGGTATAGACAAAGAGAAATAACATATATAACCTGGATATATTCGGCCATTGAAGCTGGTTAAAAAGAACCTTCCCTGACAATCTCATATTGAATGAAATAATGGGTACACTCAAGTTACCATGGTGAATTTAACAATTGTTTTCTTCTTTCTTCCTCTAAACCGTTACCTTTTATAAAAAATATTTTGTCAATCCCTTCTATTTATTTCCTTTTCCAGTTGTCATCCCCTCTGTGCTACACTGCAAGGAAAGAATTGAGGAATACAAAGCATTTGAATGGGGTGGGGGAAGCTGGTCTCCTTTATCTTTGACATAGGCAACCTGTAGAGCTTGGATGTAATCTGCTGGGCCAGTAGGCTCGGAATAGTCATTCCTTCAAGGCAAAAGTATTAACATTTCTGAAGCATCTCTCCTTGTCTCTTTCCATGTAATTTTAGTGTCTGGAATGCTTTCCCTGCCTTATGGAGAATTAGCTAAGCAGCCAAGCCCCCGCTGCATGTACAAGTGCAGTTTAATTAGTAAACCAGGAGGAAGTCTGGCCATCCTGTCAGCCAGCAGAACAGCATGCTCCAAAATGGTTCCATCTTGTAAAGGCTGCTGTAAGATCAATACAATCAAAGTGCAGGCCTGCTGACTACAGACATTTGGACAAAAGAAGTGGGGGGGAGCAGGACTTTTCAATGAACAGGGTTAGTCACTCTGAAATGCCTGTTGTTCATTATTGATTTGGATTGTTTACACAAGAGCAATGTTGCCTTGCATTTTAAAAAGCACAAGATGGTAGGTGGTGTACTGTAAACAGAATGAAAGCCAATGTTTTTATTTTTGGTCTCCGGATGATTGCTTTATAAAACAGATGGAAATGCTAGTCGTAATTCTTTTGTTTATGTGTGTGTCTCCATATAGGTATCTGTAGATGATCGCCTTAAACAGCTACAGGAAGTACTTTGGGATTCTGGACCTACATCTCAACATTTTCTGTCCAGTAAGTGCTAGGAATGGATACGGTTTGAAACCGTAATCTTCCCTTGAGTTAACCCTTGCATAATGATACTGATAACTGATTTTTTCATTTTAATTTCACTCTGACTAAGCCACAGGAAACATCTGTTTCTTGTACTTAACCTCCATAATTGCAGCCTATATTAAGTATGGTTTATGCGTCCTGCCCTATGTCTGATCCCAGCTGCAGACCCTGGCTTCATGCCTTTAGCTGCAGAGTCCCTCAGTTCAATCATTGGTGTGTCAGTTACAATGACAGTCATCATACGTGTGTGTGTGTGTGTGGGGGGTGCATATGGGCAGCTGAGCTAGGCGAACCTCGGAACATCAGGATATGTTTCCCATGATAGGGGAAATGTATACCCACACACGTTGTGGTGCTTTATTTGTGATGCAAGGTCACACATGAGCGTGCTACTAGTCTGATCTGGGATCTTTTATGTCAGATGGTAGAGACTCATGCTTACCTCCTCCCTTCCCTCCCCCATTCTCCCCCTGTACGCCAACATTCAGGTGTGCCAGATGGTGGGTTTTGGTTCAGGCCATCTCTAATTTTTGGTTGAGTACTACAGTAATCCTAGAATTGTAGGCCTTGAAGGAAACTCAAATGTTATCATATTTAACGCCCTACACTCTGCATTACTATCATATATTATAATGTAATGCTTTGACATTTATGGATGGAAAGGGCTTATATAAGATTTAAATTATTTTATTCTTATGTGTTACTTTTTACTATAAATATAAAGCATTACTGGAAAATATATTGCCTACTGCTTTGAACATCAACATAGCAGCAAGCCAAATATTCTAAAATAAATTCAAAAAGTCTAGATAACTTTTGACCCACTCTTGGGAAACTTAACATTCATGATATTTTAAGTCTGCAAGTATTTTCATAATAAGGAGTTTGGTCTACAAAGTTCATTGCATTGAATTTGATTCAAAATATGAAAAAATCAGATTTCGCATGTCAAAACTTTGCAAAGCAGTTTCTTTAAAAAAAAAAGACTGCCAGCGGATCAAAGGAAAATGTAGAAAAAAATAAAATCTTTGTTTATATAAACTTCAGCTCAGGAGCAGTATAGCCACAGTTTGTTGCTGACATCTCTGAACTCAGATCTTCCGTTTACTACTTCTGCCTTGACCCCTCTGGGCACAGCTACATAATGTTTCTCTATTTAGGAGAAAGTTGCTAGTGAAAAGTGCAAAATGGAAATGCTATGAAACATCAGGGCTCTATTCGACTTCAGAGGCTGCTAACCTTTATTATCTAAGGCCACTTGCTCACGTTACACCCACCGGCGATTCTCCTGGCGGGTAATCCCCCTGGGCAGGAAACTACGTTGAGCTGTGCATGTGGGCTAAAAGCATCATCAGCCATGTCCAGTGGCTTTTTTTCCCCTGAAGGTCAGGTCTGGATTTTGATTCCACCAATTCTACTACCCAATATAGGATTTCGATTCCATATTTGGTTTCAATTCCATATTTCAGCTGGATTTTGATTCTACCAATCTACTACCCAACATAGGAGTATGAGATGTAGGTGATCTAAATTTTATTATATGACCAAAATATAATAAATATCTATAGTTATTTTCAATTTAAACTATTTACAGTTTAATGAAGTCCTCCTTTGGCGAGACACTTGCACAGGATCCCAAAACTGTACATGGAGGATAATACAATGCTTAAAAAAATAGTGGTAACTTTATTGAAGGTATGTTAAACTAAAGTCAGGGACAGTAACTTTTAAAAGAATGTACTAAACCAAAACAGCATTCAGCTAGGGAAAATGAAGGTATTTCAACCAGGAAACTTGAACAAGCAACTTAACAGCAATAAGAGCGATAAGAATTTAACAGTAATAAGAGGCTTCTTACGGTGAAGAGCAAGCACAATTATAATCTGCCTAAAATAAGCATGGATGCCTAAGCTGTTACTTTGATGTATTTGCTACCGTCTATTTTAAAAGTTTATCTAGAGATGGGAAAGATTTTCAGTGGGTAGCAGCTGTTCTTGACTACATTCAGTTCAGAAGTATAGATTTTTAAAAGGATGTTGGCAAGCTGGAAAAGGTACAGAGAAGAGCTAAGAGAATGATCTGAGGAATGGCAGCCATCCCTTGTACCGGGAAAATTACAGTGCTCTCTCTTTAGCTTATCCATCAAAAAGACGACTGAGAAGTAATGTGTTTGCAGCATTTACTGTAGCTTTATTGATCGAAAAGGCTGACTGTATTAAAGGGGATCTTTATAGCAGAGAAAGGACCAGAATGCATCAATGGCTTAAAGCTAAAGGTTAAATGCAGACGTGACGGTGGCCCACTTTGACACGTGGTGGCCTGTGCAGGCGCCGCCAAATGTTGGTCCGTGATTGCCCCAGCTCGTGTCAGTGGCTAGCTTGGGCTCTGACCTCAGGAAACCTCTGAAGTCACAGCTCAGGCTAAGCCCACCCAACCAGTCCAAAGTGGGCTGTCATGTCTGGACAAGCAGACATGGTCTGGGTTGGGTCTGTCATGGCCAGTCAGCATGGCTGATTGTCATTTGCTGCCATGGCTACCCGTCATGGAGGGGGTGGGGCACTGGACATGGCACAGGGGCTGGTTGCCCGCACGTTGGTGTTTCTCCCTGCCCTCCCCGAGCCCTGGTTCTGGGCATGTCTGTTCTGTGGCCCAGTCTGGACTGTGTCCACCGAGGCTTCCCAACCTAGACTGGGTTGCTGCTGCATGACCGTCTCTTCTGGTTTTACCCAAACATGGAAAAAACCAGGTACATTTTTTAAAAAACAAAACAAGAGAGAGCAATTAAAACTTGGAACAGGTAGCCAGAGCAAGTAGTAGTGGATTCATATCAAAAGAAAGGCACCTTGTGAAAAGTGATGCTGCAGATTAAATACAATATAGTGGGCTTGATAAAAGGAATTTGATGGCCAGTGCTATCCCTTATGTCAGAGTATATGATCTCATTGGCCACTTCTGATCTTAAATTCTTTTAGTCTATGTGTTGTCTCTCCATTTGCAGTTCATTATCACCCCCATTCTTTGCTCCTAATGCAAATTTTGTGGCAAGCACCTTTTTCTGCTCCCTCCTTGCACTTTAGTACTTGGTGTTATCATCCATTTGTCACTCCCATCTGCTGGTACCTGCTCATTGGTCACTTTCCTTCCCTTTTCCTCCAATTCTTTGACTCTAGCACTCATTTTCTGTGGGCCCTTTTATGTCCTTCACAGTGACTATTAGCATATATTGTATTCAGTAGATACAAAATGTGATACTAGGAATTTGTCTTATCCCTATTTTGCTAAGTGCTCAATAGAGGGCCCCAGTGTTGATAGTTGAGCTGATGGAATGTGACAGCATTGGCACAAAACTTTAAGATTTAAGCGTATTCATCAAAATGTTGAGTTTGATGAGAATTTCAGCCCTGTTGTAGTTGAAAAGTAGTATGTGTTACCACATTTCTACACATTAATTCCTGCAGATTCCCAATTTCTAGAACACAGAAAAACTTATAGAAACCGGAGATTACAGGAAGTATTGAGCCATCTCTTCTTTACTATGTTTTCCCTTCAGTTAGAACTGTATTAGAACTAAAAGTGTGTGCTATCTATTTCACCTTTAGCAAATTAATAGCAACCATTAGTTGTCTTACTGGCTATCCTCAAAAACAAAAATTTTGGCATCCCTTTTGCAAATGGCTGAAAAATCCCTTAAGAGTACTTTTGCAATCCATTTTGCTTAAAGAAAACTGTGGTGCACTGTCTCTAAGTCTTCAGAAATGCTAACTAGATTTTTCTCTAATTTACAGTATTTTTACAATCAACAGTTTTCTTCCTGTTCACTTTGTCCTATAAGTATACATAAATGCCCATCAGGTGTTCTGTTTTTCTCTCCACCTGCTGGGTTTTTTAACCAAAGCCTCTGACATCCTGTTCACTGCATCCATTGTAATCCCACTGCATGTAACCTCTTACTAATGTCTGCAGCGTTCTTCCCAAGTGATGAAATGAATAACAACTCTGTTCTTCTTCCACCAAGAAATGTTGATTTTTATTTATTTGTTTGTTTGTTTAGCACCTGTTGGTGCTAAATAAGTACACAATCATTAAAGTCATAGTCATTAGAAATGGAGCAAAAAATTTGTTAGGTATTGTAGTCTATTACCCAAGCCATCAAAAGGTAATCACAGTGACTGTATATATTTTATTTTATTTATTGCGGCCGAGGCCAAAATATACAGAAAACAAACAAGTCACATATAAATAATAAGCAAATATAACCAAAATTGCCAACATCTAATAAAAACTTTTCTGAGCCCACAGAAAACAAAATTCTGGCTCATGGTCCAATAACCCCCCCCTTAACCAAATACAGAGAATAAAACAAAATGCCCAAAGCCCACTACCTGACCAGACATGTGCCATAACTCCTCACTCCCTACTCAGGGGACATTTAAACTGGAGGAATAATGTGCGCAAATTTAAGGCAGCAATCAGAAACTGCGCTACCACTGCTGAAATGGATGGAACCTCGTCTGCCAGAGCCATAATGAGTAAGTTTTGATCTGTACGCCCTGGAAATTTCCGGAGAAAGGCTGCGAGGAATTTGTGGCGGATTTGGTCATATAACCGACATTGAAATATGACATGGGCGGGAGTCTCGACCTCCTGTTGGTCGAACGGGCAAAGACGCTCTGAAAAGCTAATAGCCAAGAAACGCCCCTCCAGAACACTCGTAGGTAGGGCATTAAACCTGGCTAACATAAAAAGAAACTTACCCCTGGTGGAAATTGATGAAGTCAAATAAGAGGCCATGCTCAGACAAGGCCTTACAAGGGGCAGATAGCTTGCGAGATGGCGGGTGGCTCTAATTTTAGCCATCTCATCCTGCTGAGCCCTGTCCTCCAGCCTTACTTGAAGATCCCTCAGCACTACGGCCAACTCCCTGCCCTTCCAATAGTCGGGTCCATAACCCATCTGTCGCAAATAAATATCCACGGCCTGCTGCCATGAGCTCTTGAATGGATCCGTAATCAAAAACTGGACCAACCCTCTGGCTTCGGTATGGTGTAGTTTAGCCCAGAATCTAAGAACACTCCTCCATGCCTGAGTAGACCATCGCGTCTGTCCCAACTCCTGTCTGATGGCCGCGAACGGAGTCGCTCTAGGAATCCTCAACAGCCTCTGAAGGAAGCGAGCCTGAATACTGTCCAACTTCCCAATCTGTGTGGGAAGAAGGGGCACCCAAACCTGTGCCCCGTAAAGCAACTGGGCTCGTACTTTTGCATTTAGAACCTTTATAGCGGGGAGTATAACCCGTCCACCGGTGTGGCAATATAACCTATGTAGGGCAGAGGAAGCCCCCCTAGCCTGGGACAATGCCTTCTCAAGCTGGTCCTTCCAGGACCCCGTCGCTTGGAATAGCAAACCCAGGTAACGGAAAGATTTGACTTGGTCAATACTTTGGCCACCAATGGACCATTTATGCCGCTTCCGGGCTCCGGTAAATACCAAAATTTTGGACTTCCCGTGATTGATATGCATCTTATTGCACTGGCAAAAATTTTCAAAACAGGCAATTTGCCTATTTAAACCCACCCTCGTTTGGGATAATATTGCAATGTCGTCTGCATACAGCAGACACCCCACTGCACGCCCAGCCAACTTGGGGGGGAAAAAGTCAGATAAGGCCAGCAGCGGGATGACTCCATTTATAAAAAGATTAAAGAGGGTGGGAGCCAAAACGCAACCCTGTCTAACACCCAACCTCGTTGATATTTCCTTGGTCAGGTGTCCCAACCGGTCTAACTTGATTGCCAGAGTAGTATTGGCATGGAGTTGTTGCAGGAGGAGGAGCAAGCGTTTGTCGATGCCCATCAACTCAAGCCTGTCCCACAAAATGGCCCTATCGACTAAATCAAAGGCCGACCGGAGGTCTAAAAAGGCCACAAACAACTGCCCATTGGTACTAGTATATTTCTCTGCCAAATGTTGCAATATAATGCAGTGCTCTACCGTTGAGCGCCCACTTTGGAAACCAGCTTGCTCCGGACATAATACCTGATCCCGGGCTATCCAGTCATCTAATTTACACGACAGCCACTTTCCATAGATTTTACAGGTGGAACAAAGCAGACTAATGGGCCTATAATTTGCAGGGAGTGCATAGTCTCCCTTTTTGTAAATAGGTACCACTATGGCCAAGCCCCACTGAGTGGGAATTTTTCCAGTAGTGTTCACAACTGTGAATAAGAGGGCCAACCTTGGGGCCCACCACTCCACTGACCTCTTGATTAGATCAATTGAAATCAAGTCAGGACCGGGGGCTTTCCCGCTCTTAAAGGTTCCAATGATTTCCACCACTTCGGAGGCCGTAACCGGCAGCCAGGGAGGTAAAACAACTACCTCCTCCCAGCGCCTTGAGGGAGCAACTGCGGCCTGATCTGCGGAAAAAAGGTCCCGGAAATGGGAAACCCATAAAGATTCCGGCACTGCTACATGAGAAACACCCCCCTGGGATTTACCCAGATCTCGTACCATCTGCCAGAACCTTCTGCCGTCCCTGGAATTAGCCTCTACTACCAACCTATCCCAAAACCTATCCCAGTGTTGAGTTTTCTTCCCTTTAACAGCTACCTTATAGGCTTTCTTAATCTCAAAATACTGTATGGGCAGGGCAACTGCACCACTCCTCCTATACTCAATGTATAATTCCAGAAGCTGCCTCCGGAGTTCCCTACATTCCTGATCAAACCATGTTTTAGCATGCTGATTTCGAGGATACTGTCCACCAACCTTAGGGCCACATGATAACAATATCGAGCCCAGGGACTTCACCATTTCAGAAAATTGATCTACCACAAGGCTGTCTGCATCCTCGCCCTGCCCGAGAGCTGGCCCAGATGACACCGACACCCTCCTCATAAAGGAGACCACCCTCGACCATGTGGGATCTGACAGCTTAACCGAAAAATGGCGAGGACCCAAGGAAGAGAACACTGGTCCTTTGGTCGGGGGGGCAATTGGGACTCCCCGGTGGAACAACAACAGTGTCAATGGAAGATGGTCACTGCTGTGACAATTGCCCACGGCAAAGTTCTTAATGAGATGAATTACATCCTGGGAAACAGCCATATAGTCGCAGACACTGGAGCCCACAGAGCCCACGAAAGTAAATTCACCCTCCACATCTCCAAAGCCAGATCCATTCAGTATGGAGAGGGAGTATTCCATTACTACTTTTGCCAACATATGGCCTGAGTTATTGGTAACGGTATCCTTGGATCTCCTAGGATTCATAGGGCCAATCCCACCGCTATCCCCCTCCAACAGGGCAGCACTAATTTCTTCCTGGGCCAGGCGAGCATTAAAATCGCCTGTCAAAATGATCCCAGCCCTGGGATGGTACTGCATTACCTCCTCCAATAGCTCTGTCAGGAGTGACCAGAACCTGGGACTATATGATTTAGCATTTGCAGGAGGAATATACACTGTAACTAGTGCAACATAGAAACCCCCTGTCTTGATTACTATAGCCAATGAGCAAGGTGGCCTACTATAGGTGGCAATTACTGATTCCTTAATCCAGACAGCAATTAGCCATGCTATACCTCCAGTTGGACGACCCCTGGTAGCTGGAGCTTGGGCTGGTAGATGATAAACTATATAATTCTCAAAGGTAGGTTGGTTGATTAGCCATGTCTCTTGTAAAGCAATGACCGGGAACCCTAATAGAAATTCTCTAACTTCTGGATACTGCAATGATCTTGACCAGCCTGCACAATTCCATGAGCATACGCCCAGGATTTTGGAGTCATGGCACAGCCTGTCTCAGGGAACCTTAGCTGCCCCCCCCTCCGCCTCAGGCAAATCAATATGGGCCAGGGATACATCCCGGCCAAACGCTTTAGGATGTTGAAGCTGACTATTTGAATCCGAGGCGGCTACCTTACCCTCCCTCCCCCCTGCCTCTGTGAATTTGGCCAAATCGGAAAAAATAGAAGAGGCAAAGTCAGTTATATCCATAGGGGGCGGGGAGGGTAAGGAAAATGTTCGCACCAAACCTGAGTCAGTTTTTGGCTTTGGGGGAGATTTAGCCCGATCCTGAGGCATGGCCAACTTTGTTAAGCGAGCCCCAATAGGTTCTCGTATGGGGTTAGTATCCTTAAGAATAGAGCTATCCCCCCCCTTTGGAACCATCGAATTGTGCACAGGTAAATGTGGGACAACAGGGGCCTCAGACACAGAAGCAACCCTTGGGAAAAGAGGGCGCCTAACACTGTCTACCAGAACCTCACCCAAAATAACCCCCCAAGAGGCAAACAAAGGTGCCTTTGAAAAAAGTTCCTGGACCAGTTGGGGAGATCGGAAATATATTACTAATCGTTGGGAATGGTCGGCAGCAGGGAGAATTTGAAAGGAACGCAGCTGCCACAAAGGGAAAGGGTATGCCAAAATTGAAGAAAGATGGTGTTGGATAGCCGCTTTAGTCTGCCATCGGGGAAAATTCCCATTTGGCAGAGGGAAAACCCTCAAAGCCATAGCAAACCGGTCAGTAGAGAAAGAAGAGGAATGGAAATTCCCTCTGTTGTCTAAAGACTGCACCCGGCAACTCGCTTGGCTAATTGGGGGAATACCCTGAGGGCGGACCTGTTGGGGGTTGATATCATGATGCAAACCGTTCCCGGGTGTATGTGTAGCTAAATGTGCCCCAGCACTAGATGCTGTCACATGGTCAACTAAGGTTTGCAATCTCTCCCCCTGAACTGTTAATAATTTACTGATGCCTTCCAGCTGTAAGTATAACTTTTTGGCAAGATCTGTAATAAGGAGACATTGGTCACCCAATAATTTATATAGAAGCGTGTTGGTGGCAAAAACCGCTTCCTGAGCATTTTTAAAGGGGGAATTTCTCCTATCGGGTTCTATAAAAGGTAGGGGCGAGCCCTCATAACTTAAGCACCCCTCACTAGAATGGGGGCTAAGCTGCAATGAATGGGGAGAAAACAAAGACCCAGAAACCAGCTGGGATTCATCCCTCACCATCCCTGCTAGAGTACTGGGAACTACTGGGAAGAAAAAGTCCAACCTCTTTTGTTTGGGGCTAGGTTGGTCAACGGGTTTGACTGGATCTTGGCGCTCTCTTTTCCTCGTCATGATGTATATTGCCCTAGTAACCCCGCCTCCGACACAGCTGACTCAGGTGACTAGAGAGACGCCGACACTGGATCGCCGCTCTGGAGCTCAAGGGAAAGACCGAACAGAATTCTGGGTCGGCGGTAGACCGTCTCGATCTCTCTAGGTGCGCTCAAGGTGTGCAGATGGTACAGATGTTACTGCCGCAAACAGGCGCAGTGCTTACAGTATGGGGCTAGGCAGCATACAGGCGAGTGCACTCACACCTCGACGAGCACTCCTTCCCAGTCCGACCAGGAGGTGGGGCACTGCACTGCGGCCCCGGCCTAACGGGCCCAGCTAACAGGCGACACCCTTTGGATGTCGCCCTTAGGCTGGCGCCCAAGGGGGCCCCAGCCCCTGTTTAAGTAATACCTTGGGAGAAAAGAGAGCCAATGAAGGCCAGGCAGGGAAATCCACAGCTCCTCCCCAAGCTACTCCTTCCCCCAGCAGCTGCACAGTGACTGTGATCCTCAAAGCATTGGTGCCAGCAAAGTTACCACACTGAAGTCAACAGCCTACACTGGTGCAAGTGCTACAACCACTGCCAATAGCTGCATTTCTGACGAGTCCTATCCAAGTAATAAACAGGATATATATAGTATTTATTAGGCATGGGTATTTCGGCCTGGCCAGAGTACAAAAATTAACGACTCGGTATAAACACATAATTAAAATACAAAAGAATAATAAACCACGAAATACAAATATGGTCGTTTTAAACACAAGAGCATAAGCTCCCAAACCGTTAACTTAAGTAGCACCTCATAAAATGCAGTAACTGCCTAAAATAAATAAAATAATTGAGTCCACCCCTGGCTGCTCCAATCATCTAAAAGTCCAAAAGTCCCAAAGCCAAGGGGGTGAATGGTCCATAACCCAGAGTCTCACGATGAATTTTAAATTTGACTATGCTCTTGATAGAGCAAAGCCCTAAGCAAATAACCGATCGTAAATGTATACACCTAATCTGAGTAGATCGATACCTAAAACCGAATTGCTCACGCGGGATTAGCCTATTGGTTTTGGCCCAATCTTGGATGTGTTTTAGCAGCGTTGATGCCTACAGCAGAAAGAAGGCTAATAGGCCTGTAACATGAAGGGTCTCCTCTGTCCCCCTTCTTAAAGGTGGGGAAAATCCAGCTAAAGCTATTTAATTTTGTTAAATAAGGCACAGAGAATGGATGCCCACAAATTAGGCACGGCCTGTAAAAGTTCGGCATTTACCAAATCAGGACCAGAAGCTTTATTCAGCTTCAGTGCCATTATTAATTTCTTAACTTCAAGTTCTGTTGGAGCCACAGCTGGTGAAGGTAAACTGTCAGAGGCCCAAAAAGTTGTCATTTGGGTCTTGGCTATACATAGTTCTGAAAAAAGCCTCCCACAAAGCCAATGGAATGGGAGGATTGGTTTCAAAATACGATTTAGCAATTTCCAGAATACATTTACATTTCCTGTGCAGGCGGCGACTGCCATTCTAGCCCGGAGATTGTTGTAAAAATCTCTGCTTTTCTTCCTGAGTAGCTGCTTATAAGTCTTACTCAGGACTTGAAATTTAACTTGTGAGCGTGGAGATTGGTTTATTGTACAGGCCTTCTTTGCACAAATAAGCTGGCTTTTAGCAATCCGGCATTCCTTATCAAACCAGAAGCCTTTATGCGTTGCACCTGGACGGACTGAGGGGTGGGGGGGATGAAAAATGGTCCTTAACATGCACTAGAATAGTTTCAAAAATCTCAAATATCTTCCCCACATTCTGCTCGGAGAAAAAGGCCGAGCTTAGTTCTGTAAGTGCTTGGGAGCTACAGAACTCATATGATCTGGCTACCCATTGAGTAGAAGACCAAGCTTTGAGACGTGTACAGACTATATCACTTTGGGGGGCAGGCCTGGTGTCTGGGGAATCATTTCCACCTGCTAAATATAGTTCCAACAATACATGGTCGCTTTCCGGCCTATTAATACAAGTGAAATGAGCGAAATCATCCACATGGGAAGAATCCACCAAGATATAATCAATTGTACTGTTCCCAGCAAGGCTAAAGAAAGTAAAGTCACCTTCCAGATCGCCCTGAATTCTGCCATTGAGGGGGGTAAGATCTAAGGTCACCATGAGGGCCAGGAGGATTCATCCCTGTTCATTCACAACCTTATCTTTCGACCTCCTAAATGCGGTCGGGGAAAGGGGGCTGTCTAATCTGTCCTTCTGGAATGGTTCTTGACCTGGGCTCCAATGCGTGCATTCAAATCCCCTAATAGCATAGTGCAAGCACATGGGTACTTTTCACTATATTTACTAATTTCTTGCTCTAACATTACCCATATATTAGCACAATAGTAAGGTGAGGTGGAGGGGGGGGGGGGATATAGGTATTAAATAAAAGAAACTGTCTTTGATCTGGAAGTTCCAGTAAACCGATCTGAAACTCCGGACGGATGGAAACTAAAGAGTGAAATAAATTATAGCAGGAGTCAGATATCAGAAACGCCAATCCTCTAGACATACGGCCCCTTCTATTAGATTTTTGTCCACCATGGAGTTCTACTTTAAAATTATCAAAAAACAAGGAGGCACCCTTATCAAGCCATGTCTCCTGGAGGCAAATCAGATCAAAGGAGCCTATTTGCCCAACCCATTCTCTGTCAGCAAGCTTGGCCCTTAGGCCAGCAATATTCCATGACCCTATTTTATACTGATTTCGAGGTAGGAGAGCAAAAGCAGCCCTATGGTGGATAACAGAAGCCCCAGGGGCTATTTCCTTATTTACCCCACCTGGATCATTAGGGTATATAGAATAATCCATAGACAGTCAGGCAGGGACAACCTCTGCCTCCATGCACAAAGCGTTCTCCTTTATAACAGCTCCGTTTCTATATTGAGGGCCGTCCTCACCCCGCTGGGAATTTGTGATTATTACACCACCCAATCCCCTGAGGGAGGCCTCGCCTGCTACAGGAGGGGGATCATGAACTTCTACGGGGACCTCTAGGTCTTGTTCTATCCGATTCGAGTTAGTAGCCTGTCCCGACTCAAGTACCACATGACCCAGGGTATCAGCTTGAAAACTACACCTACAAGATTCTAATTTTTGTAATAAAATGCCCTGGTCAATGGGGGACAGATGTTTAAACAAAGAATGTGCATTTATGCCATCTTTGCTCCCCAGACTATCGTGCAAAAAACCAGCAAACTAATTAATGAAAGTTTCTCGCTCAACCATGGGGTTTAAATCTGCTTTTGTTTGGTGCAAATTTTTTTCTATAATTGCTGGTAGATTTTCTCTTGTTGGATCCGACTGATAACGGGCTATAAAATCCATAAAAACTATAACCACCGGATCACCCTTTGGTTTAGTACTATCCTGGGAGAGGAAATCATTCGGCATTGCACTGGGTTGGCATATCACATGGTCAGTTTGTTCTTCAGAAATACCTACAACAGTGTCAAGTTCTTGGGGCTTAGTTTGATTTTGTCTTGCCACTCCCAGGGGAGTAGCATTTGGAGAGGAGAGGAGGCGATCCCGACACCGAGTTAAAGTAGACACAGCAAGACTCCAGCCCCTGTCTATAGAGATTACTGGGTATCGAAAGAGTCTCCTCTCCTTGAAAATATCCTTAATTATGGCAAAGGAGGTAAAATGAATTTCCAGATTGTAACCCCTCCAAGAATGAGGGAGATATTTCACTTCCACTATGTTCGTGGAGTGAACAGTTTTGCCCAGTAAGCATGAAATGTTATGTACAACATCCCTCAAAGAATCCCACCTAGGCACAGTGCCGTTATAATCAGGGCTTATTCTGAAATAAATAACATTTGGAATCAAGCGCCTAACAGTATCAGAGATAGGGTTCCACCTATGGAAAGTCCTTCTCATTCCAGAGGCCTTTACTCTCGTCTGACGGTCAAAGTGGGGAAATGTCATTCCCCACTGCCCGTTTTAAAGGTGGTCTGACAGTTGACAAAAGGCGATCTAATTTAATGAGAATTTCCTCAAGTTGCTTCTGGGCAGTGACCAAAGAATTACTAATAGCATTAATGCTTGAAAACAATAAGACCACTGTCCTGGCAAGTAATTGAGTCTGGGAGAATAGGAAGTCTCTGGATACAGTATCTTGAGGAGTAACCAGACATCCCTCAGCCAAGGTGGAATTATGGACCTTGTTGGTATGATCATGAGCTTCAGCCTTGGGGCCCCCATCAATGTCTACCAAGCATTCAAATTTATTGTGCACAGATATATTATACTCAGGTGGTAATTGCTTCTGCACCCTTCTCCTAGACCTCAGGGGTAGCCCCTCGGGGGGAAGAGGAAGAGAATGAGTCCCTCCTTAGTTTCTTTTCCATCTCAAGGCCTGTTGTCAGGGAGGGGGAAGATCGACCACCCACAACCTCGCCTGAAGCCCACCCTTCAATAGACGGGCTACCACACCAATTTCAGCGGCTGGCTCCAAAAGGGGCCTTTTCCAAACCGGCCGCGCCATAACAGTCCTAACCCGCCTAGTTGCCAAACCTGCTAAAAGGATGACTGAAGTATGGTATAAAAGGACACAACACTCCCAGGCCCACCCAAACTTCTAGCCAGTTCCAAAGGCAGACTCCACAGTAGCCTGCCGACACATTGCTCAGTATCAACTCCTGGCAGTATTAGCAAACAGCCGCTCAGATCAGCCAGTACCAGTGTCGTGTCGTCGCTGCTTCCAACAGCAGCCACGATACCGCAGACGTCTTGTAAGGAGAACAAGGAAGGCACGGCAAGGCACCCAGTCCACATTCACTCCCTCATAGCCACAAGTCTCTACAGTAAAGTCTGCAGGCTCACCTGCGCTTCTACTGCAACGTCAGAGAGAGGGGGGGAGGGACTCCAGCTTTCCAGACATCTCCAAGGGCAACACAAGGGCGCTACCCTTTGGCTGTCGCCAAGGCTCGAACCCAGGTGGCCCCGGGTCCTTTTCTTCCCGCCGGGAGGTGGCTCCACCTCTGCTCTGCACCGGCTCTGCTCTCCCCCAGCATGGCACAGGTGAGTCCAGCAATCAGTTGACGGGGCAGCGCCTCTGCCCATTCAGCCCCTCTCTCCTAGCGGCACAAACTGCCAGCACTCCCCGGGTCCTTTTCTTCCCGCCGGGAGGTGGCTCCGCCTCTGCTCTGCGCTGACTCTGCTCTCCCCCAGCACGGCACAGGTGAGTGCAGCAATCAGTTGACGGGGCAGCGCCTCTGCCCATTCAGCCCCTCTCTCCTAGCAGCACAAACTGCCAGCACTCTCCTGGTCCTTTTCTTCCCGCCGGGAGGTGGCTCCGCCTCCGTTCCGCGCCGGCTCTGCTCTCCCCCCCAATCAACAGGAGTTTAACTTCTCAGTTAGCAAACCCACTTCAAATAATGATATCTCGGCAACCAAACACATCAAACTGCCCTTGGGAATGTAGAACTAAAATCCATATTAAATCGCTGCTAAAGCTGTCTGCCACCTTAGTCCAATTGCTGGGTTCTACTTTTCTCCTTTTCCCTGCACAATCCCAACATGTACAAACCCTGCCTTCCTTTCTGCTTGATTGTAATGCTCAAATGCTGTATACCTGTAAAAGTAGTAATGTTGATTTGGCAGGTAAATTATATTGCATGGTTTAATTACGCTAGTGTAGGCATCCTAGGCTTAGGTATTACTAGGGTTTAAGCAGCTCAATTTCTGGATTCTATTCATGGAAATAGGAAAGCTAGTTTTAAAGTATCTCTTGGCTTGTCATCAAGTAGTTGGCTTAGTCAAGTGTGATTTATAGTCCTCCTCTGGAATGGAATGACCATACCTATTTATTTTATTTCTTGTTGTGAAGCAAAATAGATTATTAACTCTACCCTGATAGATTGCTATTGTTTTCTCTAACTGATTATTTAATTAGGGTTGCTGAAAGCCTTGCTGGAAAATTATAGCTCCCATACAATTTACAATAGGGTTTAATCATAAAATGAAATGATAATGCATTTTGGGAGTAGGTGATGCCTAATAAATCACCTCCTGTGTTTACTTCCTACAGGTTCAGTTCAGCTTCCATGGCAGAGATCTGTTTCATATAACAAAGTTCCTTATTATATCAAGTAAGTTGGTCTTTGTTCTCATAAGTTGCAGTCACGAAAGCACATAAGGTGTTTGAAGGCTATAATGAAACTCACCTGCATTACCCAATCTGAGCCTGGTATTAGGAAATCAGCAGACATGATACCAGAATGATCTCTTCAGTTCAGTGTGTTAATTTGTATACTTTCACATATTTTGCCTCAAAGCACTTACAAATGGGAGAGTCCCATTAACTTCAGCAGAGCTTTTACAAGTAGACGTGATTTGAGTATTTGGTTGGTGGTTCTACATTAAGAACATCATTTAAAGGAGGGGTGGGCAGACTTATGGTGCATGTGATTCAATAAATTCAGGCATCAGCCTCAAGTGATCTACCAGCACCCCTTCCTCTGGCTCCGGTGCTCTCGGCTGGGACCCCTCTCACTGGCTAAAGAATGTTAAATTTGAAGTGAATGTTTGATGATAATGAAGATGTATTAAAATATATATTTATTAAATGTGTAAAAGAGAAGAAAGAGTCTGGAATTCTAACTTGGGGACAGGGCAGTTCAAATGAAACCTAGCACGCTGAAATGGGTGCACTCTTGATCCATACTATTTTGATTAATGCCTTGATATTTATGTCTTGGTAGAATGGTGGTGTTGGTAACCAGCAGCTTTTTATTTATTTTAAAAAATCAAGCTGAAGAACTTTAAAGAATTTCTTTTGTAGTTTCAGCTGTACAGTTTTCCAGATAAGCTTTCATTGGCAGTTTCTGCATTTTTGTGTTATATGCTGTCCCCAATAGTTGTCAACAGCATGTAGGAGCAGCAGCAAGTTAAGGAAAATAGAATAGAAGAATATCTACGAAGAAATGAATCTTTCATTTGTCTCACTTTATTTTTTAGCATTACCAGACTAGAAAGCGTCATCCAGATTATATAATATGTATCTATTCACAATTTCAGACACTGTTTAGAGAAAAGAGGAAAAATAATGATGCTGTCAGGGATGTATTTAATTGAATGGATTAGTCTGGTTCTGTAGGCTCAGTTCAAAAGAGTAATCACAAGGGCACACTGATTATCCTTTATACAAGTAGCCAGCTCTGGAAAAGATGTACAGATTAACGTGTCACTTAATTGTCTGAATGATTTTTCAAAATTGTGCCATGGTTTGTTCCTTAAATAGTGTGTGATGTGGAGGTGATCTAAGGACAGCTTAAGCTAAAGGAGAAGCATGACTGTGGTGGAGAGCTGACTGTGATATCTTTCAGTATGTCACATCTTCCAAAAACAGGAATGTTATATTTAAGCTGCCAAGGAGATATTTTAAAACACCTGGGGTGAAAGCAAACAAGACAGTAGCCCAGGAGTCACCTGCTCATGAAGTTGCTGCAAGCTGTTTGCCTACGTCCACCTCGACGTGAACGGCCAGCTGCTATGGTACACATGAGTCGGTGGTGGTCAGCAATGCAGCCCCGTTTTTTAGGCCTAGCCCCTCTGCAAGGCAAGGTCTGAGGATCATGCCTAGAAGAGTGCACTCACCCAAGATGTCAAACAGCTGGTTGGGGCCCCCCAGAGTGCCTTCGATCAGGTCTTCAGCACATGCACCTGGGCTGGGTAAGGGCGTGCCTCCAGGCCACCTCATCAGCTGTTTGGCAGCAGCTCTTCCCAGAGGCCCAATCCTGCTGGGCAGCAGAGGTCCAGGCATCTTATCCCATACGGACAGATCCTCAGCCGACCCATTGCATGGAGGGATCTCCAACAGCAGCCCCCAAGCCCAGATTGCTGGGGTGGGGGGAGGGATGAGGGGCTCTGCTCATGTGAACTACCCTCCCCATCAACCCAAGGAGTGGCAGCTGCAGTGGCCCTTCCCGGGGCGGCCCGGGAAGCCTGCTCACCCATTTCATTTGTTGTCACCCATGGTTATGCTTGTTTCTTTTATTACATGTTATGTTTGGAGAGATGGTTAACAGGATATTAATATTCTACTTGGGGTTGAGGGGAGAGAAATAATTGAGATGGGGAAAAGATTACAGTTTGATATCTGAAAAATGTTTCATATTTGAAAAGTGAGAGATAATTTTTCACTCCCCATAAGAGTGGTGCTTGTTTTAGATTATGTGGTGATTTCAGACGTGACGCCGGGGTGGCATTCGTCCCGTCACGGAATCACCTTATTGATTCCCTGCCGGGATCAATACTGGAACGTCAATAGATGTGCCGGCTAATCCCAACGGGGAATCTGGGGAGGGTGCGGGGCTGCGCGGCGCTACGTGTGGCCGCACAGCCCCGCTCCCCCAGCAGTCCGCCCTCCCAGAGACGGGCGGGCACAGTGGCCAATGCGGCTGTGGCGCCTGCTGGCCCCCCCGGGAGATTGACCACGGCCCAGAATCGGTGGCGAGCACGGCCGCCGATTCCGGGCTGTGGTCAGGGAACAGACGTGACGTTGACATGCTCAACCACGGTGAATTCCACCATGGTTGAGCGTGTTAACGTCACGTCTGTTGGGGGGGGGGAAGTGATTCCCATCCGGTATCACTTTGACCACGCTTTCGGAGATGGTCCCCGGACCATCCTCGAAAGCGTGGTTATTTTGATTCCCGCCAGTGGTTCACTGTGGTGAACATATGGCGGGATTCAAACAGACATTACGGGACCATTCGCCACCACTGTCGATTTACTGTAGTTGAGCGTGGTTTCGTAACGTCTGAAAATACCCTATATCAATGATGATATAGTATCANAAAAGACTTGAGCGCAGCACTATCCACAAATTAGGAAACCGAGAAGTGGGAGGAGGGAAGATTTTAAGCCTGCAATGGATCTTTAAGCAAGTAGTGTGTCAAAATGATTTAAAAGGTTCTGTATTTTTGGATGAATAGCATTTGTTCTGTCTCTTGTCTGATGCCAGGGGTAATAGGCTTTTACGTGCACAGACAGGAATGTCTAAAAGGAAAGAAGGGCCTTTTTATGCTGGTAGAATGTCTCTGCTTCACAATTTGTTGTTCTCTCCACCTGCTCAATAATTTTGATGTGCCTATTTGTCCAGGATGCTTTATATTTTTTTTAAGGTACATTTTTCTTGGTTAGGATAAATGTATTGCCAGCCTGTGTGCAAACCATCATGCCCCCATGTCTTTAAAAGCTGTGGCAAGAGAATGGAATGCTTGGCAAAGGAGGGGAGGTTTTGCTTGGTTAGAACTGAGATTCATTTATCTGTTGAGCCCAGATTTATGAAACTCTGTGTGCTTCTTTGCTGTTCACAGTACAAAAATTTTGCTGAGTGGAATTCTTACATGTTTTCCTTTTAGGTGTAATTTAGTCTGTCTCTTTGCTGCTGCTGCTGCTGCTTCTCCACTTCCCAGGAGCTTGTTGTTGAATGTGTAGAAGGGATTTCTCTTAGTGTTGTTCATGTTCTTTTTTTAAAAAAAAAAATCCTTTGATGTCAATGGTAATTTCTTTTGGGGTATCATTTACTACAGTAGGATTTACTGGACAATATTTAAGGGAGTATGGACTTGATTGAACAAAGGCTAGATTTTCATCTGTAAAAACTAGATGCTGTTGTAGAAAAGAGAATTGTTAAAATTTCTGACAAAAAATGTGCCCAAGAAGCTGAGAGTTATGACTAGTAGTGAAAGCACATTACACAAGGCACACAGAATTTACTAACCCACTGCTTTTGGCAATAGATGTGAGAAGTTTGGATAAATGATTACTAAAGACAAAATTTGATCTTCAAGCAAATGATAAATTGAATGCATTTTTCACTGACTGTGTTGCAAAGATATATGGGTTATCATACACATTCAGTAGAATTTTTTATGACCATTCAAAGCAATAACAGACATACTTAGCCCCTTTCATTATAAATGGGGAAAATAGGGCCTAAAAAAAGGTATACATTTACTAAAATTGCTTTCAAGAAATTGCATTCAAATTTACATTTGTTAAACATGTTTTTAAAAGAATAGAACTTTACATGAATGTGAGAGTATGCAATAACCCAGGGGAAATGAGGGAGAGAAGTCAAGAAAGCGGATAATCCTAGCATGTCTTGGTGTTCATTTAGTAACAATAAATCACACTAGAATTATGTGCTTTTTCATGCTTAAATTTCTCAGGTAATTTTGCTGTCCTGAAGAATGAAAAGATAAGCAAGAGAGAGATCAAACAGAATTTAACTTCACAGAGGGCATTTTAATAAGGACAGTGATGTCTCAGCAACATCATCAAGCAAATCAATACCAAACTCCATAGTAACACTGGTTATTTTTATGTGCTCTTGAAAAGAACCCGACATCATCATAAGCCCCATTATCCTCTTCTGTATCACATTTAACTTTGCAGTGTTATTCATGGATACCTTTGTTTCTGTAACTTTCAAGCCTTTCTTCAGAAAAACAAATCTCTCTCTTTCAATCTTAGTTCATCAGTTTTGGTGGAAAAAATAAAAATCCACTGACCCTAGAAATAAATCTCCTGGCTGATCTAGAATTCCAATCTCCTTCAGAGCTGGAAGAAAAATAATGGTAAATTTGCTTGCAGAGGTAATGTAGAATTCTAAGTTGGAGTTGTCTCATTAGTTACCACTTGAAGCAGTAGTCTGGGTCTCCTAACCAAGAAATGTGTAGGTAGTGCATTCCATTCCAATATTTCTATGCCCTCTCGTCCGTTCAGTCGGACGGTGGGAGATCCCTGCTATGGACACTAGGAGGCAGCAAACTGACTTTCGACTGGGCATGCGTAGGGGATCTCCCTCACATTCCCCAGTCGAAAGTCTGCCTCTGAACTGAAAGGAGTGTAGCAGGGTGCTCTGCACCCACCGGCAACTTTCGGGCCCCCCCTTTCCCCCCTAAGGGGGGGGGGGCTCTTCCGTTTTTCTTAGCTATTCGCAGGGGCGCCTGCCCCAACACGGATACCATTAGCGCTGTGTGCGCTGGAGCCGCTGTAAGCGGCAGACTCCTCCGTTCCCGGCTTCATGCACGAGACGGGGCTTCACTAAGTCGAGGGTGCGGCCCGCCGGGTACCCCCCGCACGGGCCCACAGAATCATGGCGGAGGCGGACGGGACCGCCGGGCGCGGTACCCCACGCTGATACGCTGGCTACTCAGGGGCGAAAGCGAAACTGGATGCAGCCCCGTCCAGCATAGCCCGCCAAACTACGGCCCGCCCCACCGCAGCCGGCTCAGCCCTGGACTGCTGGTAGTACGGGGCCCAATCCTACACGGTGAGGAGGTTCTAGAAAGGGGGAGGTAGCCTCAGCTGTCTCCCCACAAGTAAGTGGGGACCTGGAACTTCCAAGAGAGGCATTGTGCCTACTGGACTACGGGATTGCGTAGGAAGCAGGAGATCGGGGTTCCGCTCTCAGCTCTGCTTCTACCACAAACAACAGGGCATGGGAGAGCGCACCAGTGAGCTCAGGGCCCAGCCCTAATACTTATGAACTAAGAGGGAGTAAAATCCCCAGAGTGCTTCCCAAACCTCTCTCATGGAAGGTTATTTTCGAAACCACCTTCAGGGCTCTTCCGAGGCCACTGATAGGATGGGCATAAGCAACCCACTTCCCCCTGGAATCTATCCTTATAGGAGCTCCTGGGCCCCTCCTCTGAGGGGACCCAGCTGGACTCCCTCCTAAGCATGGAAGCATGGAAGGCTTTGAGTCAGTCCCTTCCTAGTATACGCTCTATACTGGCACGGTGCCCCCAAACAAGGTCGCCACCTCTGCTGAGGAAGGGGCTGCCCCCCGCAACCAGTCCCAGGTTGGCCTGGTTGCTAAGTTTCCACCCTTTCTACACTGTGTGTCAATCTGCAGATTTAGTTGCCCACTGTTTCTCTGTGCATCCTAGCCCCCCCTGGGAGAGGGCTACAGTGGTGCGGCAGAGCTACTGGCTGCTCCTGTACTGGAGGGCATGACATGGTAAACCAGAACCGGGCCCCCGCAGGCTATAACAGCGATCCTAGGAGTGGGAGGACACCCTCCTTCAGGGGCACAGGGAAGCAGATGGACAATCCTCCAGTATGGAGCCCCTAGCAGTTACGGGAGCAGAGAGGGTGATTTAATCAACCTCATTCCTCGGAGGTAAGAGACTCAGACCCCTCCTCCTCCAATGGGGAGGAATCAAGGGTATACATCCCCTAGGAAATTACAGCTCCAGTGGGCCCCACTAGGCAGAGCCTGTCGGGAAAACAACTAGGCTCAATGGAGAATACCACCAGTTCCTCCCAGCTTCCCAAGCCCCAGCAGATCCTCCATACTCAACCGGCTGCAGCGCGATCTCTGCCCTTCCTCTGGCGAATGCAGCCACTGCGGCCCTAGCACGCCAGTCGGTGTTACCCGCAGAGAGGATCCCCCGACGAGGACCCCACCGGCGGGGGAGCTCAGTGGAACAGGGCCCTGCCCCAATGCTGGCACATAACCACTGCCGGAAGCCAATGTGGTGTAGTAAGCGTGGGTCTCCGCTTGGATCCTGGTATCCAGCTCCAATCTTGCTCTGGCCACGATCTTGCTCGGGGGCCTTGGGCAGCTCGGAGCCTCTCGGCCTCAGTTTCCCATCTGTACAATGGGAACGGGCGCCTGTGTTCCACTCACCTGCGTCCACCCCAGCTCAGTCTTAGGGGTAGTCGTGAAGCGGTTTAAGCTGGGCAAGCCCCCAGTAATCGGCTGCCCTGTCCAACAATTTTGCTCAACGTTACCCTGGCACCTGCTCGTCTCAGGGACTCCTCATGGGCATACCAATCGAGGCTGCCAGGGACATGACAGCCTGCATAACGGCTAGTCCAGGCAATAGCCCGCTCCTGTCTGGTGGACCCACGCTCAGTAAATAGCATGTAAAAGGGGGCGAACTCTTCAGGTCCACCCCGAACGGGACGCGTATGTCGCGTCAAGGATATGAACCATACCTACCCCCAGCCTACTTATTAGGGACCCAAGCGGCCTAATGCAGCCAGTCCCAATCCCACAGGGTACGTTGAGTGGGCCCTTCAGCCCCCAGCAGCTCCACCGGCCCAGCAACCACGGCAAAGCCAGGCCTTTGACTTCATGGGCGAGGGTACGTCATCACACACACACACCCCGATCCCGCACCTCTTCAAGACCGGGAAGACGCCCTAGGAACTTGTCAGGCTCCATGGTGTGGCAGCCATAGAGACGATGCCGGGCACGAGCAAGGACGGGCCATGGCTCTACTTCTTCCTAGGCAGAGGAATTCGGGGGGCTGGACAGGAGGTTCTCGACCTCAGGCAGCTGTACAGAGCACGCCACTGATGGCACTTTGAGATGAATTGCTGGCCCCTCTCGTTAGCCCTAGCCAGAGACGCCCGCATGGCCCCTCTGCACCTCAGACTACCTACCACACCGCCCCCATACTCCACACTGGCTGATGTTGTCTACGTCAGGGTTAGGAGGGGACCGACTGGCAATACCGAACGCTCCCCTTCGGGTTGGAGACGGTACCGAGACCCTTCTCCTAAGTCCCTAGTCCCGCTCATCGCCAATCTTGGCTTGGTAGAGAACGGGTAGCGCTCTAAGCAGTCTATACATGCTTAGATGACTGCTAATCTAGACGCCGTAACAGCACAGACCCTGAGCCACCTTCTCAGAGCCTCGCCTACTGAGAACACCATGTTTTCCCCTATATACAGGGACAGGGGCCACCCAGGCCTTCTTAGCGGCTGGAGCACCTGCAGGTGCTCGTCTACATAGCACACGGTAAAGGGTTCTCCCTCGTAACACACATCGCTATCAGAGGCCTGGGCGGCGGGGCAGGGCAATGCTTCATTTCCCGTTAAGGTTTCTTGCATCCAGCATCTAGCCTCACCAGCCGAGACACCCTCAACTCGCGCACTGGGGGGGAGAACCTGCATAGATCCGAGCAGGGTGCCCCCCCCTCACGGTCCCTGAGTACGACAACGGCTCAGGGCCGTACGACTGGCCCTTCGGCACTTTCGCCCGCCTTGCAGGGCAGACACGTCACCCCTTACGGACAACTACTGTTCTAGCGTACAGGATCAAGCAGCACAGCTCGAGATCTCGCACGCCACACAAGTTGGCATAACGCCTCCTCAACTGGGCAGAAGCCCCTCTATTCCGCTGGCCATATCAGGAAAGGGTGATCATAGCCAGACTGATGTAGCAGGCCGGCGATAGACCTGGGGGAATGGCTCCTCAGCTCCGAAGCCTTCCAACTGGTAAGACTCTCCTACCAATCTTCGACCCCTTTGTCTCGTCGAGCAATGCCAAAACGAGGCCATGCTGCGCCAGAGGGCCTCACCTCAACGCGTAGACTCACGACGCCCCTACTGTCCGGCAGGCCCTCTCCATGCCTTCACCTTTTCTGCTTCTGGGGCACACAATACAAGGGAACGAGCAGCTCCGGCCACAGGTATTTTACTGGATCTTTCTGGCCCCGTCGGCCCTGGGTTCCGGACCTCCTCAGCATAGTCGCAGGACACCTCCCTGATTCCCAGAAGTCCTGGGCCCGCTGTTCCTGTGCCCACCGCTGTACATACAGCCGGGCTTATAGAGTCTGTCAGCTGGGCCGTGAGCCACAGCCAGGCTGGCATTGCGCCCGTTTGATCCAAGAGCTTCAGGCCTTACTAGCCCTTCGACCTTACCCAACGGTCACATTGTCAATGCACCAGGCGGGTGTTGGGCTCTTGGGCCCTAGTTTCACTAGTCCCGCCATGCCCTTCCCCGCTATATATCAAGCTCTCCTTCTCCTGGAGGGTCTGGAGAAGGGTTTTCCCCCCCTCAGTTCCCTGTTCCACACGGGTAGCGGCATGGGATAGCACCGGGGGTTTCCGGTCAGCACATTCAGGCCTCTACATCAGACACTTCACGAGGCCTGCACACCTCTTATTGTTCCATTGACCCTTGGGTTCCACAATGGAGCCTCTACTTATTAGCTCCAGCCCTGGCCACAGTTCTCCAGTGCTGTCCTTCTTCCTCTCGCTGGGGTGGGGTCTTCCTGTTTACCAATTCTCGCCCAGGAGGGTTCCCAAGCTCGGAGCCCTCCCCAGCGTCACGGCCCCGGTCACCCTTTGCAGGGAATCGGTCATCCTTAGTTGGGTCTCATCTTCCTCAGAAAGTTTCCCCTATCCCCCGGCCCCGGAGCGGTGCCTCCCTTCCTTCTCTCCCAGTCCCAGCCCCGGGCTGGAACGGGAAGACAATCCCTAGGCGTCCGCCATCCTCTCACGATACAGGGAGTGGACGCGGGCGTTCACCCAACGTCCTGTCTCTCAGTTACATACCGTCCTCATTCTAAGGGTGGCTAGGCTTCCAGACGTCCATGGCCAGTTGGACATTAGCCTGCCTTTCTGACGCCTACAGGGCATCAGGCATAACTCTACTGGTCAGTTCCTTGACTCTTCCACCAGGCGGGTGGCAGCCCACTGAACCCCTTTCTCTAATCCCTAGGCGAAATAATTTTGCTGTCACCTGTAGGAGCTTCCACACCTTCCCAGGGTGTTGTAAGCTGGACTTACGGGACTCAGCGAAGACCGCCCTGAAAGGGCGGGTGTTTCAAAGGGGTGCTGAGTTCTCAATGGGCGCCCTGGTCCCACCCGTGCCGACCTTACTGCTTTGGTAACTCCCACCGTCCGACTGAACGGACGAGAGGGCATAGAAAGGGCAATTGGGTCACTTACCTTGTGAATTGCCTTTCTATTCCCTCGAGGGAGTTCAGTCGGCCCACCCAGACCTTACCTGGGCGCCGTCTTTACGAGTAATCCTGGGTTACCTTGCTCCCCCCTCCGGGAGGATAGAGTTAATCATTTTGTTTTTTCTGCTAAGTTATAGTTTCAGCTTCTTCGGCTGTTTACTCCTGGGGAATGTGAGGGAGATCCCCTACGCATGCCCAGTCGAAAGTCAGTTTGCTGCCTCCTAGTGTCCATGGCAGGGATCTCCCACCATCCGACTGAACTCCCTCGAGGGAATAGAAAGGCAATTCACAAGGTAAGTGACCCAATTGCCCTATCTAGCTCACTCACTACATTTTACAAAAAATAAATGGAGAAATTAACTTTACCTCCCACTAAAATAAAGCTACATCTACAGTATAGTATATCTGCAGTTTTGGCATTACAATAATTTAAGAAAGGAAGTGGAAAAATACTACATCCAGTTGCAAGTTGAAGTTCAATAGACAATGTAATTCTTTCAGCTGGGATTAGGCTAGAACTAGGACAACTCTACCAGCATTTTAGGTGGTGGTGGGATCTTTAATGGCCATCTGGTTGTACATTTGCAAATACCAAATCTTTTAGTACCATTGTCAGCATATAGTGATACAGGGTGTTTTTACACAAGATGGGTGTGGGGAAGGGCACGGTTGGTGCCTGGGTGTCGTGCACGGGGGAGCATTTCAAACCAACGGCCCCATACATGACCACCCTTGCCCAGAGTGTTCTGTGCATGGACGAGGTGGGTGGTGTATGGATCACAGGAGCACAAACCCCGAATTCATGCAAGCGGTCTCCCAGGTGGACGGTGGGTGTCCATGCATGGAGTGTCTCATGTAAAAACACCCACAGTGTGTTCACACAGCATGCCCTGCTAAGAGCACATTGTGTGAATGTTCCCTTAGTATCTTGGTTAGTCAACATCGCAGCCAACTCAGGCCTTTACTATGCTAGGGAACTTTGCAAAATAATTTCCTGTTGGTAGCCTTGAGTGTCGTGAAAAAATAAAAATTAAGGGTAAACCAGTGCAGTCTGAGACTACTTTAAAAAAAAAAAAAAAAAAAAGGTGAGGGGAGCTCATTTTAGAGTGGCACAAACTCACGTTCTGAGTATTGTCCTGGAATGAGACAAGTACACAGTATTGGATTTTAATGGCCTCACTCTTTATTGCCAGATTATGATTAATAAACAGGAAGAGGGAGGAATACCCATCGACATCTAGGGTCCAGTTAACTTAACTTTAATAGCATTAATAACAACAACCACCTTGGGCCTGCCTGAGGGCTCTCAGGATTACAGCCCTTTAATTATCTAAAATTCTGTTGCCCTCTTTTCCCCCCTGACACTGTAAGCCCCTGGGGGTAGGGGGGAGATAAGGGTGGTTTGGTCCCTTTAGGAAACCTTATCCAGGATAGGTGTGGGGATGCCCTAAGGTGTAATAACCCATTGGGCATACGGTACCCCCACACTGTGGGATGAACACCTGTACTGGCCACGCCCAGCCCTTGCACAGGGTTCTATTCCCCATCTCTTAAGGAGATGCATTACTGACTACCTTAGCCCTACTTACAACAATAATGAAATACCACCTGGACCAACACCAGAGTGCAAAAACAATAACATGATAATGAACATCAATAACTCGAAACTAGAGCTAATGTTCATACAACACACTGAGGAAGGAAAAAAAATGGGGACATCAAATGCCAAACTGATAAATCCCTCAAAAAATTACTTCCCAGCTCAACTAGGCTACCAGCACTGCCCACAGTGCTCCTAATGACGGGAGGGAGCGTGGGATCACTGCTTCTCCGCCTCGCTCGCTTAAATGCAGAGCGGGGTGGTCAGTTTTCACCCTTCCTTCAGGGTTATAGTCTCGCAACCCGATACTTCAAAGGCTCTGAAACCCCAGGTGGTTAGGCAACCTCCCGGGGCTCTTCCCGGAAGCGTGAAACTGCACCGGCTTCCTTTGCAGCCCACTGATGTCCCTTGCTCTTCTCTCTAAAAGCAGGAGTGGGATAAAATCCTCCTCCGCCCAGGTTTGCTGTTGCAGGGGAAGAGGGGCGGTGAAGGACACGTGTGTGAACTTGCTGCCACATTCTGTGCTCTTTGTCGATCCCTTACTCTGCCACTCTGCAAAGAGATTTCTTGGAAGGATATGAGTCTGTCAAGTAGCAGTGGTGGTGTACCATATGATTAACCAGAGCAAGCCTCAATAGGCCAACTCCATTTCCTGTTTCTCCCTACCTAGAGAGAAATGGCTAGAGTGTTCTGGAAACAGGGCTTTTTCCTCCATTCCATGTTGCATGCTATTTCCAGGAATAGCACAAGGGCATTCCTCTGTCCTTTGCAACACGAAACAATGTGTTACTACAAACAAGACAAAGACAGATTGAAGAACATGTGAGTTTGCAAGAGGTGTTCTGTATTATGATTTCATTGCTTATTAGCTTTAATAGAAATATCTAGCTCATCTGAAAAAATAGATTTTTGATAAGGTGATTTCTTGCAATGTTTGTCCTGAAATGAATTTAATAAATAGGTTGAATAAGAAATAGATCTCAAGTGAAGTGTTAATGTCCAGAGTTGTAACTTTGGCCAAAAATGTGTGGGAAATTCTAGGGAGGGATGCTATGGGGATGATGGAGGAGATTAGCCCCTTTACTTACCATGCCCTGGCCCCCCAGCCATAACTCTCAACCGCTGGACTTGGGACAGTGACTTTCAAAATAAAGTACAAAATTCGCGTAAAAATTTACATTTATTTATTTATTTTATTTCATCATTGTTCTAACCCACACCCATATATGAAAGGCGGGGAAGGCCCCCGGTCCTGATAACATCTCCCCAGAACTCTTGATAAATGCCCCCGATTGGTGGGCTAAACTGTTGGCCCCTCTTTTCACCCAAATAAATGCTACAGGCAGATTCCCAGTCGGGTGGTTAAATAGCATTGTGATCCCCCTCTATAAGAATGGTAACCCTGAGCTTCCAGCTAACTACCGCCCCATTAGTTTGCTTAGTGTGCTAGGGAAACTGTATGCGCGATATTTGTTGGGGAAACTGCGGAATTGGTTGAAGTTTAATAATATCATAAAAACTGAACAGGTGAGGTTCCAGGAAGGAAAAGCCACAACGGACCAGGTCTTTATGTTACATCAGCTTTTGAATCACTATGTAGGTCGTCAGGGGAAAATGTTCCTCTGTTTTATCGACCTGCGCACGACTTTTGATTCTATCGATAGGGAGCGCTTATGGGTCAAACTTAGCACCCTCTATATGGACCCTCGGCTTCTGTTTCTGTTAATTAAGCTGCACTCCAGGAATTCTCTTCAGATTGATTATGCTCCCCTTAAACAGCCAACTAGGGAAGTGCAAGTGACCCGAGGTGTTTGGCAAGGTTTTATTCTGGCCTCCACTCTATTTAACCTCTATCTAAATAATGTGATCGCTTGGCTGAAGACAACAGACATGCATGCGCCAAATCTGGGAGGTAGAAGGATTCCAACGTTGTTATACGCTGATGACACAGTGCTAATTTCTCAAATGTCCATTGGTTTGAGACAGGGAATGGACAAGTTCGAAGAATACTGCGCCACTGAGAACCTAAAAATAAATTACGATAAAACGAAGGTTCTGGTGGTGCAGAGGGGTGGTCGTAACAGTTGTCACCGATGGTTTATCGGGTCAAGTCAAATAGAACAGGTTAATTCCTTTAGATATCTGGGAGTGGTTATAGCTAGTACCCCTAGCTGGAAGAAGCACGCAGAGGCAGCTATAGCCCTGGCAAAGAGAACCTCTGCATCTATCATTAGTTATTACTCAAAAGGAGGGGGCCAACTAGTTTTACCGGCTATCCGGTTATTTAAAGCCAAGGTGATTGGCCAACTTCTATATGTTTTTCCTGCTTGGGGGATTGATTTTCTAACTAGCTTGGAACCTGTTCAGAACAGGTTTCTGCGTGCCATTCTGGGAATCTCTCGGGCAACCCCTCAGGTTATTCTCCGCCTAGAAGCAGCTATTAATACAGTCTGTTCCTGTGCTCTGGGGATTTTGATTAGATTCTGGCTGCAAGTATTTATTTTCCCAGCCCAGAGGAATCGCCTATTGGCTCTGACACTATCTACCGGCTTATTTCAGAGCTGGGAAGGGAAAACAGAAGGCGAAATCTTTAAGCTGGGGTTCTCCAGAGAGTTCCTCGGATTCCTGGGAGGCAAGCCTGCATTTACGATTCTTAAACAAAGAATCCTGAATCTGGAACCCCAGACTGAGAGGCACTTACTGGAAACCCAGAGGGTTGCTACCGCCTACCCAGGTAGTAGCATTCTGGATAAGGGCGAAAGTTATCTTACAGCCTGGACAGATGCGTTCCGATGCAACGTGTTCCACTCTGCCGTAGTCAAGGGGCGTTATAGGGGCACTCTCTGGGAGGAAAGGACTTGCCCCTTATGCTCCCTCCATGGGGTTGAGACGGCTATGCGTGCTCTTTTTGCCTACGTTGGTTTGAGAGGTAGATATCTGAGTAGCTTTTTACGGGATAAGTTACTCCCCTATGAGATCCTCCTAAAAAACCTTTTATCTAAAGCTGATTCTGAAACCACAAGATTGGTCTCTAGCTTCTGTGCGAATGCTATCTCCCTTAGACAGGTGACTTTGAGTCTGTAGGATCCTGGGTTTTTGGCCAAATTGGGTCCAAACTGGCTTTGTTCTTGACTTGCTGAGCCCAATCACATCAATTCTGGGTAAGGGAAAGGGGGGGAAAATGAAAATATCTAACAGTTGGGAGGGGTAGATTATGCCCAAACGGGCATTGAAATGCTCTTAGGGATTTCAACTACCTCCTTTTAGCTGTCCTATCTCGTGGATATTTTTGATTTATGTGTTGTTGTTTTAGTTGTGAGTAGGTTACGAGAAATGTAATAGATGCTGTTTATCTGGTTCATACTTTTTTTAGTATTATGGGATATTTATTGTGTTATGATCAGCTTCTCATGTTTTGAATTTCGTCATGATATTTTTAAAAATACTGCAAGTATTATTTTGTTATAGTATTTTGTTATGGCCTACGGGCCAACAATAAACAATATTCATTCATTCATTCATATGTGTAGATATATATACATATATATGTGTGTGTGTGTGTGTATATATATATATGTATATATATATATATATATATGTGTGTATATATATATATATATATATGTATTTTTGTAAATTGTAAACTTATATAAACATATAAGTTACAAATACATTAACAAATCCAAAATATAAAAACACACAAAAGTAGAGTTGAACACTCTCCCCCTAACCCAACCCCCCACCCTCCCCATCTCGGTTATATACACGTATATATGCAGATTCAGAGTAGCCTATTACTAAACTATGAGGCTAAAGAAAGAAAGCAGTCTTAAAAAGTTAAAGGACTTGCATATTCATACAGCCACCTCACTCATAAACCAGGCTTGAACCCTTGTCCTGCCAATCTTTATGCCAAAGCTCTATCACAGTACTTCCCTCAACTGCTTGGTCTCTGACCAACCTCTCCCCAATGCCCAGTGAACTTTACAATTTATACAGCCCTCCTTCTGACAATAAAGCTTTCTCCCCACTCCAACCATTTCTCCTGTGTGGATCATTTGACAGATGACATTTTCTCATGGGCAAGTATTAGCAATAGCCCATTACCTAACAGAATCTGGTCAGAAATGTTAGTTATTTTAAAAAGGAAACTTAATTAATCATAACATCAGACCCTTACAAGCACCAGGTTTGAACCTCTAGCCAGCTGGGTTTTTTTCCCCAGTAGAAATGCTTCTAAGTCATAGCTCTTCATTGCCCCAAATGGAGTTTTGGGCCAAATGAAGAGTGGCCATTTTCTCCCAGGTTTTGGAAAACCCTCTTCTCATCCCTGAAAGGAGATGCGTTATTAAGGAGTCAGGGAGAATAATAGAGAATCTCTTATCTCTTCTATGGGAGGGGATGCTCTGAACTAGCCTGGGGAAAACTATTTGTCTGGCTCTTTACGGTGGGAGAATTCAGCTCGTTGTTCCACTGGTGACTTGCAGATTGCTCTCCCTCTCACCATCCTTCCTAATCAGGGACTTTACATCCATTTTCTGCAACTGCAGGACAGATAACAAAAGAGATGTGAAATCAGGGTTGTCCTGGAAAATCTGGGGCACTTGAGAGGTATGACTCTCACAACTGCAGCAGCTGCAAGTCCTCGTGATGATGACAGCTCATTCTCACAGCCGACGCTCTGGCTGTTGCACTGAAAGGTGAAGCCCAGTCCCTTCCGCCCATCACAACGAATGGGGGGGGGGGGGGATTGTGTCCTCCATCTCAGCTGCTAAAAATTTAGAGGCGGAGGGTCTATTACTGTCCTCCATATTCCTAAATTTGTGGGGGACAAATCCTCCATGTCTCCCATTATAATTACGCCCATGTTAATGTCCTAACACAGGTTGCAATCCTGAAACCAGTTGTTTGCCAGTAATGCTAATATAGTCGGTAGGACTGCTAGTAAAGAACTTCTCACTGCCTTGTTTCAGGTGTAAATTGTGGTATTTATTAATCTGGTTTATATATGCCCAACCTAGAGAAAGGCTCCTGGGAAGAGTTAAATTTGACCCCTTATGGCCAATTCTTCAGAGATCTTTTAGGAGATAAAAAGCCAAAGTTGCAAATGAAGTGGCTTTTTTTGCAGCCAGGGCAACGAGGTTACGGGCACGGGTGGTAAAGACTAATACGGTTAATTATTAGATAATTTGTATGGAGGCTCTTTGTTTGTTTTAATGAGTAACGGTAAATGTTTCTTAGTAGTATGACTTACTACCTAATGATAATAGTGACGTAACAATACGTTTGATGTTACTGTTATGGTCTGTGTAATTTTCCTAGGAGTTTTAAGATGTACTTGTGGTGGTGTTTTGGATTTTGTCATGGCTGAGGTCAGTTGCAATAAAACTATTGATGATGGTGACTCTTTTCACACAATTTTGATATCAAAGGGGGTGGTGTTTGAGATAAAAGCAAAGTAATTTGAGAGCAGTAAGATGGCAACTTTTAAAATCCATTAGTTTGTATAAAGAACCATTGAGAACACACTATCAAAATAGGTTTGATTTAGTAGTGTACAGTGGTCATTTGTAAAATGTATAGTATTTTCTATGGTGTATTTTGTTAACTGTTTTGTGTCATGGCATGAATCTTATGCTGGTATTCTGTAGGTTTTCATGTGAAAGATGGCAGGTCATATTATATATACTTTACAGCGCTGAACATACTGGCTGGAAGCAGCACTTAATGATTATTAATGGAAAAGTGTCAAATTGGGAGGAGGGATCAAATTTATAAAATATCGCGGGGTCTGTCCTGGGTCTGATACTCAGTGCTTTAATTAATGTTCTGGACTAGGCAGTAGAAAGTACACTCAGCAAATTTGCAGGTAACACATAACTGGAAGAGTTTGCATATACTTTGGGGAATAGGATTAGGATATAAAACAATCTAAATAAACTAGACACTTGGGTTGAAAGAAACAAAATGAGATTTAAAAAGGACAAATTCAAAGTATTTTGCATTGGTGTGAAATGCTGAAATATATGACAGTTGGCTAGGTAGGAGAATAACCTGGAGGATATTGTGGATCACAAACTGAACATGAGTCAAGAATGTAACACTCACAAAAAATGCATCCCATTTTGGGATACATTCAGCAGAAGCATTGAATCTAAGACATGGGGTGAAAACAAACGTAACACTAACTCCATTTTAACACCACTTTAACATTTCTTATGCATGATGCATGACTGTATTGGTGCCCTATGCAGCCCTGCAAAATGCATAAGAAATATTAAAGTGGAGTTAGCATTATGTCTTTTTTCACCCAGGAAGTAAATAGTACCATAATTCTTGGTACCTCATCTGGAGTATTGTGTTCAGTCTGGGGCACTGTATTTCAAAAAGAATGTTGATAAAACTGGAGAGGATGCAGAGGAAGACAGATACGATAGCAGTTCTCAACTGCTTAAAAGGCTTCCACAAAAAAAGTTGGAGAACAATTGTTCTCCACAACCACAGAAGATAGAACCAGAGGGAATGATCTTAACAGGGGTGGCTGGTGGGTTTTGATGTTGTAGGGGCACTGGGGAAGTAAGGGCCGGCGGGCCTAGGGACAGAGCCAGGGGGATGGTAGGCGGAGCCAGGGGGACGGTAGGCCAGCGGCATGGCATAACCCAGCAGCAAGGAGTACCCAGGGTTAACATTGGATGGAAGTAAACACAGTCTACATGCACATCAAGCTTAAAATAAATAATTTATAAACCCAAAACACAGGGACCCATCCTTGTAAAGCACCCCAATCACAGCCCGAGTCCAATTTTACCACGCACATCCCATTTCCAGCATTTCCAACACAGCTAAATCGCGTGACTTGCAGTGACATCTCAGGGTTTCCAAACCTCCATTTTACCACACACAGTCCCCCCTGCACTAAACCACTAGCCCCCACTCCCTTCCCTGAGAACCCAGGAGCCTTGGCTCCCAGCCCCCCTGCTTTAACCCACTAGCCCCCACTCCCCTCCCAGGGAACCCAGGAGTCCTGGCTCCCACCCACCCATCTCCCTTCTCTAACCCATTAGCCCCCCCACTCCCCACCCAGAGAAACCAGGAGCCCTGGCTCCCAGCCCTCCTGCTCTAACCCACTAGCCCCCACTGCCCTCCCAGAGAACCCAGGAGC